>LR751072.1:135069-224118 GCA_902729485.2 Mus minutoides | reverse complement strand
TGACATCTCACAGGTTGCACAGGTGGGCTGGTCGTAGGAGGGCCTCTGCTAAGCTGGGCGGAGCCGGGTGACCTAGGAGACTTGCAGAACCTGGCTGCAGGGGTACCGGGCTCTTAGCCTAGTTAACAACACAATGGATGCCATTGGGTGCTGCAAGGCTCTGGTCATTGCACCAACTATGTTGGTGGGGAAGGGACACTACATTATATAATAAAACACACACTCTAAAATGATTATAAATTATGCAAACCTATTATAAATACACACATGTAAATTAGTCTTGGTGGTTATAGGCCTATAATTCCAACTGGACAGGAGGATTGTAGATTCAAAGTTTACCAAGGCTATGCAGTGAGTTCCAAGCTATCCTGCACAAGTTAGCATGATAACTCTGCCTTCAGACTCCAGCATCTGCAGAGAATAGGGCCTGTGGCAAAGCTCTTAGAGTAAACACAGGACAACGATTTGGTTTTTCATTCTTACACGTTGTAACTCTAAGGATTTTTACAATGAGTTTCCTTTTAAGGCCCTCACTTCCATATCTGCTGTCACCTCTGGAATTACTTCTGCGTAGTATATGTAAAGAAACAGGGCAAAGGAGAGGGCAGTGCTGTGTTAGTTAATATGTATCACAGTGATATGAAACAAGATAATGTGGCAGGTGATATTGATTATAAATCACAACTGCTTAAATTAAAAACGGAAACAAGTGACCACCAATATTTCCCACGGCGTGGAGCTGAGCCTCGTGATTCCCTGGCTATCATTCCTGGTGTTAGGTAGGCTGTCAGTCCTCCATGCACAGGGAAAGTGGTCTGCAATGCCAAACAACTGTTGTTCCTTATAGCTTTATGGCTGTACTTGTTCTTCTGTACCTACAGTCGTAAGTTTCACCAGATTAAGCAGCTGTCTGTGCATCTCCATTTTCATAAGGCAATTAATTCTGAAAAGGTAAACGTTCATTCAGTTCTTCTATATCCCTGACAGAAAGCTATCCTTGAATGAAGCGCTTATGTTGTCTCTCTCCCCCCTCCCTCCCCCTNCTCTCCCTTTCCATGGAAACGTCTAATTTTTTCAAGTCTCTTACTTCCAGAGTGTAGTGAGTTGGGAGATGTCAGATAGAGCCTCTGGGTGCTATAACCTGATGATTTCAAACATTACATTAATTTTTATTTTCACAGAAGTCATCTAGGAAAGGCTATGGCAAGTGAGTGAATTTCCTGGAGATGGCGCTGTTATTTGCATGGTTGCGATGGGTACCCTCTGGAGAGGCACAGCTCCAGAGACTTCTCCCAGGATTGCTTCTCTCTGCTGATGTGCCTTTCCCACTACTATTACATAGTCTAATGAGTCTTGGGCATCAGCCCCATTGGGCAAATTTCTTGCAGATCAACATGAAGATGAACGTTCATGAATTAATGCTGTTAAGATGAAATAATGACTTTATAGAATTCCTGATTTGATTAAAATATTGTAGGAAGAAAGTTTGAGGGGATGGTTTTCATTGTTTTTGCCAGAAAGCTGCAATAAAGTTAGAATCAAGAATAGAATGGGCCCCCTCATAGAAAAATAAGTAAAGGCTGCATAATAAGGAATACAATGAGCTGTCATAAATTGCACTAAGAAGAGAAATAGATTTGGAACAAACTCGTGATCCAGGAAAAACATTCATTCTAGGTGAGGTCCAGGGATGAGGTCACAGGTGTGCATCATAGCAAAAGGAGGCCATGGGAAACTTGCTTTGAATTTAAAATAAGCTTATAGATTGAAACACTGCTTTGAACTTACTATCAACATCCTTCTGTAACTTCCCTTTTGTGTAGCATTTTATCTATGAGGTGATTTTATAAAGAACTTTTATCTAAGAAGGTATAAAAACGTCAGAGGAGAAGAAATACAGTATGGCTGCTGGAGCTCTCTCTGCTCCCTCCATGAGATGCATTTATGTCTGTCTGCCTATATGTGTGCACACTTAAGAGTTAAAAGAGTTCAGTGTTTCTCACTGGGTATTCCTGCCTGCTCCAGATAATTTAGTTTTGTTCAGTAGTACTGACCTGTAAATCACTTTTTGCTGTCCGTGGGCTTCCAGAGGCTATCAGCCAGCCCGATCACCAATTCTATACCCCTTTTCGCTGCCTGCCTCAGTTTACCCTGATATGTCAAATCTGGCCTGTGACATTATTTCTAGATAATTTTCCTACCAATTGACTAGGAAGGATTATCTGAATAATCCTTATCACTTTCGTCAAGCCCTAGCTTTGTGACTGTACAACGTAGCTCTTTTCTGGAGGCTGGATGTAACTGCTGCCATCTTGAACAGTGATCATCCACAGAAGACCTCCTGGAGATCAGGCCTATTAACACTCTATTGTGGGGGAGGGCACATGCTCACAGGACTCTCTGGAGCTGAAGCCCAAAGGGCTCTAGAGCTTTCTGAAGGATCAGAAGGTCATTATCTCGGGCTTGTATAGGAGGTAAGCAGTGGAGTGGGACTCTTCAGTAGTGTAGGTGTCTGACAGTTGCCCTGGGGACTCTTTGGTGCTGACAACATTTTTACTAGTCACCTACGCTGCTGGGACCCAATCCTAAGGCGCTACCTCAGTTCCTCGGAATCCTTGGGTGAGTCATGTTGGCTGCGCATAGGACTCTTCCATCGTGTAAACTAACTGCCTTGAGTCATCCCATATAAGTCACCACAATGAACACCTTGGCTCACGGAGTTGCACTTGGACACATTCTTTTCTTTCTTCTGTCCTGCTTTGTCTATGATGAGTGGGCACAGACAATTCTTTATGTCTTCTTCGGAAAACAGAGAAGATACAGTAATAACAACAGCTACCATTTAACGAGCTCTCGTTGCCAAGTGTGTTCCAACAGACCTACACAGTGGACCATTTATTCCCCATTTTCCAGTTGAGAAGCCTCAAGCACACAGAGAGAAACATTCAAGGCCAGATGCCCCAGGGGCGCAAAGTTCCTGAGGTAGAGACTCATACCTACTCCACAGCTTCTCTTTCTCTTATAAGATACAGTTTTCGTAGTGTACACACACATACACATCACACACCACACAGCACACACCACACACACACAAATGGGAGCAGGTAGGGTAGCATCTGGTTAGGTAGCCTTTGGTGGCAAACCTCCTGTTTCAGCTTCACAAGTACTGGAATTATACGTGTGAGGTAGCATGTCTGGCTGAAGATGATCTCTTTTGGCTGGAGATTATCACTATAGCTGGGATGAGTGGAAGGCTTGGGTCCTCAGTTGGGGTATTTCTGAGAGGGGATAAAAACTTAGGGTGTGGAGAATCTAGCTGAAGGATTGGGTACTTGGGGTGTTTCTTTCACAGCCCCTTGTTCTTCCTCTGCTCCTGGTGACCATAGCCTTTGCTCCGTTATGTGATTTTGCACCATGATGCTCACTGAGATCCACTTCAGGCTATAGGGATTGGGGCCAAGTGACATGGGCTGAATCCTCTAACCCTGGAGTCACAATAAATAACTCCGTCAGAGTCATTTAGCTCAGGTATCTTGTTCAGACAGTAACAAAAGCAAACTGTCTTAGTTAGGGTGCTGTGAAGAGACACCATGATCAAGGCAACTCTTATAAAGGACAACATTTGATTGGGGTTGGCTTACAGTTTCAGAAGTTCAGTCCATTATCATCATGGCAGGAGCATGACAGCTTCCAGGCAGGTGTGGTATCAGAGGAACTGAGAGTTCTTGTTCCAAAGGCCAGAAGGAGACTGATTTCCAGGCAGCTAGGAGGAGGGTATCAGAGCCCACCTCCGTAGTGAGACACTTCCTCCAGCAAGGCCACATCTCCTAAAAGTGCCACACCCTGGGCCAAGCTATAATTATCTCAGACATTCTTACCTCAGAGAAACTTAAGAATCTGTTACAGAAATGTAAGTTATGCTTATAATTTGATTGGAATTATATTCCATTCATTTTGAGAGGACTGGATGACTTTCTTCGGACTCTTTTTCTTTTAATTGCCATGAAGAAAACATTTCTAACATGAGTATTTTAAAATAAAGTTTCACTGCTTTTATTAATGTTTTATTAGATATATTTTTAGATAATTTACTTTTGAGCTATTTAAATGAGGTCACTATTTAAATTATGCCTTATATATCATTACATCAGAAAAATTTAGAGTGCTTATTACATTTTTTTTTAGAAATGAAACTAAATTTCTCATATCAACTTTATGGGACACACGTGTCTATTCCTTAAGGTTAGGATATTTATATGAGCTATCATCTCCATGTGAAATAATAACGTTCTTTCAGGGCATGGTGGAACAAGCCTTTAATTCCAGCACTTGGAAGGCAGACCTGGTCTACACAGAGAGACCCTGTCTCCAAAAACAACAAAAAGGTTCCTTTTCTTTTTAATCTTTTGTCTTTGCTCTACTTTTTCTTGTCTTCAAAAACAAGCCTGGTATTTTATTTTTAAAAATATTCTCCCATCTATTACATCCAGAGTGCACTTTCCTATCCCTCCTCTCTTCCCAGCCCCTTCCTCCTCCCCTCTTCCCCAGATCCACTCCTCCTCTGCTTCTCTAAAACACAAAACAAAAAAAAACCAAGCAAACAAGCAAACCAAGCAGGCCACCCAGGGATATCAACTGAACATGGCCTAACAGATTACGATAAGACTAGGCACAAACGCTCATATCAAGGTTGAATGGGGTAACCCAGTAGGAGGAAAAGAGTCCTAAGAGGAGGCAACAGAGTCAGAGACAGCCCTAGTCCCACTGTTAGGAGTCCTACAAGAAATCCAACTGTACAACCATAATGCAGGGGACCTAGCTCAGACCCATACAGGATGGGACTGGGACACCAACCCAGCCACAGAACTTTCAACCTACAATCTGTCTTGGCTGCAAGATATGCTGGGGTAACAGTGCCTCAAACCAAGTGAGAGTAGCCAACCAGTGACTGGTCCAGCTCCAGGCCCACACCACGAGAGGGAAGGAGCCCGCATCTGACACTGTCTGGATGGCTAGGAACCAGAGGCTGGACAGGCCAGAGACCCAGGATAGAACCAAACATGACTGGGGAAAAAAAAAATCAATGAAATGATTGCTAATGCTGTTCCGCTGTACTCATAGATCAGTGCCAAGCCCAGTTGTCCTCAGAGAGGCAGCATCCAGCAACTGATGGGAACAGATGCAGAGAACCATAGCCAAACACTAGGCAGAGCCAGGGAACCCTGAAGAAGATGGGGAGGAAGTATTGTAGGAGCCAACAGCCGAGGACACCACAAGGACACATCCACAGGATCACCTAAGAAGGGCTATAGGGACTCACAGAGACTCAAGTTATGTTTTTATTCTTTTCATTGATTAAGTTATTCATTTACATCCCAATCCCAGCTTCCCCTCTCTCCTCTCCGTCAAGTCCCTCCCCATCTCCCTCCCCTCATCCCCCATCCACTTGAGGGAAAGGGGAAGTCTTCCAGGGGTATCAACCAGCCTTGGCATATCAAGCTGCAGGAAGACTAGGTACGTCTTCTATTGAGTCTAGACAAGACAGCCCAGGTAGGGAGGGGAACGGGATCTAAAGGCTGGAAGTGTCGTCAGAGGCAGTCCCTGTTCCTGCTCTTAGGGATCTGAAGACCAAGCTGCACATCTATTACATATGTGAAGAGGGCCTAGGTCTGTCCCATGCATGTTCTCTGGTTGGTGGCTCAGTCTCTATATGCCCCTACGGACCTAGGTTAGTTGATTCTGTAGGTTTTCTTGTGGTGTCCTTAACCCCTCTGGCTCTTACAATTCTTCCTGCCCCTCTTCCAAGGGATTCCCTAAGCTCCTTCTAATGTCTGGCTCTGGGTCTCTGCATCAGTTTCCATCAGTGGCTGGGTGAAACCTCTCTGCTGACAGATACGCTAGGCTCCTGTCTGCAAGTATAACAGAATATCCTTAATAGTGTCAAGGGTTGGCTCCCTCTTATGGGATGGGTTTTAAGCTTGGCCAGTCATTGGTTGGCCAATCCCTCAAAGTCTACTCAATCTTTGACCCCTGCACATCTTGTAGGCAGGACAAATTGTGGGTCGGGCTTTGTGACTGGGTTGGTTTCCAAATCCTTCCATTGCACATCTTGCCTGGTTACAGGAGGTGGCCAGTTCAGGCTTCATATCCCCCATTGCTAGGAATCTTAGCTAAGATCACCCTCGAGAGTCCTGGGAGTTTCTATTGTCCTAGGTTTCTAGCTCATCCCAGAGATGCCCACCCCCAATCCAGTTGTATCTCCCTCTGTCCTCCCCTCACCTCAACTCTCTTGTTCCCACCCCAACCTTTCTCCCAGTCGGTCCCCCTCTATCTATCCAGCCCTGGTGTCTAATCTATTTCTCTTTCTCAGTGAGATTGAAGCATCCCTCCTCTTCCAGTCTTAGTTCTCCTTGTTAGTTATCTTCTATGGGTCTGTGTTTTGTACCATGGTTATCCTGTACTTCATGGCTAATACCCACTTATAAGTGAGTACATACCATGTTTGTCTTCCTGAGTCCGGGTTGCCTCCCTCAGGATGATGTTTTCTAGTTCCACCCATTTGCCTGTAAATGTCATTGATGGGTGATTGTTTTTCAATGGCCAAGTAATATGCCCTTGTGTAAATGTGCCATTCTTGTATCTATTCTTCAGTTGAGGGACATCTAGGTTGTTTCCAGTTTCTGTCTGTCAGGAAGAAAGCAGCTATGAACAGAGTTGAGCATGTGTCCTTGTGGGATGATGGAGCTTCATTTGGGTATATGCCCAGGAGTGATATAGCTGGGCCTTAAAGGCAAAACTATTCCCAATTTTCTGAGAAACTGCCAGATTGATTTCCAACGTGGCTGTTTACGTTTGCGTTCCCAGCAGCGATGGAGGAGTGTTCCCTTCACTCTGCATCCTCGCCAACATGAGCTGCTCCTTGAGGTTTTGATCTTAGTCATTCTGATGGGTATAAGATGGAATCTCAGAGTTTCATTTGATTTGCATTTCCCTGGTGAGTAAGGATGTTGAACATCTCTCTAAGTGCTGGTCAGACATTAGAGACTCCTCTATCCAGAATTCTGCTGAGATATGTACCCCATTTTTCAATTGGGTTATTTGGTTTGTTGATGTCTAGCTTTTTGAATATATTTTAGATGTCAGCCCTCTGTCAGATGGAGGGTTGGTGAAGGTCTTTTCCAGTTCTGTAGGCTGGTGTTTTGTCCTTTGCCTTAGAGAAGCTTTTCAGTTTCATGAGATCCCATTTGTTACTTGTTCTTGATCTTAGTGCCTGAGCTCTTAGTGTTCTGTTTAGGAAATTGTCTCCTGTACCAACACATTCAAGGCTATTCTCCACTTTTTCTTCAATTAGATTTAGTGTATCTGGTTTTATGTTGAGGTCTTTGATCCACTTGGACTTGAGTTTTATGCAGGGTGATAATGTGGTTCTATTTGCATTCTTCTTCATGGAGACATCTAGTTAGACCAGCACCATTTGTTGAAGATGCTTTCTTTTTTCCATTGTATAGTTTTGGCTTCTTTTTCAACAATCAAGTGTTCATAGGTGTGTGTATTTAATTCTTGCTCTTCAATTCTATTTCCTTGATTAACCTATCTGCTTTATGCCAGTACCATGTGGTTTCATTACTATTGATCTGTAGTACAGCTTGAAATCAGGGATGGTGATACCTCCAGAAGTCCTTTTATTATACAGATTGTTTTTAGCTATCTTGGTTTTGTATTTTTGCTTTTGTTTTTCCATAGGAAGTTGAATATTGTTCTTTCAAGGGCTGTAAAGAATTGTGTTGGAACTTTGATGGGAATTTCATTGAAACTATAGACTGCTTTTGGTAGTGTGGTAGTTTGAACACACTTGGTCCAGGGGTTGGCATTGCTAGGAGGTGTGGCCTTGTTGGAGGAAGTGTGTCACTGTGGGGGTGGGCTTTGAGACCCTTCTAGCTACCTGAAAAGCAGTCTTCTCCTGGCTTCCTTTGGATGAAATTGGAGAACTTTCAGTTCCTTAATCGCCATGCCTGCCTGGATGCTGCCATGCTCCTGCCACGATGATACTGGACTGAACCTCTGAACCTGTAAGCCAGCCCTGATTAAATGGAAACCCTAAGACAGGAACTAGGGTATTGCTGTGATAGGCCTGATCATGTTTTTGTTTAGAAGAATGTGGACTTTGGTACTTTGGATTTGGACAACAGTGGAATGCTTTAAGTGGGACTTAATGGGCCATCCCAGCAGGAATATGGAAGACATTGTTGCTGAGGCTGACTTGAACTGTGGAGGCCTGCCTCTAGAGGTTTCAGAGGAAAAGAATTTTAGTATGTGGCCTAGAGATGGTTTTGTAATATTTTGGTGAAGAATGTGGCCGCTGAACAGACACCATGACCAAGGCAACTCTTATAAAGGCAAACATTTAATTGGGGCTGGCTTATAGTTCATACCGAAACTCTTTGCTTTGACTATCATAAAATATATTTTCTTTAATTGATTACATTTACTATGGATTAAATGCCAGGTGACAGTTTAATTTCCTAGTAAGAAAAGTAGACAGAAAACTCATAGAACCATGACTTTATGACTTCATTTATTTGTGGATAGGTCTTACTACCAAGCCTAGGCTGGCCTTGCTCGGATGTCTTTCTGTCTCAGTCTCTAGAGGTCTGCGATTGAAGGTGTGTGTGCTCAGAATAATTATGTTTCAAAGAAGTATCCCACTTTATTTTCTATTCTCTGTGTTCAAGCTCTTGTAATACAATATATTAAATGGGGAGATGCGTGTCTTTTCACTCTTATGCTACATGATTTCACTTCTGCACCTCTGTGATTTCAAATTAGAAAGGTTTAGTTATTTCAAAACACCCTGATTCTATTTAAAGCGCCAAGAATTACATTTATTTTAAGAAAAAGTCAGAAAATATTTAAGTATGAAAGTTAATGATCATACAAAATATGAAAAGAACTTACTTTTAAGAATGAAGCACTGTAGAGTTTGTAGGCTAATAAAAAGACTCACTTGATTTGTTTTCTTGGTTTGATGACCTACATTTGTAATCTTTGAACTTGGGAGTCAAAGGTAGGAGGATTGTTGTGAGTTCAAGGACAACCTGGTTTATACTGTGAGCTCCAGACTAGCCTGCACTATACACCAGTAAGCTCTAGATCAGCCTGTGTTACCCACACAGAGAAAACCTTGTCTCAAAAAATTGTTTGATTTTTTTTTAGAAACAACATAAAAGGCTTAACAGCCTAAATGATCACACATTTTTATACACCACTGGAACCAAAGCACAAATAAGCCATTCCCACAGGACACCTAAAGAGTCAGCATTTGCCACTATCAGACACCAAGTCCCAGGAAAGAGTGTAGTTTACAGACACTGCCATCTAGTGTCCGACTTTAGAACTTACTCTGTAAAATTCCTGTACCTAAACTCATTATTTCAAAATGTAGATAGAATCTTGACTGAAACTTGAATACAGAACCAGAGATCAAGAATTTCTTTTCTCTTCTCTCCTGCCCCTTCCTCCTTTACTCTTTCCTCCCTCTTTCTCCCTCCCCCTACCTCTTTTCTCTTGTCCCTCCATATTTTGCCCTCCCCTTCTCCTCCTCCCTCTTCCTTTGTAACTTACCTCCTGCTTTCCTAGAGAAGGGCCTGGCTCTGTAGACCAGACCAGCCTGGTGCTATGACATCCCTGCCGTATTCTTACTAACGTTGGGGTTACAGGCGTGCACCACCACACTTAGCTAAAGACCGAAATCATCAAGGTAATTGAGCCATGTTTTAAAAATTCAGGAAAGAAAATAACAAGTTACTAAAGGTATGCATTTCTATTATGTACGATGATGTAGAGAAAATGCCTAATGTCCAAAGTACTCGAGGATGAGTAAATAGATACGGGATCAATCTTTTACTTGTAACCATTGTGTGTGTGTGTGTGTGTGTGTGTGTGTGTGTGTGTGTGTGTGATGTTTGTGGGTGTTTGTTCATGCTGGTGTATATGTATGCTTGGGTAACACGGATGCAGAGGGCAGAGGTTAATGTCAGAGCTTTCTTTAGTCACTGTTCATACTATCTTTGGAGACAGGGTTTCTTAATGATCTTGGAGCTCATTATTGCTGGCCAGCAAGCTCTAGGAATCCCCCTTCCTGTCTCTGCCTCTACAACCCAGAGGTTACAGATATGGATCTGTGCTAAATGGGCACTGGGGGTTTGAACTCGGGTCCTTATGTTGGTGTGGCAAGCACTGTATTGACATTTATTTCCCCAGCACCAGGAATGAAGTCTTTAGAATGATGCAAAAACAGTAGCTTTGGTCACTTAAGTATTTTGAGAGGGAAAAAAACCCTCTATGTTAAATGTTCATCATTTTTAAATAATTAGTTTGTTTACTGACCTCTAACCATTGCTTGTTGAGCATTTAGTGAGCTTACACATGAAGGTGCTCGCCTCTCTTAGAAGCCAGCGGTGAGCACACCCATGGCATTGGTAGTGAGGTAGTGACCACAAAGAGAGGTCCACCACTGCCACTCAAGAGGCTGATGCTCATCCTCTGCAGAGGAGAGCAGGCTGCTGCAGGATTTGGATGCACAGTGAGGATGCCCAGAGCAAAACCTGACTGTGCGTCTGCAGAGCATGCGGGCCAAAGAGAAAAAGAAACAACTGGGGGAGGTTTTTCAAATCCCGATAGTAAAAGTAATAATCAATAGAATAAAAAAAATAAATGATAAGGATACAATTTACTTGGATAATTGTCTAAACTTCTTACTACCAGCACACATACAAGTATTTTAGGGGCGAACTGCTTATTAATGGATATTCAAAGTGTCCTGTACTTTATTTCAGTTTGAGCTTGGTACAGAAGCTGAGCACGTTTGTCACGCTTTTAAACTTTTGTGAATGTGCTCTATTACCTTGAGCTAAGGAGGGACAAACTGTCTAACATCTTTCCTTCTTCGTTCTTTTAAGATTAATGTATATAAAGGTATGTGTGTATAGGTGTGTGTAGATATGCATGTGTGTGTGAATATATGTGTGTGTGAGAGAGAGAGAGAAAGGGGAGAGAGAGAGAGAGAGAGAGTGAGAGCAAGAGAGAGAGAGAGAGAGAGAGAGAGAGAGATATTTTAGTTTGGTGCCCATGCAGTTCAGAAGAAGGTTCTGGATTTGCTGAAGCTGGTGATACAGGAGCTTGTGAGAAGCAGTGCTAGAAACCAAACTGTGATCACTTAGAAAAGCAAGTAGCAACCTTACTGGCTGAGTCATCTCTCGAGCCCTGTACAGCCATTAATTAAAGCATGTTGGTTGTGATTTCCTTAGCTGAATTTCCATGCATTTTACACACAACGCCCAGAGGTCCCTGAGCTGGAACTGACCCAAGTGCCTCCTTCCTGACCATTAACTCTCAAGATGCCAGAAGGCAGCATGCAAGCTTCCATAGGAAGGAAGCAACCAATGGTCTTACCCAGCTGTGACACCTGTGAACCAGACCAACCACAGCACGGCACGATAACCCTAAGGGTACAGTCACATGCGTACCTTGGTAGCAACCAACAGCTGTCTAGTTGGATGTAAGACCTGAATAACAAGCAGGAAATCATGCCTAATAATGGAAATTTTATCAACTTCCCAGGGCTAGTGACTTCATGGATCTTGGAGAAGAAGCGACAATTGCCACTTCACTGAACCAGTACAACTGAGAGCTACATTCTAAATATTTGTATGTACACAGATATATGTACCCCTCGGTCTCATCAAGGAAACTTCTCTTTGCAATAGACAGTTACAGAAAATCAAAACCAATCAAACTGCAGAGTTGTGGAGGTTAGCCCCAGTGGATACATCTACACCACATCACCTGCGCCTAAGGCTCCAGGAGAGCAAAGACTGTAAGAGCCGGAGGAACGAGGAGTTTGCTGTACCTCCTAGGAACATCGTGTCCAAAGCTACACCCATAAAAGTCTCAATAACATGACTGTTTAACATGAGTTGGACAAGGATGGCATCAATGGACAGGCTAATGAGGAAAGGGGAAGGCTCAAGAGGCCTGAGCCCTACACAAAGAACTATACGCAACTAAGGAATACTGAGACAGGGAGAAATAGCCTTCCCCAGGGAAGAGCATACCAATTGTCTCTGCAATACAAAGTGGTCAGCTCTGAAAACATATATACAATATTCTACAGACTGAGCAGGTTGTATTTATGTGTTTTAGAACACACACACACACACACACACACACACATGTAACAACAATTAATGAAAAATACAATATATGGAAGAGTTTGAAAGAAGTGTGGTGGTTTAAATATGCATGGCTCATCGAGTGACACTATTAGGAGGTGTGGCCTTTTTTGGAGTAGGTGTGGCCTTGTTGGAGGAAGTGTCTCACTGTGGATGTGGGCTTTGAGACCCTTCTCCTAGCTGCCTGGAAGCTAGTCTCCTCCTGTTTGCCTTTGGAACAAGAGCTCTCAGTTCCTCCAGTGGCTCTGAAAAGCCTTGGCCCAGGCATGGTGGTCCATGCCTTTCATCGAAGTATTTGGGAGTCAGAGTCATGCAGATCTCTTGAGTTCAAGGTCAGTCTATAGAACAAGTTTCAGGACCGCCAAGCTTAGGCAGGAAGAAGGTGGAAAGCAGAAAGCTGATGATAACGTATAGAACAAGGTGATCCTGGTCCAGCTCCAGCAAGTAGCAGAAGTTGGCAGCTTCAGTCATGTGGCTCTGGCTTTAGAGTCAAGAACGGAAGAGACTACTGGGATGACTGACGCTGGTTTGCCAGAGCTAAGAAATCAATGGTGATTAAAAAGAGACCCGCATTACTGAGGTGAAATGTTCTGGGAAGGTTTTCTGAGAGAGTCAAGGAACTGTGTTCCAGAGAGAGCCAAGGTTGTGCCTTGTGCTGCAGCTCTTCTTGGTAATGTGTAAGAGTCACCCACGTAATACTGGCTTTGAAGGCATGAAGGCAGAAGCCTGGCACTGTGAGAGACCAGAGAAGGCCACTGGTAATGGTGCAACCTCAGTTGCAGTTGAAGGCCCAGGACTGAAGGGGGTCGCACAAAGAAGTTGAGGCTTAGCATCATGAAGAGAGCCTATGAGAGGCTATTGGTGAAGCCTAGTCGCAGCAGAAGACTCCATCAAATTGGAGATGCCAGTACCATGGGATAATTACCAAGAACAGCAGCAGCAGTAAAGTCAACCAGAAGACAGAGAGTGCTACGGAGGGTAGAGCTGGATAAGTGACTGAAGCTCCCTTTAGAGGAGCCCAGAAGATCATATGTGGATCCCAGATATTGGATCAAGAAGCTGTAAAGTTGAAGTTGTCTTGGAGACCCCTAGATCTTAGACATGCCAGAGGCCTGGGATACTTGCTGAGGAAAGCTGCTAACAGGGCATGGAACCAGCCAAAGAGAAAGAAATGTGTTGCTGCTGAATGCCAACTTTGCTAACAGCAGTCAACAAGCATGAAAGAAGATCTAAAGAACTCTGACATTAGTCATGGACACTTGAAGGTTGGAGTTTGACCAGCTGGTATTTGGTCTTGCTTTGATCCAATATTTCTTTGCTGTGATGTTTTGGAATGGTAATGTATGTCCTGTGCTTTGATATGTTAGAAGTATATGATTGGCTTTTTTAAATTTTGATTTTAATAGAGGATGACAGTTAGAAGTCTGCCTGACTGAATTCTGCCATGCTTTCTGCTATGATGATAATGGAGTGAACTTTTGAACCTGTCAGCCAGCTCAAATTAAAATATTGTCTAATTAAAATATAAGACACCTTGGTCAAGGTGTCTCTTCACAGCAGTGAAGCCCTGACTAAGACAGGGAGTAAAGAGAAAAGGAGGCATTGATATATTATAATCTCAACAAATAAAGAAATGATTAAAACCAAAACAACCCCCCCCCAGGCATACTTATTTTCATTATTTTAAATTGTGTATTTATGTGATGTGTGTGCCTGTGGGTGTAGGTATGTGCAGAAGAAGGCGCTGGGTCCTGATGGTTGTTAGCTGCCTGATGTGGATGCTAATGAACTTGGAGCCTCTGGAAGAGCAGCAAGGACTGTTAACTGCAGAGCCAGGACACCCAGTTTACAAAGTGCTGGCATTGAATTTAGGGCTAGTTGAATACTCTGCCCACTGAACTCTATCCCCAGTCCTGCACTTTCTTATTTTCTAAGTAAAATATGCTCTGGTTCATCTTATATGGTTCCCTCCATATCCCCAGAACGAGCCATTTCCTCATGGAGCCCTGGGTCTTTTTATTGGAAACAACATTAGAAAGCATCTTCTTGTTTGTGACCACTGTAGCACTGGAAATCTAAGATCTCCTGAGGTAGGCATGCGTTCTGGTGGGTGCTACTTCTCCTGAGCCCCTGTCAGCTGACAGACAGAAGAGGTATATTTGCATACAAGGCTGCATAAACTATTTCCGTTTCCTCTCACCTTGCCTGAGTTTCATTTTCTGTCCAGTGCCATCCACCTCTTTACTTCACTGCTTCTGTCCAGTGCCATCCACCTCTTTACTTCACTGCTCAGTTTCATCACACTAACATCACAGCCTGAGAACTGTTATCTGGTACTCCTGTGGCGAGCGACTTGATCACCCATCTCCATCTGTCTTAGTTCTGTTTCTTAAGATGAGGTCTTACTGTGTAACCAGGACAAGCCTGGAACTTAATAGAGACTAGGTTACATTGTTTAGGGAAGTACATTGAAATGGTAGAATTTAAGATGTAAAATGACCGTTATTTCTATAAAGGGTCACACAAAATAAGAAACATCCATAATGATTTTTAAAAGCAACTTTTATTTCTATGTGGAGAAGGTAGCAGAGACTGGATGCGCTTTCACCTGATACAGCTAGGAGAACCCAACAAAGGTAGGAGACAGTTTTCTGAGTGGATAGCAGGCAGGACTGAGCAGTAATAGCAGATAGTGAACACCCATTAGACGCCGCTTTTGCTAAAAGGAATGGTCTTCTCCCTGAGCGTACAGGGTCACTAACCGCAGGATGAAAGCTGAGCATACCTAGTTATACTTTGTGTCTGTCCCCTTTACTGTTTAGCCCGTTTAATTTCTGCCCGTAGCTCTGTTAATCACTTCAGGAATGTCCATCTAACCCCTTTGAGATCTAATCTATCTCATTTTCCTTCAAGGCTCAAGGGACAAAGGTTAGGAGCCACTGTCCTAATCCTGAAGTCATCTAGGGTGGAACAGTAGTGCCTCAAAGGATAGGTCGCATCCCACATGCAAGAAAAGTATCTATGATGGGTAGGCACTGCCCTGGAGCCAGAGGAATCTTCTTATGGGTACCAGATTGTTCCCTTCAGGCAAGGAGAACTGATTCTGGTCCCCCTGCAGAACCAGAATTGAGATAATGATCACCTAAGCCACACTCTCCTCGCCTGCCTCCAACTTAAAGCTATACTTAACCAATTCCTCCTCTACTTAGACTTAAAGTGCATATCACTGCCCTAAAGATAAACCGTGGGGTCACCATAACCATTTATATATTCATCTCCCCCAACATGGCACACTGACTTAATCTCCATTGCTTTTCAGTATTACTCAAATTGGTGTATTGTGGCAGGTGATTCCCTGCTGGGCCTATAGAAGCCAATGACTTTCTTTAAAACTCCAGTAACAATGGGAACATAAACTAAGTCCTAGCCCCAGTCTATTAGCTGCCCCGACCATTGTCCAGGGAGGAGGAGCCAGGACAGAGATCAACTTCATCTGAACTAAAGAGATGGAACTGTAAGACAGAACAGCAGAGATGGAGGGAGAGAGACTCGAAAAGTGAGCTCCAGAGATTGCAAAGTCCACCTGGGCAAGAGCAAGGGGAAGGATCCCAATCCAGTCAGAGAAATGCCACTTACAAATGTCCAAGGAGAAATGACCCAGAAAGAATCTGTACTCTCACCAGTCCAAGTGAGAAAACCTTGGCATCGTTGACATAGTCACAGGGGCTTCTGAGTAACGGGGAAGAATTAGGGTCAGGGTAATTTATAGGCACAAAGAAAAACTTCCTCTCAGGTGTCTCTTTGGTTAAGAGGGAAACTATGGCAAACCTCTCTTGGAAGAGGTTTCCGTAACATGGATTTGAGATACCATTAGGGAGCAGACTCTAAAGTGTTCAAACTACCGCCCAGGACACAAGTTTGAGTCACCTCCCACTATAGAGATATCTGTAACAACCACAAAGATTTGACAGTTATATTATGCTCTGTGGCTCGACTTAGGTATCAGGAATTCATCTGGCTCTTGCTTTTTGGACACCTGGACCATGATGGTGCACCATCGAATGGTTGGAAAAGCACAGCCACACATCAAAGTAAAAAGGTGGTTCAACAGCATCTCTCAAAGATAATTTGTTCTTAAATTATGTTTATAAACACCGGAACTTAAACACACTCGGTAGTCCCTTTTATTTTGTGGCTGTCCCTTTAGTCTTCTCACTGTGGCCTTTTTGATGTGCAAAAGCTTCAACAGAGTTTAGCAGTAAGGACCAACATACAGTCAATAAGGACTCCCATGGATCAAGTTGTATCTATGCACCATTTCACCTGAGCAGGAATGGGGGCTCTCTGAGAAATGGCTGGCTCCAGGTGGCACTCCTTCCCCCAACCCCTTAGTCTGAAACTTGGAATCTTTTAAAAGAAAACAATTATTTTTTTAGGTGCATACAAAAGAATAGGCTTCTTTATGACATTTTCATAAATATATGCCATTGCCTTTGCTCACATTTTCTTGTTTATCATTGTCCTTATTTTTAGTCTTTTAGTCTCATTCTTGTGACCTTTATTAGCAGAATTTAGAATTGTATTGAAATTCAGTCCTATATACTCTTAGATTAAGGATCCCCTAGATAGAGCCAAAGGATGGCGTACGCCTTTAGTCCCAGCACTCAGAGGAGTCAGAGGCAGGCGGATCTCTGAGTTTGAGGCCAGCCTGGTCTACGGAGTGAATTTCAGGACAGCCAAGGGCTATACAGAGACACGCTGACTCAAGAACACAAAAACGTACAAACCAGAAAAAAAGAAAGAAAGAAAGACAAAATGAGCAAGCAACCAAGGTATTTTAAACGGTGGAAGAATAAGATCTAATTTGCATTTTAAAAGTACCTGTCTGACACTATTGAGAACAGAGAGGGTGGCAGGGGAGTGACAGGCAATACATGTGTGCGTGTGTGTGTGTGTGTGTGTGTGTGTGTGTGTGTGTGTGTGTATGTGTTCGCGCGCGCGCGCGCGTACGTATCTGTGCAAGGACGACTCCTGTTAGATGTGGAGGAGGGAGATTAATTTGAGACTTTGTCAGTAGAGCAAATAGGGACTGACTGGCTAGCAATAGGCTCGGCAAGCAAGCCTCAAGTGTTGACAATCGGTGTGTGTGTGTGTGTGTGTGTGTGATCACTGGCAGTCGTCTGTAGCGGAGTAAGCAGCTAAATTTTGTGAGACTGGATGGTTGTGGTTATGGTTATTGTGAGCTTAAAGTTATGGGGATGAGCACGAAGGGTTATAACTCTTCTCTCTCCCAGCCTCATTCTTTTATGAACTGGTTTTTGGAATATATATGGTTGAAAATGCCCTTTATAGGTGAGCATTCCCCCTTGCCTACCAGGGGACTTGGATTTCAGTCCTCTATGAGTAGCAAGTACTAGAGAAGCCCCTTTGTGACTAGTCAGTGGCAGCAAACACTGCATAGAAATTCCCTGATAGAAAGTGGCTCTCCAAGTGGGAAAGGAGTCACCTTACAAATACTTTCTAATCCTTGATGCGATACAGTTGACGTCAAAAACATTGTGCACTGAGTGGGATTGCAAAGCGATGAGCAACATGGAAACGTGAATGCACTTAAGTAATTCTACTTTGTGCAGGTCTGGGGAACAGTTTTTCGAAGTCGGCCTGGTTGACAAGTGCATAAATCGAGCCTGTGGAAGACGCGGGCTGGGTTAGCGGAAGGAAAGCTAGAGAGCAGCAGGAGCCCACGTCAGCTTCTTCCCCTACCCGCCTCCACTCCAGGGAGCGTCTCCCACGCCCAGCTCTGCCGGCGGCACTCCGGCTCGCTCACTGCGCATGCTCAGCATCTGGAGGCCCTCTCCAACAAACCCTCAGACCACGCCTCCCCTCCTGGGTCAAGGCGGAGCTTCAATCGCCCCTCCTGGTGATTGGATGGTGAGGTCTCGACCCCGCGCCTCCCGCTTCGCCCCGCCCTCCACGCCGCTCAGAAGCCAAAGCTCCAGCCGAGGCGATCACTAGCTGGAGCGCACGTCAGCGCGCGCCTGAGCCCCGGGTGCAGGCCCCGCCCCTTCTCCCTGCTCCGCCCCGCCCCTCGGCCTCTCTCCCACTGCTCGGCCCCGGGGCTCTCGGCAGCAGGGCATCCGCGCTCCGCGGCCATGGAGATTCCTGGCAGTCTTTGCAAGAAAGTCAAGCTGAGCAATAACGCGCAGAACTGGGTGAGTGGTAGCCGCAGGCCGGAGCGCGAGGAGCGTGGGCGGCTGTGGGAGCCGCGGGCTGCCGGGTGCATCCTGCGAGAGCCGGGGGCGGGGACCCGGGCGGCGGCGGTGGCGGCCCTTGAAGGCGAGTCCAGGCCCGGAGCTGTCCCTTAGGCTGGCGAGGCGGAGGGCTGCGGCGGAGGCGGACGAAGGCGCCCCTGCACGTTCCGGGTGTGCTTGGCCCAGGTTTGGGTCCGTCTCCGAGGCTTTACGTTTCTGAGTTGCAGTGTGCTGAGGGAATAACAATGTGGCCATTCATGGATCGGGACTGCAGGACTGAGGTTCTTTGTGTCTCTGTTTTAAATTGGAATGTCTGACACAGACATACTTTTAAAGACTCGATTCCTGGTGACAGTTAGGTGTGGGAAGATTAATAGTTTCTAACATTGAGCAGCGAGTGCCAGTTGGCTTCATTGGCCGAGTACTATGGCTTCAGAGGGTCGGTTCCTTCTGCAGTTTATTCATTGGTGGCGGCAGCTAAGATGGTAAGCGCGAAGCTGGAGACCATCCAACTTTGGAGGCTGCAAAGGCCCTGGTTTCAGGGTTAGATGGATTTTTTTTTTTTTTTAAATTCAGCAGGTAACAGGATCATGAAGTTTAATTACAGTCTTGTAAATCATCACCTGCCCTTGGCGAGTCAGGAGAAAGTAAAAAAAATGCTGTTTCAGGTTAATGTTCTTTTGAAGTCATGGATTTGCCTGCTGTCGGATTCAAGAATTCTCACTGTCTTCTTTCATCTTTTACCTTAACTTCTTAGAAGGTGAGAGGGACGTGAGATAAAAGGGAGATTAGGAGGTTGAAAGGGACAGACTCCTGACTTGGGCTCCAGTCCTGGCCTTGCCATTTGTAAGTTGGATAATCTTAAGGACAGTCACTCCACTCTGAATCTCAGGTGACTGGAGGGTGTAACTGTGTGTCCTTCTCAGCATAGTCTTTCTGAGTAGAGAAGATAGCGAAGGTGAAAGAGCAATGAAACCATTGCTCTGAAACTCGGATTCAGCATCACTGTTGTTGCTAACAGGATTTTATGGCTAGGGAGGAAAGTTGACTGAATTGGAGCATTTCAAAGAAGTTTCAGTAATACTGTCTGTCTATAAGTCATTTATTTAAAAATCATTTTGTTATTTTATGAGTCTTGAGTGTTTTGCCTGTGTGTATGTGTATGCACCATGTGTGTGTGCCTGGTGTTCCAGAAGGGTGTGTTGGCTCCCCTCCGGCTGCAGTTACAGGTAGTTGTGAGCCGCCGTTGTGTGTGTTCTGGGGATCCTCTGTAAGAAGCAAGCGCTGTCAACTGCTCGTTTTATGCTCACATAAAAATAAGTGGAGAAATATAAACAGCTAACCCTTCTGCCCTAACTCATTTATATATTACATTATTCGCTATGTAGAGATGCATACTTGACAGCTATAAAAAACCATGGGGCTCAGTGCTTGCTTTGCAGTTGCCCAGGGCAACTGATTGTGAGGGCATATGTTTTTATGGGCCACAGTGAGTGGCCCAAGATAGGAGTTTTATTGCAGTTTAGAGGCAAGGTTAATTTGGCCCCAGGGGGTTTTATGAGTTTATGGAGAACCTCATATTTCTGAAGTGGGTGGAGCCATTACATCCCTGAGTGGAGACTTGTTTTACTACTGAAGGGAGTTTTTGTTGGGGAGCAGAGATAAAGATGGGGTGGAGCAGGGTTGTGTAATGTAAATGTTTGGCTAAAGAGTTAGGATGATTTTTCTAGGAGATTTGGAATGGAGCTAGAATTTTTTTTAAATATCTGAACTTTTCTTTTCTCTCTCTCTAAAAGAATGACCTCCCCTAACACACTTAACTCATCCGATGGGTGTGAGTGTAAAAAAAAAATCTATGCACTATTAATGTTAATGTTCTCATTTCATAAAATGGGCAATCCAGGAAGACTGGTTTGCAGAGGAAATGCAGGCACCGACTGTGCCATCGTGGGGATTAAGTTGGCAGACTACAAGCCTGGTTGACATAGGCACACTGTTTAAGGTGTTCTTGTTGGCCAATCCAGTGTGAACAGTTGAATGGCTAGCTGAAAACAGCAAAGAATGGACAGGGAAGACCAGACTAGACTGAGGCGATGACCAGGAGAGAGACATTAAAAGATGGTCCTGAAGTTTTGATCTGAGAAGTTGGGAGATAGGCTGAAATGTTGTATCTACATTAACTTGTTGAGTTTTTGCTGTGTTTCCGTGGGTGGGATTTAAAAACTAGGACTCTGAATGTGTCCGTGTGCTGTCCCAGAGTGACACTTACAGAGTCACCACATGTAGCATCTCCGTTTTATAAATGAGGAAACTGAGGGACAGAGTTGTTTAGGCGGCACCTGGAATTCTAAGCCTGTATCTGACGGATAGCCTTAATTCTCTGTTCAGAGAAATTGAATTATCTGTATAACTTAAAAGAAAAAGACATAAAAATAAGTGGAGAAATATAAATTAAATGTCAGTAATACAATTTGTTTAGCTTAATATAGCCCAAATATTTTCACTGAATTTATATTTTTAATGTACATACAAGCTCAGTGCTATTTGTAATCAGTGTAAAGTTACTGATGCTTTAAGCCTTTTTTGTATGTACCGATCTGGAGGGTATTTTGCGTTTATCACACATCTTAGTTCCGGGTAGGCACTTTGCACCTGCTCTCTGGGACCTGGGCAGGTTGTTACAGGTATTAAACTAGGCTAGGCTAGGAGCAAAGACCTTGTCGCTAATTTGAGCAGGATTTAGAAAGGGTGTTAATTAACATATTGAGAGCAGGTTCTAAGCTTTAGACACTGCATTCTGCTGAGGGGCAGGAAGAAGAAATGCCTTCTCGGAAGTCTTAAGTAAGAGATAAGAAAATTAGCCGGGCAGTGGTGGTGCACGCCTTTAAGCCCAGTACATGGGAGACAGAGACAGGTGGATTTCTAAGTTCGAGGCCAGCCTAGTCTACAAAGTGAGTTCCTGGACAGCCAGGGCTATACAGAGAAACCCTGTCTCGAAAAACCAAAACCAAAACACAAACAAACTAAAAAAAGAGATAAGAAAATATAGTGTCCTGACCCGAGGAAGCCTGTTGTTCAGCTGTTACCATATACCAATAGGTGTAGGGAAAGAAAAAGCCAAGAGTCTGTTTTCTACAGGAGCCTCCTTTGATGTCAGTCTGAAGTGTAACAAATGTCATTCTCTAGTTGATACAATCTTTCTTGCAATGGGGACAGTTTCCATCTGCTCTTTGTTACTTGTCACTTGGCTCTGGGGAGCTTGGGGCTGCTTGTTTGAGACTCAGGTGTCACCCTAGAATCCAGCTGAACCCCCTGCTCGTGTTAGCTTTATGGTGGACTGGGTTCTACAAGGGCATCTTCTTGCTAGAATTTGTTACTGTTCTCTGAAATGGAGCAGGAGATTCTGAACCATACATAGGTAGCCGCATTCTGGTTTCCTGATTCCCTCTCCGACCACTCCCCAAAGCCCTGACGCTCAGCACAGCTTCCTTTTTACACATTTCATCCTTAGGGTTTTATATTTTGCTGCTGTCTGGGCTGCCTGGACAGCCCGTTAGCGAGGAGCTTCAGAGCTTTGGGCTATTTGACCTTAAGTATGTCGCCATGTGGACCTTTTCCATTCTCCCTTGCTCCTGGGTTGAATTGCTCGTACAGCTCTGTATGTGGTGATGCTATGCTGTCTGTGTTGACATATTTCACTAGAGATGTTTTGTATCTGCTGAGCTTCCATGCGGCAGGAAGGTAGACGGGTAGGGTGTAGAGTAGCCCGGGTGCTCTCGACAACATAAATCCTTAATCTGTTTAAGTAAGGGAATGAAGGGCGTCTATGGAAAGGTTTAGATTGACGTTCTGTCCCTTAACCATCTGTACAGTCATGGGCACAGTCCCTGAACTCATCTGTGTTTTACCCTTCTCATCTGCAATACAGACAAAACAACCATCATAGCCAGGCTAAATTATACATGTGTCAAGGGTACAGAGGATCCATAGGTCAAAGGTTAAAGACTCTGTGGTCCTCCGCACTGTTGAGTACTGTTCTTGCTACTATTTAATAATAATTAATAAAATATTTAACACCTGCTTTGTTTTTGCCTCTGTTCCTCATCCTGGGTGTGCAGAGGCAGAAGGGCCAAAAGGAATTCTGCTCTGGTGGGTCTCACCTTCAACTTGAGAGACAACCAAATCAGTGACTAAGATGATTCTTCCTTTCACTAGTCGTACATTTGTCACTCTGTTCTGTACTGCTCTGGTCCTCTCAGAAGGCCTGCATCCCATTCTGGAGGTGGAGGAGGGCTGAGATGGTAGAGAGTGACTCAGGCTTAGGTGGGACACAGCAAACATTGTCCTCCGTCTAGGCTGGGGCAGGTGATGGTCTTAAGTCTACAGTCTGGGAGCTGATGCTAGCAGAAGTGCCTAGAGGAAAGGGAAAGCTCAAATTCTACCAAGAAGCACACTTTGAATGCTGACTAATGTGGTTTGCATAAATATCCTCCAGAAGCCCATGTGTCAATGACTGGTTGCCAGCCCGTGTGCTGTTGGTAGGTGGTAGAACCTTTAAAAGGTTCTGGTGGGAGGAAGTCTGGTCTTTGGGGGCATTCTTGAAGGGGCGGTTGGAATCCTGCCCACTTCCCAGATGCCACGTGGTGGGGGGGCATCTTGTTCCTCATGCCCTCACCATCAGTGCCCAGAGCAGTGGGTCCCAGGGACCGTGGCCTGAAGCTCCCGAATCCTAATGTTTAAAAAGATGATGGTAATGTTTGGAAGGGTCTTTGTTGTCTAGTATGGTAGCCACTAACCACACATGGCAAGTTCATTACATAAAACACCCAGTTCCTTAGTTGTATTGACCATGTATCTAGTGCTGTAAGTGTAGCTGATGATCAGTCCAGCCTAGAACTTTCCATCTGTGGGAGGTCTAAGTCTAGCCTTGGAACCACTGCCCTTTCTTTTCTTCTATTCTCCTTCTCTATGTTTTTGTGTCTTTTTACTTTCTTCCCAGGGCAAGGCATTTCCAGAGTTATTTCCACTCTGCAGTTTTGTTTTGGGTAGTGTGTAGCACAGGGTGTCTAGCTGTGTTGGCTTTCCTTTTAGCATGGTAGCTTTTTTAACTTTTGAAGGGCCCCACGTGTTTCTACTACAATGAATTTTGAGGCAGATTCTCTTCTCAGTGATTGTCAACTGGGTGAGATTTTTGCCACCTTTAGGGTGGTTAGCAATTCTGGAGGTCTGATCTGGTCTGCCTGTCTCTCTCTTTCTTCCTCTTCCTCTTATTCTTTCCTCTCTCTCTTTCTTATTTTTTTTCTTTTTTTGTAGCATTAAGGGGATGATGCTTCTGACATCTGTTGGTAGAGGCCAAGGCTTCTACTAAATATTAACCATCACAAGGAACTTTCAGAATCAAGGATATCTAGCTCTCAATAGTCATTGATGCTGAAGTCGAGTCTCCATGGGCGATCGTGGAATCGCTGTAGTAGCACAGTGGATATGGCAGTGGCTGGAGGTTTCCATGGCTGTTGAGTACTGAGTACTGGTTGCAGCCGTGTCTCTGGTAGTCAGGCGCCATGCCTTACAGGGTTAGCTATTGCTAGCATTGGGGAATCTCCAGCAATGGGAATTATGGACACAGAAGGCAGGTCTTTAAGCCCTTCAGGGAGCAACACTGAAGTGGTGGGCTAGTTGCATAGGTCTCATTTCACCATGTTCAAGATCCTTGGTTCTTCAGGTCTCAGCAGTGACACATCATACTGTGGGCCACCTGTCCTCCTCTGGTACAGGGAAGTATGTGGACTTGTGTTCTGAGGCCACAAGTACAAAGCTGTGTTAGAGAGGTTGCATTGTGGGAGAGACTGAGCCAGGACAGTAATAGGTTAGGGATGGGCTAGAGCACATCTTGACCAAGTTTTGTTAGCTTATATGTATCTCCTGCCCCTTGTTTAATCCCAAATATCCTATTAGTCCCCAGAAGATGGACTCAGGGGTCCCTGGGCCTTTCCTTCAGCTCCCCATTATGACCACACTAAGTAAATATCCTTGCATTTCTCTAGTTGGTATATTGGTGGTAAGTGATGAAGCCTAGCTCGCTAGGGTTCCCGCACTCACACTTCCATCTTAGAGGCCCCAGCAACACCAGGGATGGTGAGATGTAGAAACGACTGTACCCAAGGTGGGATGGACTTCAGCCTGGTGGCAGGCAGTAGTGGTTCTAGAGGTGGCATGGGCAGTGTTAGGATCTAAAGCAGAGAATTACTGTGAACTTCATGCAGCCCTTCAAGCTAGGTTCAAATCTGTGATGACCGTGGTACTGTCGTGTGGTTGGAATTGTTGGTGTCTTGATGGTGGGGTTGTTGGACTCTCCCATTATCCTTTCTCCCTAGTTCCAGGGCCAGGTTTACCTTAGGCTTTGTCCTCTGCCCTGCACACCAGGTCTGTGTCTTACTGGGTTCCCACCTCTGCCTTGATGAGCTCCTGTGTCCCTCCTGGGCCCCTCCTTAGTTAGCTCTTTATTTGTCTCTAACGTTGGTTCTTTTTTGTGGATTAGGTGAGCAATGGACATCTTCAGTTGGCTGCTTTGGACTTCTCCAAATTCAGATTTGTTTATTTTAAATAGCTACTTTTTTAAAAAAAAATCTATTTCCTTGTTTTGATAAGGTCTGATATAGCCTATGCTGGCCTCAAACTTTCTGTGTAACTGAGGCTTGTCTTAAACTAACTACTTGCCTCTACCTCTCTGGGCTTGGGTCACAGGTTTCTAAATGTGAAAAGTATCAGTATATGTAAACAAAAACTTTCTTGTACCCAGACTACCTAAGTTTTCTGCCAGAATCATTTTCAGTACAGTAGGCAAGAAACCACCAGGTGACATTCTCTTTAGTGATTGAGTGAGCTACTCTCTCTGTTTCTTGTACTTTCTATCATCCATTAACTTCAGCAGTTTATAGTTTCTTGGGTAATTTTTTCTTATGTGGTTGACCTCAAATTTAATAAGAAAAAGAAGGAAATATTTCATAGGCACAAAACACAGTAAAACACATTAGATACAGGCCTCTTCTTGTCTAGGAGCAAAGTGACTTGGAAACATCCCAACACATAAACAGGTTTGGCGAGTGGAGGACGTTTTCCTCGGAGTACCCTCTTCATTCCTTTCCAGCAGACATCTAGCTCCCTTCTGGGCAGCACTGATGGGAGCTCATGATAGAGAAGTTCTCTGCTTTTCACGGAAGGCAGGCCGAGAGGCCGGGATCTGCGTCTGGAACCTCTCAGGCTTGAAATGAATGCACAGCTGCCAGGCTTCCTCTCCTCCCACAATGCATCAGTTCCCCATAGAGATTTCCATAGGTAATTATTATGTAGTATAATGGAACATACTAATAGATCTAGTATAATTTTATTGGGAGTATAGCTACTATTCAAATTGGTAGGAGAAGGGTGTAGCTATTGTGGAATGCTCATGAACAGGATTTTCACACTGTCCCTTTGACCTCTGGAGGTTTCCTGCCTCAGGACAATGAGTAGTGAAAGTCACTTGGGCAGGAGATGCTTTTTCTATGCACATTCACATGCTTTTCCTGTGTGTGACGATGAAAGGGAAAGTGGGAAGACAGCCTTACCCTCAGGCACTTTTATAAACAGCATCTGGAGAAGAGTACATAGATGGTCTGGATGGAAATTGATTCCTTAAATATAGTCTCAGGCTGGAGAGATGGCTTAGCTATTTAAGAGAGCTCTGGTTCTCCCAGAGGACTTAAGTTTTGTTCCCAGCACCCACATTGGCTGGGTTACAACTGCCTGTAACTCTAGCTCCGTGGGATCTAATGTCATCTTCTTGTCTCTGCAGGTCCCCACACACACAGGTATACTCACACATACATAAATAAGAATTGAAAGAAAGTTCAGGAGTGATGGCTTCTGTCTATTCTGTCAGCTTCGGGGAGGTAGAAGTGGGAGTATCTGGAGTTCAAGGCCATCCTTGACTACCTAGTGAATTCAGAGCCAGTCTGGTGTCCATGAGACAGTGTCTCAGAAAGATAAGAAATGTAGTGATTGGTGGACATCATCAGGATAGCAGGAGTTTCAAGTGCTTGTTCTCTGGTAAAAGATTAACAGCACCATATACAGAATGACCTTCAAGAACCACAGAAATCACATGAGGTATCATAGCATGTGAGCATAGCATAGAATAAGAAAAGATAAATTGCAGCAAGGCAGGGGGATGGTTTTGTATTCTGTCATGCAGCACAGCTTGGAGAGAGATACTGTTTGCTTGGGACTGAAGGAGCATCAGACATAGTCTAAACTAACACTGAACTCATGCAAGTCGAATCCAGCCCCTGGTAAGTTCCTGCAGCCCCAGTCTCCAGGTTGGGACCTGTAGGTGGTCTCCACACCTAAGCTAGCCCTACTGTAGGATTTTGCAGCCTAGCTTCCAAGCTTGCCATAATGTTGGGCTGACTGCGGCAGCTTTGGTTAATGTATATGCACCAAACATTGGGGCTTACAATTTTATAAACACTGATGGGCATAGTCAGATTGGTCTTGATAGAATAGTAGTGGGAGATTTCTGTTCCCCACTCTCACCTTCAGATGGGTGTTTCTGATGGCTAATCAAGAAGATATAAACAACATAAGCAGCTCCTTAGCAGTCAGTGAGTTAAAGCAGTAATAATAATAATAAAAAAAAAACCTCCCAACAAAGACTGGGTCTAGATGGAGTTACTGATAAACCTTTAAGGAAGAGCTAACCAGTGACCCACAAACTGTTTCATAAAACAGAAGAACACAGTCACTCTATGACTCCTGAATCTAAGCTCAGAAAGAACTTAATTATAACAAATAATATTATTTTAAAGGTAAGCAGGAACTTAATATGGCAGCAGTTTTTCTTAACCCTAGCTAGTTCCCAAATAACGACTGAGAGATTAAGATTTATTTGCAACTTAAAAGCACAATAACTAGCATCATACTTCAGTTCTAATCCTCTAACCTAATTTTGCTGCGTTCCATCTAAAATCCCCATAAATCCTGAACTTAGGGTCTCCATGCTCCAGCTGAACTCTCGTGATGTCTCCTTCTGAATGTCCCCTGCCCCACTCTCTCCCAGAATCCTTTCTTCTCCAGGTGCTTCGCCCTATTCTCTCTCCATTGCTTAGGTTTGTTTGTTTGTTTGTTTGTTTTTGGCTTTCTAGCTGTACTACTTAATGTTAGGGTTTCTCTCAGCTCTGATGAAACTCCATGACCAGAAGCAACTTGGGGAGGAAAGGTTATCTTTGCCGTCATTGAACTCAATCAGGGTAGGTTAGAGCTGCTGCAGAAGCCGTGGAGGAGTTCTGTGTACTGGCTTGCTTAGCCTGCTTTCTTATAGAACCCAGGACCACCAGCCCACCGTGCTACCACCCACAGTGGTACTCAACCACTAGTTAAGAAAGTGCTCTACAGGTATGGCTGCAGTCTGATCTTACGGGGAGGCAGAGCTTCAGCTGAGGTTCCCCTCTTAAATGACTAGGTTTTGTCAGGTTGACATAATGCTAGCCAACACACCACTCTTGGTTATAGAGTTACAGACTCAGAGTCAAGACATTTCATAGACATTGGGCATCATGTATGTGTGTGTGTGTGTGTGTGTGTGTGTGTGTGTGTGTGTGCTGACTAGTCACAATAAGCCAGGAAATGAAATGATCCCAGATGTTCATCAGCAGATAAATGGATGAAGAAAATGTGGTCCATGTGTACAATAGGGTTTTATACAGCCATAAGGAAAAATATAAAATCCAGCAATACCACTCCTGGATATATACCCAGAAGATGCTCCAATTTGTAATAAGGACACATGCTCCGCTATGTTCATAGCTGCCTTATTTATAATAGCCAGAATCTGGAAAGAACCCAGATGTCCCTCAACAGAGGAATGGATACAGAAACTGTGGTACATTTACACAATGGAGTACTACTCAGCTATTAAAAACAACGAATTCATGAAATTCTTAGACAAATGGATGGATCTGGAGGATATCATCCTGAGTGAGGTAATCCAGTCACAAAAGAACACACATGATATATACTCACTGATAAGTGGATATTAGTCCAGAAGCTCAGAATACTCAAGATACAATTTGCAAAACACATGAAACACAAGAAGAAGGAAGAACAAAGTGTGGATACTTCTAATCCTTCTTAGAATAGGGAACAAAATACCCATGGAAGGAGTTATAGAGACAAAGTTCGGAGCAGAGACTGAAGGAACGACTATCCAGAAACTGTCCCACCTGGGGATCCACCCCATAAACAACCACCAAACCCAGACACTAGGCAGATGCCAATAAAAGCCTGATGACAGGAGCCTGATATAGCTGTCTCCTGAGAGGCTCTGCCAGTGCCTGACTAATACAGAAGTGGATGCTCACAGCCATCCATTAGACGGAGCACAGGGTCTCCAATGAAGGAGCTAGAGAAAGTATCCAAGGAGCTGAAGGGGTTTATAGTCCCCTAGGAGGAGCAACAATATGAACTAACCAGTAACCCCAGAGCTCCCTGGGGACTAAACCACCAATCAAAGAAAACACATGGAGGGACTTGTGGCTCTAGGTGCATATGTAGCAGAGGATGGCCTAGTCAGTCATCAATGGGAGGAGAGGCCCTTGGTCCTGTGAAGGTTCTATGCCCCAATATAGGGGAATGCCTGGGCCAGGAAGCGGGAGTGGGTGGGTTGGGGAGCAGGTGGAGGGGGAGAAGATAGGGAATTTTTGGAGGGGAAACTAGGAAAGGGGATAACATTTGAAATGTGGATAAAGAAAATATCTAATAAAAAAATAAAAAAAAGAAAAGAAAAATATAGCTCTTACATTTGCAGAAAAATAGATAAAATTGATAATCATTATCTTAAGTAAAATAATCCAGCTTCATACAAATACTTTATATTTACTCTTGCACCTAAATTTAAAATTGTAAGTACATTTTGTGTGTGTATGTGTGTGTGTGTGTGTGTGTGTATGCCTTTATTCATAGCTTACAAAACTAGGAAGTGGATCATAAGAGAGAGGAGATCTTCAGGGAGGTAGGGAATAGTGAGGATTCCAGGTAGAAGGAAAGGAGAGGTGATCTTAACTGGGGGAAGAGAGGGCACTAGTGAAGGGGTGTGTGGGGAGGGTAGGAGCAGAGCATCATTTACACATGGTATGAAGATGCCATGAAGGTGTGTGTGTGTGTGTGTGTGTGTGTGTGTGGTGGTTATCAGGAGTTGAAGAGGATATGAGGGAGGGGGTGTCTTAGTTTGGGTTTTACTGCTTTGAACAGACACCATGACTGAGGCAACTCTTATAAGGACAACATTTAATTGGGACTGGTTCACAGGATCAGAGGTTCAGTCTAATATCATCATGGTGGGAACATGGTAATATTAGGCCAGGCAGACTTGGTACTGGAGGAGCTGAAAGTTCTATATCTTGATCTGAAGGAAGCCAGGAAAAGACTGTTTTCTGAAGGCAGAGCCTGAGAACTAGGAGCCATCAAAGCCCACCCCCACAGTGACTATTACACAGCCACACCTCCTAATAGTGCCACTCTCCATGGGCCAAGTATATTCAAACCACCACGGGTGGATATGCTCTAAATATACTTTATGCATGCATGAAATTACTAAAAAGAAAAATCCTGAGTAACTGTCTCCCCACAGAATTAGAAAAACCAATCAGATAACTGGTAAAAGACTTCAGAAAGTCTCAGATAACCAAAGCTGTCTTAGTAGAAGAGAACCAAGTAGGTCACCATGCTTGACTTTAGAAATCCTGTAAGGCTGTGGTGATCCAGACACACATTAAGCCACAGGGCCAGAGTAGAGAGTCCAGAGTTAAGCCCACACACAGTTAGTTGAGTTTTGACAGAGGTGTCAAGAGTACACAATACAGTAAAGACTCTTTCTTTCATTTAGTGCTGTTGGAAAACTGCATGTTCCCATGCAGGTGAATGAGCCTTGCAGCCCTGCCTTTAGGAGCCACTGTCTTTACCAATCTGCTGAAGGAAGCACTCCTCCTACACTCTCCCTTTTGCTTCTACTCTGCTTTCTTTTTAATGTGGTTTGGTTGACTTCCCAGTTAAATATATAAGGCCATGCAAGATGGAAACTTTATTTACTTGACATCTTGGACTGACCTTAGTAATTGCTGGTTGAATGAATGATTGACTAAGTAAGTGTATGAAAATGAGTGCTAGAATATTCCAGATTCTACTCCTGGTTTTGAGATCTTGGGCAAATTATTTAATAAGTTTTCTCAAGTTTAACATCTTCCAAAAAACTACAGTAACTAGAGTACCCATGTCACTGGGTTGCTGTAAGGATTAAGTTGGCTGTAAATGTTAAACGCTAAACATTATAGAAGTGCGTTGAAGAAATTGAAAGTGATTTTAGCTTTTCCTTGCCTTTGGCATCTTATAAGGAGTACTGATTTTATGATTACCTGTTATTAGATGTTGACCTTTTAAAGGACTTGTGTGATCTAGAGCTCTTGTTTTCCTTTTCCTTTTTTCTAGGGGATGCAGAGAGCAACCAACGTCACCTATCAAGCCCACCATGTCAGCAGGAATAAGAGAGGACAGGTGGTGGGGACCAGAGGTGGCTTCCGTGGTTGTACAGTTTGGCTGACGGGTATGGTCACAAGAGCAATGAGTGGGTGTGGTGGTGTGGGCCTGGAACCCCAGGAGTGAGTTCAGGATCAGCCTGAAACATGTAGCAAGACTGTATCACACAACAGCAACGACAAGACTAGAAGATGACCTCAGTGGGTGACTTGAAATGGAGCAGGGCCATGGGTACCTAGGTGCCAGTGGGCACAAAGGAATCACCACAGGGACAGGTAATGGCAGGAACCATGAGGTAGGGGAACCAGACACAAGCTGCACCCTTCCATGGGAGTAGTGGCTTTCAGTATTCCCCTGAGGTGCTCGGGTCCAGTGATTGAATTTTCTAGGAAACTGAAGTCCACATTCCATTTATATTACTTCTGGGGTCTTCCTCAGACATTGTGCCAGGTGTAGGGGGCCCTCCTCCCCAGATTCCATAAACTACTGTGTAAGGGCAGATCAGCAGCAGCTAGTGGGAGGATGCTCATCCCCATACCAGGATGTCACACTGCTCTCCACATGGGCACAGGTCCCACATAGCCACCATAAACCAAATAGCAATTGAAAAGAGATTTCTTTCTTGTGTTTAGTTGCCTCCTTAGGCTACGTCCTGATACTAGTTCAGCTCCCTTTTCTGGAGACATTGAGTTGCCTAGATTGCACTTAGACAATGTTTCTTGGAAAGTGTTTTTACATTGGCTGGATATTAGTTCCTAGAGCCATTGTAACGAGTCATCCAAAGCCAGTGGCTTCAAGCAACAGCCACTCTTGATCTGCAAGCCAGTCACAGTTCTGGGCGGTAGGTGGCAGCTGTCCACTCCTTTCCTGGCATCTGGGTCATCTAGAAATCACTGCCCTTCCATGGTTTAAAGACACACTGCTTCAGGCTCTGCTTACAAGGACAAATACTGAGTTTGGAGTACAGAAACTGTGTGCAGTTACGGTCGCAGTCTGAGGTCCTGGTGGCCGTGAGTACCTGGTGGAGAGGATGGTGCAGCCATTTTGCCTTCTTTAGCTTTGTAGAAGCTTAAGTGCTTTACATATATTGGTTTTTTTTTTTCCCTGCCTTTTTCTTTCAGCCTCTTGTTTTTCAGCAGTGTTTATTCTTTAAGTCTGTGTACTCATAGACTGTGTAAGTGGACTCTTCTGTTATAATCATGGTTATCTGTTTTGAACACAAAACTTAGAATTTCAGATTTCTTTTTCTTTCCTGCCAGCACTTGGTTCTCAAACAGTTTTTAAAACTGGTAAAAAAAAAAAAAAAAAAACAGGCTGAGCATAATCTCCACGTTTAGTCCTCATACCCAGGAGGCTGAGGCAGGAGGCTCGCTCAGCATTCACTGCTGATGTGGGCTATAAAGTGAGTTTAAAGCCATCCTAGGATCTGTGGCAAAACCCTGACTCAATAAAACAAAACAAAACAACCAAGCAAGCAACAACAACAACAACAACAACAAAACAAAAGCAGCTGGAAAAGCAGCTGAGCCCTCCTGTCTTCACTCCTGTCCCTTGTTGGATCACAGTCACCCAAAGCCTGCTGGAGTGGGACGGCGAACGGCCTCTGGTTACTCAGCACTGCGAAGGCTGAATTCAAGAGACGCTGGGGTTGTTTTTTTTTTTTTTTTTTTTCCCTGAGTCTCCCTTGATTTTAGTCAAGGTCCTTTGGCTGCAGTGACTTTGTTAGGCGTCCTTCGTAGGTGGGAGCTCAGCTGATTGACTGGAACAAGCTGGTGATCTCTGTAGCAGACTGGTCTCACTGTGTTCTCTAGCTGCCATCTGCAGGTTCATCCAACACTGACAAGTCACAGATCCATGTCTACCTTAGCCATGGAAGGCTGTACAATGTCACTCACCACACACACACACACACACACACACACACACACACACATACATACCTTTTTATTTTTTTGGCTACATTGAGCCCCTTAGCCAGCCCAGGCTCAAGAGGGTGCCATTAGATAGTTTGTGTTGAGGGGACAGTGGCTGGGCACACTGTAGAGAAGCTTGTAGGGCAGGCTATCCTGTTGTAGCTGTCTTTGAGGAAACAGGGTCTGCTAATGCGTTAAAGCGGCTGCCCCTCTGGAGATGCGCCCAGTGTGCCCGTCTCTTTTCTTCAGCCCTCATTGCAGTGAGTTTGTAGCTGTCCACATTCATCTCTTGTCTTACTGTTCTCTTGACTCTGATATGTAATTACAGTCTCCGGGGTGGGGAAGTGTTTGTATATAAATGTTTGCTTTTACCTAGTCATGAGAGTCGAGTGAATGGAAATTAGAATTTGCTGGTCAGATTAATTATTTTATGAATTGACTCCCCAGTGGTTTATCATGGTTTATAAGATCCTGGAACATGGAGGAGGTAACTGCGTTTACTTCTCGCCTTCCTTTTCCTTTCCTTGTTGTTATATGTAACTTGGCATTTGACTGTGAAAATGTGGCCTGTGGCCAAGTGAATACACCTACTAGCCACGGCACTGAAATTGGTTAATAAGTTTTGGAGCTTACTGGTGATTTCTGGGTTAGGTTATTAAAGATAGATGGTTGAGAACAATACATCCAGACCCCATCCTCCAAATCATAAAGAAACCCTAGATGCGTGTAGATATTTTGAGTAGGTAAAAGGTCAATCTTCAAGAAATAGTGGTAAGATGTTTCTGAGACGCTGGTGCTCAGAGTAACGAATGTAATCTCTCGTCCTTACTCTTGGTTCTCACTGCTCATGGAATTTGCTTTGCTGTTCCCTCTAGGATTGTCCGGAGCAGGGAAGACGACCGTGAGCATGGCTCTGGAGGAGTACCTGGTGTGCCACGGCATTCCATGCTACACTTTGGATGGCGACAACATCCGACAAGGACTCAATAAGAACCTCGGCTTCAGTCCTGAAGACAGAGAAGAGAATGTTCGCCGCATAGCTGAGGTGGCGAAGCTGTTTGCAGATGCTGGCTTAGTGTGTATTACAAGCTTTATATCACCTTACACACAGGTACGGAGCCTCTGTGCCATTAGGTGCTGCTTATATTACTGAAAGTGTGGTATCAGGCAAAAAGAAGTTTAAACATTGGCCTGTGTTTTGAGGCTAAATTCAACTTTTTTTAATGTCCTTGTAATACAAATAACTTAAAAAAATTATGAACTGTGATTTCTCTGAGTAAATCCAGTTTGGGTAAAATGTGCTATTAAAATACCCTGGGGTATAGCAAAGTTCTTGAGATGAAGCCATTAGCTGAATTGTTTCAGTCTTAACACACACACACACACACACACACACACACACACACACACACACGCACGCACACGCACATTTGCAAATACATATACACATGTAAACAAACTAAGGTACTACAGAGTCCCTTACATCCATCCTTGATGTCAGGACATCCAACCTTTTTATTGATCACGTTTTATTGATCACTTACTGTTTCTGTGAATGTCTCCTTTTTTCCCTGAAGGATCGCAACAACGCCAGGCAGATTCACGAGGGTGCAAGCTTACCCTTCTTTGAAGTTTTTGTCGATGCTCCTCTGCATGTTTGTGAGCAGAGGGATGTCAAAGGCCTCTACAAGAAGGCACGGGCAGGGGAGATAAAAGGCAAGCATCATTTCCTTCAGGTTTTCTTTGTTCAGATAGTTCATGCTTTTGCATGTGCCTCTGATATGCCTTTCTTTTAAGTTAAATTTGTATTTGTGTGTGTGTGTGTGTGTGTGTGTGTGTGTGTGTATGTGTATGTGTGTGTGTGTGCATGTCTGTGTGTGTCAGTGCAGGTGCCTGTGGAGGCTGGAGGCATTTGATCCTCTGGAGCTGACATAGGTGCTGGGAACTGAACTCTGATTTTCTACAAGAACATTTTATGGTCTTAATCACTGATGTATCTCTCCCGTCCCCAGAACTGATAACTCTTGCCTAAGAAATTGGGAGTGAGAAATGACCTGAGATGGTTGAGAGAGCTGGGACTTTGAGAGGTTGTGCTGAAAACCCACTTTATATAATTAGGAATCTAGTATTAGGTTATCAGCAATCGCTGCCTCTGCTGTCTCTGTCACATCATGAAAGTACAAGATGTCCCATTCCCGTTGGGAAGATGCCTGAAGTGTAAGGATCTTTATGTGAGGAGAACGTCCTGTTTTTATGTCGTAGTGCTTGATAAGGCTCTTAATTCAGCCTCTCTAAGATTTTTAAATTTGAATTTACCTATTTCTGGTTCTATGCTTAGCTTTTGTGGGCTGGTCACAGTTTCAGTGTATGACACGTTAGGCATTGAAGAGGAAATGTAGAGCCCATCTTTGCTGTTGTGTTTGATACTGTGTGGATTCTGTCAGCATTCTTAGACACATGCCATACTGGCCTTAATAAAGCACTGAAAGTCAATTATCCAGTAATTATTCTGTAGGGGTGATTCATGCAGGTAACCTGCTGGCCTTTCCAACAAGGTCCAGTAGCCTGGGACCATTGCGGAAGTTCTGAATTCTAGATTTGGGTATTCAGTTTTTGGCTCAGGAAAGATAAACGGAAATTGAGGAGGAGAATGTGTGCTATCCATTTCTCCTCTATATTTGGGCCTGGGAATAAGCGGCTGAGGGAAATTCTGCCTGCCCTGGTGATGTCTAGTCTTGCAGGCAAAGCTGATGCTGGACCTTGCTGCTTCGAGGCCCAGCTGATCGAGAGGCCTCTGATGGTCGTCACTCCCACGCATTAAGCTGGCACCTTCCTGACTCAGAAGGAGCAGGCTGCCAACTTGGAGTAATTGATGATGGGGGTGCAAGAAGGCCGATAGGGCATTTTACATTTTCCTGTAGTTTCTGAGTGATGTTTAAAATGACCCCCAATGTTGAGAATGCTGCTGTGTAGCATTTCTATCCTGTAGTACAGTTATTTCTCATTGGGCATGTAAATGTAGGCCAGAGGACAACTGTACGAGTTGGCTCTCTCCTTCCACAGTGCGGGTCCTTGAGGTGAACTCAGGTTGTTAGGCCCCGTTACTCACTGAGCCATCTTCTAGTATCTGAGAGCAAGGATATGTTGCTTTCATTCCAGCTGAGCTGGGCTGTGGCTGTGAGGTCAGGGTAAGTGATCCAATACAGTCAATAAGCTGCCTTCAGACAGAAATGCACAGGACACCCGAGGCTGGCAGGAACCTGACCTGCTTTGCCAAGGAGACCTGAGCCAGTGTTCACTTCATTAGCATTTGTGACAACTTTATTGAGCATTGCTACAGCGAGTAATGAGAATTGACTGTATGTGTAGAGAAGAAATAATGTTTAACTAGAACTCTCCCAAGAAAGGCATCGGCACCACAATGCCACGACAGGGCGGCGTTTAGTAAGCCTGAACTTCAGTGCAGGTTGGCACAGAGGAAAGAAATACACTCTTTACATTTCTGCCCCCGTCTGCTGTCTGCCTCCTCTGCAGGCTTCACTGGGATCGATTCAGAGTATGAGAAGCCCGAGGCCCCGGAGCTGGTGCTGAAAACGGATTCCTGTGACGTCAACGACTGCGTCCAGCAGGTGGTGGAGCTTCTTCAGGAACGGGTAAGAGAAGGAGAATGGAGGTGGGGGGAGGAGAAAACCGCCTGGTAACTTGGCCTCTAAAAAACGACCTGACTGAGAAGTGTGTGTCTCAAGTCTTTATAAAAAGTCAGCAACTTCCTGTATGCTGTTATTTTTAGCATTTTGGGGCATACACAATACATGAAATATCCTAGTTATTGTAAATGTCAGGAAAGTTGTAAGTCATGGGATCTTTTATCACTAACTTCACTGCACTTATTCTACCACATGACTTGATGTTAGCCTGCTTATGCTGAGGCACACAGAGTTGTTAAATTTCCTTAGGTATTTGACAAGCGCACACCTGCTTCAACGTGGTGATACACTTCCTGCTAGACTGTTGAGCAAGGTCCTGCAGAGAGAGGGTTCCTTGTTTTAACTGTCTCTCTCCCTGGCTCCTGGGCATACAGGAAGGCATTAGAGGCACTGGGGCTGGATAACAGATATGTGGTTCCCGTGGATTTTATTCACGTTTAGAAGTAGTTTTTCTTTCTACTAATCTACCACTTACCTCTTCTTTGAGTCCACTGTCCCATACTTCACTTTAGCTGGAGAGGACGCAGCCATTGTGTGGGTGATGGAACTTGACGTGTTGGTGTTTCTTTCATCTGCTTGTCATCTGTCCCTACCGTTGCTGGCCACTTCTCCCAGGTGGGAAGCAAGGGGGGATGTGTCATCATCCCCTGTTCTGTCCTAACTGGACAGTGGAGTTTGGGATTCCTTTTTATGTACAAAATTCTGACCAGAATTCCCTCTTGTCTGTAGTCTCTCACTCAGTCCTTTTCTCAAATATATATGTTTCACCTTTGAAGTTTTCTGTATTATAGTCTAGGTAGTTAGCATAAGACTTTCCTTCTAATATTGTTTTTCCTGAGGCAGGGTTTCTCTGTGTAGCACTGGTTGTCCTAGAGCTCGCTCTGTAGACCAGGTTGGGAATCAGGCATCTTCTGGTCCTAGGTTTCTTGTTAACTAACTTCTGTCCTCGGCCCTCAGCTCCCCTCATCTCTCCACAGTGGTCTCGACAGCCATTCCTCGCTTTCTACCAAGCATATAGTAATCAAAACCCAATTTCTGTCGTTACTGACCAACCCAGACACTAGCAAGGCAGAGAAGTTAATCAGCCAGAATTCCGTCCTTGGGGGTTTGCATCGCAGGTCAAAGAAGAAACAGGAGCATGTGACTCCTGAGAAATGTGTTAGAAGCGGTGATTCAGGTTCATGGCGTGTCTGGAGGCAGAGAGGAGTGTTCGAAAGATTCCTTTTGGAGAGTCTTCCTCTGCTTGGTCTTCGAAAGGCAGTTTTGCCAGGTGGAATTCGTTTCTAGCAGTCTTGTACAGATGTCCCTCCACAGTCAGTTCATTTATCTGAGACAGGGTTTTGCTGTGTATCCCTGGCTGGCCTAGAACTCACTGTGTAGACCAGGCTGGTCTCCAACTTGCCTCTGCTTTCCCAGTGCTGAGATTACAGGTAGATGTGCCACCCTGCCTCGCACTTCATTGACTGTTGAAAATAGGTGGTCATTTGTTTTAAATGTGTCTTTCTTTAATTGACATGCGGTAGGTAGCTTTCATCTGTGTAGCTGCGGTGACGTCAGTGGGTGTGTCCAGCCTGTACCCACCACTCTAACCAGACTATCTGTATCTTTGGCATCAGCACTTCTTCCCCAACAGGGACTCCAGCTAGCCATAGTCATATGTCAAACAGCGAGACACTGCTCCACAGATCCCCTGCTTTTCCCAGCTAATATTTTAGCTTTGAGTTCATCTGTTTTTAAGTTTCTCCATTATTGTACCTACCATGTTGACCTGTTTATTGATTTCCAGCACTCACACAGAGGCCCACAGCTGGCACTCCAGTGCTAGGGAGTCTGATGCCCTCTTCTGGCCTCTAAGGGTACCATATGTTGTACATAGACATGTGTGCTGGGCAAAGCATTCATACACATTACAAAAACCAACCAACCAACCAACCAACCAACCAACCAACCAACCACTCATACACATTACAGAAACAAAGAAGCAAGCAAGCAAACAAAACAAACACAAAACAGCAAAACTAATAAACAACCCCCCAAACTGGAACATTTAAAACAAACCACATACAGAAAACAAAACCAATCTTGTCATCATTTGCCCTTTTTTCCTAGCATGTACATCTCTGTTGAAGTTCTCTATGTATCTGGGTACGCTGCCCAAGTTCCACTCCATCCTGTGAATCAGTTAGGTTACAGTTTGAGTCACCACTTACTGTCCCTATTGGTGATGGAACTCCTGGTAGGTCATTTCTGGATCTAGCTTTGGTGGGGTCAGCACTGTGGGTGGTTTTGACCCTTCGGTTATTTCATAACTTGCTCATAGCAAGGACTGAGATAGTTTTTTTGTGTGTATGGGTAGGTGTGTGCCGTGGAGCACTTGTGGAAATCAGAAGGCAGTTTTCTGTATTTGTTCTCCCTATGTGGGTTCTGGGGATTGAACTCGGGCTGTCAGGCTTGGCAGCAAACGCCTTAATCTGCTGAGCCATCCCACTGGCTGAGATAGTAGGTTTTTCTTGTTGTTGTTGTTGTTAATCTTTCTTTGTTTCTGGAGGAAAGATTCACCTGATGTTCATGCTGCCATTTTACTGTCTACTAAGGATGACCCTGAACTTTTTTTCTTCTGTCTCTTGAGTGCTATGCTTACAGGTGTGCACCACCGCCATGCCTGGTTTATGTGCTCCTGGGACTGAACCCAGCGTTCTGTGCACGATAGTCAATCACTCTGCCCAAAGGAGCTACATCACCAAGCTAGCCGCTCCCTGCCTTTAATTTTAAAAGAGAAGACCAGGTCTGTTCAGTCTGTGGTCCTGGGTAGCTATGGGTGTGGCCCAACATAAAAGTACCTTCAGTAAACCGCTGTGACTCTTGACTGTGATTACTGTTGTTTTTGTCTGTCTCATCATTTGGTGGCATGGCTCTCACAGGTGAACTTGGCAGATAGCAACATGTGGGAGCGCTTAAAGGCTGAACCTGCTCATGCTGTGGATGAGACTTGATGTATCTGTCATGCGGTTGGTGGAGAGGGCTGAGTTTCGTTAGTAATTACCAGCTTCTCCAGGGCCAGCTATTCCTCATGCTCAGTATGGGATGTACTTATATTTGTCTACGTTGAGCTTATGTTGTTTTACCTGAGTGTTGTCAGGTGAAAGTTAAAAAGCTGGACATAGTCTAACTTTATAATTTTTACGTTTTATGTCTAACCAGCAGGTATTGAATGTTTTACAGAATCCTGGGGAACTGCACAGATACTCCTGGGTGGGCCACAGTCACTGAGAGCGGCCACCCACTTACAGGGATTGTTAAGCGCAGTGTGGATTGTCTACTGCTGGTGCTCCCCCTGTCCTCCTTTCTTTGACTTCTTCCTCACTTAGAATAGCATTCTTCAGAGTTCATGCTTGGCCTGCACAGATCGGCCTCATGCCTCTGCTGCTGTTGCTGCTGCTGCTGACCCTCTTAAAGCAGGAGGAAGATGATTTATGTTGTTCTGTGAAGATACTGCACTTTCAAGCCTAGGAATGGCACAGAGTCCCACACACCATTCAGCCAAATACTAAATAGGTCATGTGAAGTTTTCCACTAGTGCCCTCAGTGCTCACAGGACAGGGTCAGTGCCATTGTGATCTTGTGACCACAGCTTTTATTCTGTGTCTTTTATTTCATGATAGGTCATTCATAGAATCATCTCTCTGAAGTTTAGTCTAAATATTTTTTTCTTTATTGATAATTTTTTCTTAATTACATGTATTCATTTATTATTATTATTATTATTATTATTATTATTATTATTATTTTGGTGGTTCGTGTTGAGACTCCTTCCTAGTTTGGCTCTGAGAGGCAGGCTTTGTATGAGTTGCCATTGTGTATTGTACCACAGCATGCGCTGCCCCCTCCTCCGCCTTTCTCTTTCTACCTTAGTCTCTGCAGTCTTCATTCATGCCTTCTTCCTAATGATGTCATCCTAATTAGAGGCTGTACTGATCATCCTTTTTATGTGTATCATACTTGCCAGACAGGATGCTGATTGGACACTTTCACCTGATGCCTCACCGAGAATCACAGGGCAGACTCTGACATCTGCTGTGTGTTATGAAGAGCACACATGTAGTGCTTTATGTCTGTTAAAGTGCTCTGTGTTTTTTCTGACCTCTGGGGGGGGCAGTGGCCCCTTTTCTCTCTCAGCTTATCTTATAACTCCTTCTTTCCTGTATTTTGTTTTAAATTTAAGATTTGCTTATTTTTATTTTACATGTGTGGGTGTTTTGCTTGCACATATGCCTGCACCATATCTGTGCAATGTTCTTGGATGCTAGAATGCCCCAGAACTAGAGTTACAGACAGTTGTTAGCTGCCATTAACTTTGGGTGCTGGGATTCGAACCCAGGTCCTTTGGAAAACCAGCCAGTGCTCTTAACCATAGAGCGCCCCCCCCCCCCCCCCCCCCCTGTTTCTGTGGCGTCTCATAAGAGATCTTCACGCTCAGTTCTTTTTGTGTGCTGTCTCATTTCACCCACACAGCATCTTGGTAGTACTTCACAGACATTACGAGATTTGCTTACGGCTGTGTTGTGAAATCTGGGGATTTCACGGTGATTTTAATGTATCTCTGTTCTTATTTTTAGGAACCTTCTCATTACACTCAAAACTTCTCATTACACTATGTCTAGAAAGTTATCTGGTTGTATGAGTTTAGGACAGAAGTTTCCTCATGAAGACCATTTTTTTTTCAACTTTTATTAGATATTTTCTTCATTTACATTTCAAGTGTTATCCAGAAAGTTCCCTATACCCTCCCCCCTCCCAGCCCTGCTCCCCTACCCACCCGCTCCCACCCCCTGGCCCCTGCGTTCCCCTGTATTGGGGCATATAAAGATGAAGACCATTTTTTATCATAAAGTAGGGTGACCACAGAGAAGAAATCCTAATGCCCTGTTACTATAATTATGCCCGCTTGGCGTCAGCCTTGTTTGGGGAGAAAGACCTCTGTTGTGGGTGGTGAATCTTGTTGCCTGGAGAACGCTCAGAGCCATGTGTGGTGCACACTGCAGCAAACACTGGGATGTGTCGGCCAGCCAAGCAGTACTGTCGCTTTATGGACCTGCATGTTTGGTCTCCGCTACTCTTAGTTTATAGTGTGTAGACAAGATGGGGCCATGTTTAAATTAGTTTATGTTTCTTCTTTTGTAGCATGGTGTAAAACTTAAAATCACCATCAGAGGAAGATACACATGGGCAAAACTCCATCTGTTGTGACATGAATTCTCTTTGATTGCTTCCTAGTAAAGTTGAATCTCAAGGAAGCCTTAGGGCACATGGAGAAGGCAGTGAACAGCTGGCAGGTCACACTTCTTAGTTGGTGGGATGCACACTGCTTTCCCATGGACAGGCCAGTTTGGTATAATGCACAGCCTGTCCAACCATCCAGCCGGGTGTAGTACATGCATCTCACCTTCAGTATTACTGCAGAGAAGTTTGCAAGATGTTTCCAGAGGTGCTTAGGAGAGAACACATAGTGGGATCTCAAATAGACGGAGGGTGGAGGGGCTGAGCGGGTGGGGTGCAGCAGTGACACACAGCAGAGGAAGTCAACCTGACCAGTTCACAATCAGCTCAACACCCTGAGGAGTGATTGTAACATCATCGTTTTACTGAGGAGAAGCAGGGTCAGGTTTGTGATGTAGTCTCAGAATACTTGGGTCAGGTGGGCTTGGTGTTGTCACAGGGTGGATGCTGCTGCAGCCCACACTTAGGTCTTCCTAGTGGGTCATCATTTCTAAATTCTGTATTACTCCCAGAGATGTTTTAGCACCTCTGCATGTAGAGTGGCCCAGAAGCCTTTGAACTCCATCCTTTAGGGGGTACTTATGGAGGCTTCCTAAGGGTAGTGACTGCTGAAGTAGGCTAGAGGTGAGGCTGCAAGATAAACAAGATTACCTGCCTGCAGACAAGGTAATCCTTCTGCTGACAAAACCCAATCCTGAAACTGTCCAGGAGACATCAACCATGAATTTCTCCATATGAAAGATGTTACCACTTAGGAGATAGCTCATAGTTCTGTGCTAGGAACTGGGGACAAATATGAAATCTGAATATTGAATGAAATATGACTTTTTTATCTGATTCCCTTTCACATTCCTTGACGGTTGATTCCTGAGTGCAGATGGGATTTCATTGATCTTACAAAGACTAAATACTTTTAGAGCCCTTTAAAGGCACTCTAGAGAAAATCAAGGATAATACTGCCTGACTTGGGAAGAAACTCACTCAGTGAGAGAAGCTTCTCAAGTTTGAATCTAGATGATGTGAATGTTCTATAATATGGGAAGTAAGGTCTTTGTAGGCTATTTTTGTTTACAGGTTTATTTGTGTGTAGTGTGTGTGTGTGTTTGTGTGTGTTTGCTGCCCAGCATGGATGCCCAGAAACTGACCTTGGGTCCTCTAAGAGCAGCAAACATTATTAACAAGTGAGAGATGTACCTGTGAGTTTATTTATTTATTTATTTATTTATTTATTTATTAAGATAAAGTCTTACTGGCTGACCTCAAACTTGCTATGTAGGCTAGGTTGGCCTTGGACTTGAAGAGACCTGCTTGCTTCTGCCTCCAGAGTGCTATCATGGAAGGTGTGGATTTTTAAAGGCTAAGTGAGGAGGCTTTCAAGGTCTTTTTGACACCGTTGTTTTAGGCTGCACGGATCATTAACATGGATGGCAGATAGGCTTGCACAGGTGGTTTTGTGCAGGGCTGCTGGCTGTGCGGCAGCAGTCGCCTGTGGCAGGCAGCTCCTGTATCACATACGCTCCTCTTCTTTGTTGGAATCCTAATAAGATGCTGCTTATAATGACAACTCATTTCTGAAATAAACTAAGGAAAATTTGTGTCTGCCTCAGGGTAAGTTCTTAGGCCTTTGCTTGTTTTTCCTCACAGATGCCAATGTTCTTACCTCTGATATCATCGGAATCTCCCAAGAGTTCAAGTCAGTTCTGATCCTTCCTGGATCACAGGCTAAGGCCCAGTCTCAGAACATTGCTTGTTGAGATATGAGTGCAGTTGTCTAAGTCACCCACTCTTCTGCCAGCTGCGTATATAACTTGGGGTGCCTCTCTTCATGCTCTGTAATTGGTCAGAATGACTCGGGAGAGTATTGATTGTTGCTGGTTTATTATCAATTCAGGAAGAGCTTTATGGACGGGATGTATAGGGTAGTGTGGGGCATAGTGAACCAAGTTTCCATGCCTTCTTTTGGCTCTCTGTTTTAGCACCTCTGCATATAGAGCGGTCCAGGAGCCTTTGAACTCCATCGTTTAGGGGGTACTTATGGAGGCTTCCTGAGGGCAGTGACTGCTGAAGTAGGCTAGAGGTGAGGCTGCAAGATTAAACAAGATACCAGCCTGCAGACAAGGTAATCCTTCTGCTGACAAAACCCAATCCTGAAACTGTCCAGGAGACATCAACCATGAATTTCTCCATATGAAAGATGTTACCACTTAGGGGATTCGAAGCACATAGTTCTGTGCTAGGAACTGGGGACAAAGACCAAATATGTAATGGGTTTTGCATTGTGCTGTGGCTTTGGGTAGAGAGAAGCTAGCACCTCCTGGGACTTTTGAGAAAATGAAGAAGCTTGAGAAGGCTGTGCCCATGGGAACAGTAGTGGCAGATTTTGTATTTTTTTTTTTTTAATCACTACTATTGTATGACTTGTACCTGTTTTATTTTATTTTCAGTTTTCCGAGACAGAGTTTTTCTGTGCAGCTCTGGCTGTCCTGGAACTTATTCTGTAGAGACCAGGCTGGCCTCCAACTCTCAGAGATCCTCCAGCCTGTGCCTCTAGAGTGCCGGGATTAAAGGTTCATGCCGCCACTGCCCATCTTTAACTGGTGTTCTTAATTTACTGTCTCTAAGGAAGATAAATATTTATTTTGCATGTTCAAGAAAAGTGGAGTAGTACAGCCATGAGGTCTTTTTTATGTGAGTACTTTAGATTCTGATTTCTCTTCCTGCCTGGTTGTACCACATAGTCACTCACATAAAAATATGCACATCTCATCCTTTATCGGAGGTCCGTTGTTTTCTTAACTTGATTCATTTGCTTGCATTTATTCAAGACTATAGAAGACAAGCAAGCAGGAGGCTTTGTCTCTTCACTACCCCTTGAGTGGTCACTAGATGGCCTGCTAGCATTGCATTTTAACTTGGCCTGTGAGAACACAAGGGACTAGGCTTCTTGCCGCTGGTTTTAATCTAAAGTGATATTTTAAATGCTGTTTTTAAATCTACCAGGAACTCTGGATTTACTAGTGCTATAAATTATTTAAAAGTTTGTCTTCTTACAAAATGGTGGGCTAGTGCTCTAAATGGATTTTATACTGCACATAAAAACCAGACTCTGGAGCTCGGTTTTAAAGCGCTGCCAGGATGTCGCTCGCTCGCGCTTTGGATGCATGTACTTGAGATGATAGAAACTTAATAGCTGCATGAAAATGTGAACGGGCCCCAGCATCCAATCTGCTGAGCAGATCTGGCTCCAGACGAAAGTGCAGCAGATACATAGAGGAAAAGCCTTGAAGCGTGGAACCACTGTCTGTTAACACGGTCGGGCTTCTACAGGGAGAGTCAAATGAGAGGACCAGAATCGCTAGTTCTCAGTGATGATTGAGCGCCGTGCTCACCAGTGTCCGAGCAGAAAAACAGTTGCCCGAACAAGGATGTGGGTGTAGCATCCGTCAGTCTGAGGTAGTGTTTAGTCAATTAAAAGAGAAATGGGGTATTCATCTTTTAAATTGAATAAGTATTTAAAATTCGTAGCATCTAATATTTCTGAACTTGAAGGTATAAAATGCAGCCCTCAAATGTGTGAACTGTTCACTGAGTTCTGCTTGGCACACTCGGGCAGCCCGAGTCCCTGTTTCTCTCACTCTGGAACACGAGGGCCCTCTTAGATGGGTGAGGTGTCTAGGTGAGGACTTTCACTGGCTAGCGATCTGTGAATGTTAACAGTGGCACAGTGCTTCTGAGAGCTAGGTGAGTCTGTGGAGCCCTAAGGAATCCTAGATAAAACAATCAGTTCATGTGGCAGGGACTCCACGTTCTGTCCCTTAGGTGGCCAGTCTCACTTCGAACGAGTATCAGTCCTTTTGGGTGTTTAGTGCTGGTTTTAGAGACTGAGGCTTGGATTAGGATGTGGTAGAAACTGGCTGTGTCTGCATTTAAAATTAAAAAAAAAACCCACATTATGTGTATGGGTGTTTTGTCTGCAACTATGTCTGTGCACCATGTGCGTGCCTCGTGCCTGCAGAGACCAGAAGGCGGCATCGGATCCCCTGAAACTGCAGCTACAGATGGCTGTGAGCTGCCATGTGGATGCTGGGGATTGAATCCAGATCCTGCGGAAGAGCAGCCAGGGCTCTGAGCCGCTGAGCCAGCTCTCCAGCCCTGTGCCTGCACTTTTAAGGTTCACTTTGTACTTCTGTTAAGCAGTTGCTTCGTCTCTACACAGACTTCATAGGGCTCACCTCCACTGAGCGGATGCTCAGTGTTCCCCTTGAGCCATCCCCCTTCACTCACGGTGTTTGTGTTAGTTCCAGAAGTATTCACTTCATCTTTTCAGAAGAAAACGGAAGCAAACTTGAATTATTTATTATTATACATAAGTAGCTGACTTCAGATGCACCAGAAGAGGCCGTCAGATCTTACTCATTACGGGTGGTTGTGAGCCACCATGTGGTTGCTGGGATTTGAACTCAGGACCTTCAGAAGAGCAGTCAGTGAGTGCTCTTACCCACTGAGCTGTCTCTCCAGCAGAAGCAAACTCTTGATATTTTATTTAGCATTGGTTATCCTCCAGAAGAAATATATACCACGTTTAAGGCTAAAATTCATTTAAAATATTGTTAGATATGAATCTACAAAGGGAAGAATTTTGTTGAATGCCTGTGATGAAAAATTACTTTGGCTGAAAAATAAAAATATTTTCCTCCTTGATTTTGAAAACATAACTATAGCCTCCATGTTGACACTTGAAAGCAGCATATGATTAAACTTGCATATATGCCGGAGCACAGTATTTGTGAATGAATTCCTTTCTGACATCATTTGGAGTCCCTTGCATTATCTGTGCCGCTCACCTTGGAGACACTCAGCTTTCCCCACAGATCATTTGTGTGTTTGTGGGCCGATGTGGTCTGGTCAGAAGAAATCTTTTAGTTGTAGGAACACTGGCTCCTTTGCAAGATCTTGCTGTGTTCAGGGCAAGCAGAGTCAGATGGCTGCAGACACCCTCTCTGTTGTGTTTCTGAGGCGGGCTTGCCCCTATTTGAGGAAAGAGTACTACTCCAACAGCTGCAGCCGTGTGCTTGGAACATCGTAGTGGACCGGTAATACTGCCGTGAATCATTGATTTTTTTGGGGGGAGCTGCATCTTGGGTTGCTGGCAGAGGAAACCAGCTAGAAATTAGAAGTACTTACTGTATCAGATGGAGTTGGAAAGAGTGCCTTTCTTCTGATCTCTTTAGATGTTGACAGTTATCCACCAATAAATGTGGGAGAAAGGGAGTTTCATCCCCCCCCCCCCCGCAAAGTGCTCCCCCCCAACCTTTCCATTGTGTAATACAGCAAAGAAATGGCAAAACAAGCAGCTGGAGAGTGGCTCTTCTCAGGGTGGGGCTGAGACTGGCTCTTCCCAGGGTGGGGCTGAGACAACTGGCTTTGTGGACACCTGACCCACTGCATTTCTTCCCACACCGTGTACTCTGATCTTCCAAGTGAGGCCGTGGCAGAGGAGGGAGGCTCTCTGTATGCACTGCAAGAGGGCTTGAAGAAGTAGGTTTACAGCTGTTCACATCTTATCAATAGAACTTTTCCAGGCCAAACGGGAGTGCTGACTAGCTTTTTTTGTGAAGAACATTATCAGTGTGCTGAAGGATCTTACTCAAACTAGAAACCCTTAGAGTTATTAATGCTTAACAAAATCTATGTTTGAAAGTAAATTATAACAAGGTATTTGGTAAAGTTTCATAGCTTAGTTTTTAATGGGGAAAATCTAAAGATAATTTTGGAATTGGAGATCCAACTCTACACCTATCAATTGATTTTTTTTTTTTTAGTCTTGGAGAAATGACTTTGTTTCTGGCATCATTTCTTAATTAGTGATTGTCATTAGTAGTAGTGCCTACCTTGGAAGTTACTGCGAATTCTGTGAGCTAACGGACTGACATGAGCTAAGGCAGGACCCTTAGCATGTACAAGCACCTAAGGCTGGACCCTAGCATGTACAAGCACAGGGAGTATCACCATCACTGTCATTTATTACCAGTGTGCTAAGTGCACTGGAAGGCGTACAGTGGGCATTTGTTAATGTCTCCGGCCTTAGAGCCCTCATTTGTAGAGGGGCAGACAGTGATAGTTTCTCACGCCTTGATAGGCAGGTCTCAGGACAAAGGAACAAGTCCATGGGAAGCCTTTAGGGCACTACATTTCCCTGTAAAGGCTAACTTCACAGTTCAGACACCATGCCACCTCATTCTCACAATAACCCTGGAGAGTGTATGTCTGGATCTTTTTTAAGTGGTCAGGGAATAGAGGCACCAGGTCATGCAGCGAGGAAGCCTGCTCAAGGCTGTGCATTTAGAATTGGGGCACAGATTGCAGATTCTTAGGTAAAGAATGCTCATATCTCCTTTTCTTCTGTCACTACAGTAGCAGTAAGAACATCAGGAATAGCGTATAGTGTCCTGCTACCTTCCATCTCCTTTTGGTTTGAAAATGTGTCCCTTAAATTTTGTGACTAGTTTACTGACTCCTGTGTCCTTTCTGTGAACTTTACTGTAATTGTCTTTACAGAAGCCTAATGAGTACCTGGCCTTTTATGTAATTGATACTTTTAGCGTTTATTTCTCAGCGTAGAGGATTTTGGTTCTTTATGTTGCAGCTGCCAAGAATATGTATGGCTTAATGTGACTTTGGGGCCTTGCATATCCACTGAACATGTGGGGTGTGTTCAGCTGATTGAGGTAGATCCTGTTGCCCCTAAGGGGTTTCTGGACTTTCACAGGCTTGGTAGAGATTGCCAACAGGCCATTCACCCTGCAATGCGCCCATGGCAGAGAGCAGTTAAATAGTGTACTAGGCACGTGACATGGAAGGACTTTGGGTGCTTCGCCGTGCCCACTCCCAGTTCCTACCAATACTCCTTTCTCACTGAAAGTCCACACGGAGAGCAGAGCCTATGCTGCTTATCTGACTTTAAAGAAAGATCCTTTACTTTTCCTGTTGTCTGTGATTTCCCTTCTTAGATACATTCTCAAAGTCAGGCATTCTGTATAAACTGCTGACCTGAAGCTTCTCCCTCGCCCCTGGACACCAACACACACACACACACACACACACACACACACACACACACTCACTTTGTTGTGGTTTTATTTATGTGGGGAAGTAGCTTACCTTATGAGTATGTGGTTGAATGTGAAATTCACCAAGTCAGACTAGAGGCCGCCGAATGAGCTGGGCTGCCTTGGTTCACTTTTTTCTTTAATGATTTGATATAGTATTTCTCCTCATTAAATCTAAATGATAACTTTCTACTAGAAAACATGGAAGGTCTGGGAGGCTTATGGAAAGTAGCTGGGCAGTTTGTGCCTTCCACACATGCTTCCTGCTTTCCTCCTTGGTTGGTGGGATGCTCGAGGGATAGGAGTCTCCGAGAGATGCTGCTGTGTTCCAGGAGTGGTGCAGTGGGCTGGGATGGCTGTGGTTTTGGATTTTGTTATTTCTTCTCCTGTATGTGTAGTCTTTCTTACTCTTGGGTTTATTATAAGAGGGTCAGAGGCTTCCTTGAATGTAGCCATAGGAAAAGTCAGGTTTTGTCACCTGATGGAACTGAACTCTGTCACACCATTGTGGGAGCAGAGTATCTGAGAAGATAGTGTTGTCAGCCACTAATACTGTCTAGATTCTAATACTCCATAGGGATTGTTTAAACTGGTGTAGATATGTGAATAATAATAATAATTTTTATTGTTGTTATTATTTGCCCCGCTGATTAAGGTCAAAGTCTACAATTCCCCAGATAGCCTTCTGAGTTCAGTGCAGTATGGAGGACTCCCTTCATTGGCAGGGCTTCCCCCTTTCTGACCTTGTTTGGGGATTTCAACTACCCTTCCCCATCTCTACCTACAGAAAGCCATGCTGCCTTGGTTAAGATTACAGGTTCAACTTCCTTTCTCCCAATAAGAACTCGTTCAGCTAGCACCTGAGATTCCTAGAATGCTTCCCCATGCTAATGAGGCATTTTGGTACCCTAAGCCTTCAGCCAATGGCATCTCCCTATCCTGGATATTCTGACCTCCATCCCCCAAATTATATAAGCATCGAATCACCCCAAACAAAGTAGGTCTGCCTCCCTGCAGCTGGTCCTGGTGCCCTTCTACTGAATGGACTCAGAGGGCTTCCAGCTTCCCAGCCCCACCACCATCCCTGGGCGCAGGAGGGTTATAGGCTTAGATTTTCTAAAACCTGCTTTATTTAGGGTTTTTAAATGCTTCAACCTCCCTTCTAACCCACTGAGCAGAGGTAGGGGAAAAAGAAGATTGATATGAAATGGGTGTTGTGGACCTGTGTAGAGTAGTTTCTTTGGGAAATTCCACTCTTTGTTGTCTGGATACCAGCAGTCCAGTTCAATAACAAACACCAAGCAGGACTCAGTAGGAATCAGTAGCGGTGGCAGGATCCAGCAGAAACAGCAAGGCTCCACCAAATTGGCAAGAGTCAGTGGAAGTGACCAGAATCAGCTAAAATACTACTAGAAGTTCTTTGGCGTGTTTCTCTCTGAAAACCAATGAAGACCAGCAAAGACCAGCAAAGGCCAGTGAAGCGTTGCACAGCGTAGCGATGCAAGCGCGTCCTCTCACTGTCTGTGGGGTTCCATTTATATTCTTTCTAACCATCCTGTGCCCTCTCAAGTGTCTGTTTTTAGCACAACATCACATGCCCTGTTACAAGACGGCTTCCAGAAAAACATGTTGGGATACAACTGAGTTGTTAAAGACACCAGAGCTTCCCCCTTCAGAGGGTCACTGTTGTTGGGGTGGTGGTTTCCTTTTGCCGTAGAACCAAATGCAGTCAGGTGCCACTTTGAATGAGTCGTGCTCTGAGAAATGTGTTGGGAGGCAGTTTTGTGGTTGTAGATACTGTCATCAATACCAGTCCACCATTAGCTGAGATGCTGTGTGGCATGTTACTAGATAAGCAGGGTGGGTCCTTAGAGCTTTCATTCTCGGGCTGGGGGGATTGAAAAGTGCTTGCCACCCAAGCATGAGGATCAAGGCTTAGACCTCCAGCTCCGACGTAAAATGCCAAGCACAACAGCACAGGCCTGCAATGCCAAGACTCTGGAGGCAGAAACAGAAGGGTCCTGGGTGCTATCTCCCAGGCAGTCTAGGCAAAATGGTGAGCTTCCTGCTCAGTGAGAGATCCTGTTCCAGAAAATAAGGTGGGAGTGATAGAATATACGCAGTGCTCACGGGTGTGTGTACACACACACACACACACATACACACACACACACACACACACACACACACACACACACACACGATGAAGAGTGACTGAGGAAGACACTTGATGTTGGTCTCTGGTTTCCATGTGTACTCTCATACATACATACATACATACATACGTACACACATGCATATGCCCACAAAGAGAATCTTATTCTTCCATTAATATTTTGGTTTGAATTACTTTGATGATTGCTGCGTTGTGCTTTTAAAAGCCACTTCTTTGAATAGAAGTGCGAGCTAGCTTCCTGGTAACACTGAAGCTGTACAGTAGGCATTGTGCCTTTGTAGGTTGACTTCTTTCTTCCGGTCATTTGTATGGGAGCCCCCTCCATCTCTTGCTTATTTTGGAGAACAGTCTTTGTTTGCTTTCAGAGACTTTTTCCTAGGCGATGGTTGTATCCTCTTATTCTCTTGAGAATCTTTTTATTTTGAATAATGAAGCATTGCTTGGGCACATGTATGAAAAGCCCACAGTATTTTGTGTGCTAATAGAGATAACCTGACAGACTTGATGTTAAAGAGTTAAAGTGGTCAAACCTCTTTAGAATTCTGTAGAGCACAGTAACATATTAGGAGCAAGCTTGCTAAAGCTCTCCTAGTAGCAGTCTAAGAGGCCATGTTGTATCATGCACACACTTCCATGTGCCTGCAAACAAACACTTCTCTCTGTTCTGTGCTCACATGCACAGTTCATAGAGGATGAGCAGGAAGAAAGCCTGGCTCAGTGTCATAGGTGGGTACTTGGAACTTAGCATAAATCCAGACTATTTCATGCGGGATCAAAAAATACTAGTTTTCAATGACTGTGAAAGGAATTTGACTCATTCTAGGATATTAATTTTATGAATAAAATGGTGTTTTAGTGACACTAAGGATAAAGGTACACATGGAAAATGGAATTTTCATGGTTGTTTCATGTTTGAAATCTTTGTCGCATTGTATCTGAGATCAGCTCTATTTTACAGTTGCCTGTTCTGACACAGTGCAGATTTAGGAATTTATTCCTTCCCACTAGATAATGGAACATGATATTGACTTCATGAGCGTAGGTGTTACTTGGGAATAGACCAGTTAATATTAGACAAGTAGAAGAGGGAATGTGGCCCCAAAGCCCCCTTCCCGTTAGAAATGCTTACTTTTTTTGGCCTCTTAAGGCTAACTGACTGCACTGTTGGATGACATGTCTAATTTCCCTCTTGTTGCTGTGAAGGACATCGTCCCTGTGGATGCCTCTTATGAAGTCAAAGAGCTGTATGTGCCCGAGAATAAACTTCACTTGGCCAAAACGGATGCAGAAGCCTTACCAGCCCTGAAAATCAATAAAGTAAGTTCTCTGCTGCTTCTAGAGCAAGCGATGCAGCCTCCCGCGGAGCTGTTAGCATGATGAATGTGGGGCTTAACTGTGTGTTTGAAGCCAGGGTAGCAGGAGCATGGTCAGGGTGTTGTGGTGTATATCACAGTTCCTAAGGATGGGCAGTGTGTTTAATGGGGTACAATATTCCCACATTACTGTGACTTTGATTTGCTTTTAGTTACATTTGTTTATTTTGAAATATCAAAGGACAAAGATTATGTGAGATTTGGGGGGGGGGCATAAGAAAAAGGATTGTTTCTAAAGCATTAAGAAATGCTAATCCATAATAATTAAAATGAACTTTTACTCTTTTAACATGTTTCTCAATTTCCTGTTCAACACTTGACTCTCCCTTATATGAAGAAAAATGGACAAATTAGGAATGGTTCTGTTGTATATCTCTGCCTAATGGTATCATTGGGTGCCTTTCTTAATTAACAGCTACTGAGCTAAACTAGACAGGATGAGAGAGGAAGCCATAACTTAGTCTCAAATCTTAGGGAACTTTAAATTGTACAATTTCTACATATTTTAAAAACAGATATAAAAGAAAAAAATAAAACAAGGAGAACCTCACATAGGTATAGAATAAGCTTACCGAGTAGCAATTGGCTTTTCCTTCAGCCCTTCGTTCATAAGAACAAGATTCTAGAGTACTTAAGGGAGTATCCTCTCAGTACTGAGGATGGAGAACTGAACTCAGCCTGGACAAAGACTCTTCCACAGTGTTGAGAGCTTTGGTAGGCGTCGGCCTTGATGGGTTTTCGTGGTTGGGTCTCAGATGAGGAGTGTCAGGGAGAGACGGGTTAAAGCAGAGCCGTTCTAGCTGCTGCGGTGGAGGAAGGGGAGTTGTACAGACAGAGGGAAAGAGAGAGCTATCTGTGGGTGTATTGGACTGCAGAAGCCTAGTGGAAACTTCCTTCAGTCTAGAAGGTCTCAGATCTGTTCTGTTTACAGTACCCACAAGACGTGCTTCCTCACAAGTCCTCTCTGGTCATGGAAGGCTAAGACATTGGCAGGGATACAGGCATTGAGCTCCTAACAGAGGCCAGCTAGGGCTGAGACAGCAATAACCAGTATGATGGGTTTAGGAAAACTAAGTAAGGAGAACTTGCAAGTGGAGAGATAGTCTCCACAGACAGTTTCTCCTGTGAGTTGAGGCTGTACAATTCCTCGTGTCTCATTGCACAAGCTGGCCATCATGCTTTGGGAATAAATGTGAGACTCCATTTTACTCCACACCATTGGCCGTGTACTCAGCCTTCTCTCGTTTGGGAGCCATTGCTGAATGGCGTTTGCAGTTCACGAGTTCTCTGAGGGGATGTACCACAGGCCCTGAGGTTAGAGCAATAATGAGATTTGTAAGGTTAAGGCACTGGGGAAGAGACTTTTTGGTAACGCTTTTGTTTAAACTGTTGTTTGATTTAGGATATTGACTATCAGCATAGAGTTTTCAGCTCTTCACTGTCTGCAGTCCTGGGAACTTGGCAGAATTGTAAAATTTCCATTGCCTTGGAAATTAAATGTGATGCAATCTGCATTTGTTTGTTTGTTTGCTTGCTTTGAGACAGGCTCTTAGCATAGAGCCTGACTGGCCAGAGATTTACTGTATACACCAGGCCACACTTAAAATCACAGAGATCTGCCTTCCTCTCCCAAGTTTGCACGCCCAAGCCCATCTAGCAATCCATGTTGTAACACCCCTCTCAGAAGCTGTCTGATACACACACACACACACACACACACGTTGATGCTTGAGGTCCACTGGTGAGGTTGTCCCTGGTAGAAGTGTGTCGGGTGATGTGTTATGGATATGCTAGAGAAAAGCTCGCTCTTCTAGAGTCCTTAGGTTTTCTTCGGTTTGTAGGATCCATAGCCATCACTGATATGCCTGTTTCCATCTTTCAAAATGAAATGTGTCAGTTTTTACTGCTTGTGTTTATAAATACTGGAAATAAGTTTCTTTAATTTACTGTCTAATTTACTAGGTGGATATGCAGTGGGTGCAGGTTTTGGCAGAAGGATGGGCGACTCCTCTGAACGGCTTCATGAGAGAGAGGGAATACTTGCAGTGCCTTCATTTCGATTGTCTTCTGGATGGTAAGATAGTCCACATCTAAAATTGAGTTGTGTGTGGAGGAGGCATGGCGTGGTTTAAACTATTTGTCACATCTCATGAGGGTAGTCATGGCATCTCTCTCGGTAGAGCTGCCCTGAAGATTAAGCTGTTTTTGTTCTGAACACTTTGAGTGAGCCGTGCGATCTCCTTTCCACTTTCCCTTCCCTTTATTCATTGTGGGGGAAGAAGGATAGTTGTCGATCAGGTCAGAAAGTGAGTCATGAAAGCACATTGTTTCCCTGTGCCACGCTAGCCTGCCCACCGTGGCGAGTTGCCCCCCTCAGGGCACATAGCCAGAACCATTGCTCTCCAAAGCCTGTGGACTCAGGGGCTGTTTTGTTTGTTCGTTTGCTTGCTTGTTTGTTTTCTGTAAAGATGAAATATTTCATTAATTGTCCTCCTTGGAGTTAGCTGTTTGAGTCAGCCTGGAATTTAATGCAAATTGGCTTATTACTTGTTCATCTTAATTTCTAGTAATGCCATAATTTTTAGGAATTTTATAATTCCTGGTAATTTTGGATGTACATATAGATTCATTCATGGCTGACAAATTTTGTCCAAATATTTTTTGTTCATGATTTTTTTTTACATAGTACAATTACTTCAATATATAAATTCAAATAGGAATTTGACAGTACATTTTATCATATGTTATAGTGACTTACACACACACACACACACACATACACACACACACACACACACACACACACACACACACACACACACACACAGACGGATGTGGTGGCACATCACATACCTTTAATACTAGCACAGGCTAAGAAAAGTAGAACTCTGTGAGTTTGAAGCCAATCTTACATATATAGCCAGTTAGTTCCAGGACTTCTAGGACTCAGTAAAGAGAATCTACCTCAAAAGACAAAACCAAACCAAACCAAACCCAGCAACAACAAAAAGACCAGAGTAAAGCCAACGTACACCGTGTCGCAGGCTGGGGACGGAGACGGTGCCTTGGGCTCACTGGTAACACAGTGACGGAGACGGTGCCTTGGGCTCACTGGTAACACAGTTAGATTAATTGGAACTACTCATGACTGCTTTTGTTTCTTGGCCAGTGACAGCTGACATTTGTTTGATTCTGACAGTAATAAGAATGTAATTAAAAAGGGGGAGGGCTGGGTAAGGGCTCCGTGGTTAAGAGCCCTGCTATAAAGCAAAAACCTGCGTCCAGATTGCTAACACCTTGTAAAAACTGGGTGTGGCCCTGTGTATCTGTGAGCCTAGTGCCAAGGAGTGGAAAGGCAGATCCTGGGAGCGTGGTGGCCAGCCATCTCTCCTGTAATGCCAGTGTAATGAGAGACTCTGTCTCAAGGGAACAAGGTGGAAGGAAGCCATAGAGCACGACACCCCGCATCCACCCCTGGGCAGAGCATACACCTACTCACATGCACACAACCAACACACATGCACACAACCAACACACATGCACACAAACAACACACATGCACACAAACAACACAATGCACTAAGTAAGTAAATAAATAAATAAGTGAATGTAGATATCTTTGTCATGCAAGTATACTCAGAGATACACATAGTTATTTAAATCTTTTTAATAAGGATTTAATTTTCCTTCCTAAGAAATAGAGTTCTTGGTCTCATTCATTTAAAGAGTTGTACAGATTATTTTTGATAGTGATAGCCACTTTCCTTTGTAAATTGTTTCTTTTACATTTATAATTCTGTATGAATTTTTTCTCAAGGACAGATGACTTGTAAGAATTAGTATGCGATATAGTGTTGGTTCCTTTTTTTTTTTCCTTTTTTTAATTGAGTATTTTCTTTATTTACATTTCAAATGTTATCTCCTATCCCCATTTTCCACCTTCCCGGAAACACCCAGTCACATCCTCCCTCGCCCTGCTTCTATGAGGGTGTTCCTCCACCCACCCATCTACTCCCACCTCCCCACCCTCGATTTCCCTACCCTGGGAAAGCCTTCATAGGACCAAGGGCCTCTCCTCCCATTGATGTATGACAAGGCCATCCTCTGCTACATATGCAGCTGGAGCCATGTGTACTCCGTTGATGGCTTAGTCCCTGGGAGTTCTGGGGGGTCTAGTTGGTTGGTATTTTATTCTTCCTATGGGGTAGCAAACCCCTTCAACTCCTCCAGTCCTTTCTCTAACTCCTCTATTGGGGACTCTGCGCTCAGTCCAATGGTTGGCTGCTAACAACTGTCTCTGTATTTGTAAGGCTCTGGCAGGGCCTCTCAGGAGACAGCCATATCAGGCTCCTTTCAGCATGCAGTTCTTGGCATCCACACAATAGTGTCTGGGTTTGATAACTGTATATAGGATGAATCCCCAGGTGGGAAATTCTCTGGATGGCCTTTCCTTCAGTCTTTGCTCAACACTTCATCTCCATATTTGCTCCTGTGAGTATTTTGTCCTCCTTCTAAGAAGGACAGAAGCACCCACACTTTGTTCTTCCTTCTTCTTGAGCTTCATGTGGTCTGTGAATTGTATCCTGGTTATTTGGAGCTTTTGGACTAATATCCACTTATCAGTGAATGCATATCATGTGAGGTTTTTTATGATTGGGTTACCTCACTCAGGATGATATTTTCTAGTTCCATCCATTTACCTAAGAATTACATTAATTCATCGATTTTAATAGCTGAGTAGTATTCCATTGTGTAAATATACCACATTTTCCGTATCCATTCCTCTGTTGAGAAACATCTGGGTTTTTCTAGCTCCTGGATATTATAAATAAAGCTGCTATGAACATAGTGGAACTTGTGTCCTTATTACAAGTTGGAGCATCTTCTGGGTATATGCCCAGGAATGGTATAGCTGGGTCCTCAGGTAGTACTATGTCCAATTTTCTGAGGAACTGCCAAACTGATTTTCAGAGTGGTTATACCAGCTTGCAATTCCACCAGCAATGGAGGAGTGTTCCTCTTTCTCCACATCCTCGCCAGCATCTGCTGTCACCTGAGTTTTTGATTTTAGCCATTCTGACTGGTGTGAGATAGACTCTCAGGGTTGTTTTGATTGGCATTTCCCTGATCACTAAGATGTTGAACTTTCCTTTAGGTGCTTCTCGGCCATTTGATATTCCTCAGTTGAGAATTCTTTGTTTAGCTCTGTGCCCCATTTTTTAATAGGGTTCTTTTTGTTGTTGTTGTTTTGACAGCATTTCTCAATGTAGCCCTGGCTGTCGTCCACTTTGTAGACCAGGTTGGCCTTGAACTCACAGAGATCCATTTGCCTCTGTCTTCCCAGTGCTGGGATTAAAGGCCTGTACCACCACATCCCAGCTTTGTTGTTTTCTTTTATTCTTCCTCCTCCCCCATCGTCTCCTCCCCTATTTCCTCCTCCCTCCTCCCTTGGTCTTTTCTCCCTCCTCCCCTATTTCCTCCTCCTTTCTCCCCTGCCCCTTCCTCCCTCCTCCCTTCTCCCTCACCTCCTCCTTTCCTCTTCTTTCTCCTTTTCTTCTTTTTTAACTTTCTTAATATATTAGTTGCTCTTGTGCCAAGTACTCAGGTCATTCTTTAACATTTTTTACATTACACAATTAATAACTATCTGTATTTATATGTTCATTTGTGGGCATCTGGAGTCATTCATGCCACAGACACATGTTGAGGACAGAAGACAACTAGTGACTGTCAGTTCATTCCTTCTACCATGTGGGTTCCAGGGACTGAGCTCTGCTGGGTTTGGTGGCACTTAAGTGCCCTTAACTGCTGAGCCATATCACCCATCTGGTTCTTTAGAAACAATCGTTGTTGTTCTTTGAGATGTGTCTCTGGTCTAAGACCCAGTGAACGAGCTGTGCACGTGTGTATCCTGCAGGAGGCGTCATCAACTTATCAGTGCCTATAGTTCTGACAGCTACGCACGAGGATAAGGAGAGGCTGGACGGCTGCACAGCGTTCGCTCTGGTGTATGAGGGCCGCCGCGTGGCCATCCTGCGGAATCCTGAATTTTTTGAGCACCGGAAAGAGGAGCGGTGTGCCAGACAGTGGGGAACAACATGCAAGAACCACCCCTACATCAAGGTCTTGACTCATCTGACAGTAACGTTTGTATTGAGATGTTGCCATCACCTGTGTGTTAATTGCTCCTTTGGGTTGTGAATTTTTGCAGAATTGAGACTGGATCTTAGATGAACGTAATGAGCAGATGGTCTTGTCATTTTGGTTCATCTAAATATTTATTCAGCGACTCTTTGTCGTCTTTTAAAACCCTTGATGCTGGGGATTAAATCCAGAGCATGTTAAACCTGTGCTTAGCTTTGTGTGTATACCAGAATGTTAAAATGTTTACATACAGTTAAATGCTTATTGTTTTCTCTGTTGGTCTAGTGGTAGCAAAAGATTTTTTTTTTTTCTTTTCAGAGCTGAGGACTGAACCCAGGGCCTTGTGCTTGCTAGGCAAGCGCTCTACCACTGAGCTAAATCCCCAACCCCGCAAAAGATTTTTATTGTTTGGTTGGTTGGTTGGATGGTTTTGTTTTTTTTCTAGACAGAGTTTTCTGTGTAGCCCTGGCTGTCCTGGAACTAACTCACTCTGTAGACAGGCTGGCCTTGAACTCACAGAGATCCACCAGCCTCTGCCTTCTGAGCACTGAGATTAAAGGCATACATTTCCCCTGCCCAGCTGGTAGGGAAAGATAGTAATTGTGTTCTCACAAGGAAGAGTCAAAGGCAGGCTGCAGTGGGAGCCCACACAGGGCAGCTTAATATTTCTTACCCTTTAACATTGTATTCTTGTGGAAAGTCAGACACATGCTTCATCTCCCCAAAGTACCTCATTTGTCTACTGAGTGTGGACACAGCAGCAGGGAAGGCAAGTATCTGCCTGTCATTTAGTGTTTGAAAGTAGACTCTGAGCTTTAGAAGAAATGAAGTGTATTTAGCCATCAACCAAAGCAGTGTAGGGAAGGGTGGGTTCAGTGGCATCCTGTAAGTGTGGGCCCTGTGGGCTCAGACTTCCAGATGCGGGGTGAGGTGAGTGAGGGCACAGAGGTGAGGTGAGTGAGGGCACAGAGGTGAGGTGAGTGAGGGCACAGAGGTGAGGTGAGTGAGGGCACAGAGGTGAGGTGAGTGAGGGCACAGAGGTGAGGTGAGTGAGGGCACAGAGGTGAGGTGAGTGAGGGCACAGAGGTGAGGTGAGTGAGGTGAGTGAGGGCACAGAGGTGAGGACTTGTGTACGAGTTTGTCGGTGAACTTGACAGATTTGCACACACTGCATTGTCAGTGATCATTAGTGGGAAGATGCACAGGACGGATGACCACAGGTTTACACATCTCTGTCAGCCAGTGTCCAGAACAGTGAGAAAAAAAATGCTTTTTTTTTTTGTTTTTTTTTTTTTTGTTAAAACTGAGAAAGTAACAATCATTTGCTTTTTTGGTTGCTTTTCAGAAATTCATCCAAACATTATGTCACAAGTATTTTAAGAAATTACAGCATCCTATTTCTTTAGTGTCTTTAATTCCTGTGGCATTCTTAAGCCAAGCTTGGCCTTTAAGATGGAGACCAGCTTTCAGAAGCTGTGGTTAGCTTGCATGAGAGTAATGCTCTTATTTCTACTGTAGCCAACGATTTCCTCTTGCTTCCTGTTAGATGGTTCTGGAACAAGGGGATTGGCTGATTGGAGGAGATCTTCAAGTCCTGGACCGGATTTACTGGAATGATGGTCTTGATCAGTATCGCCTTACCCCTACGGAGCTCAAGCAGAAGTTTAAAGATATGAATGCTGGTAAGATGTGAGCATGCTCAGCTAGTGTGAGAGAGATTATTTGGAGAGAAAGTTCCAGAAGTTTTTTCTAATACTATGTCGAATGTATATAACAGGATAATGACCACTGGACTGCAAGGCAGTGGAATACAGCCAGGTGTGGTGGCACATGCCTTTAATCCCAGCACTTGGGAGGCAGAGGCAGGCGGATTTATGAGTTCGAGGCCAGCCTGGTCTATAGAGTGAGTTCCAGGACAGCCAGGGCTATACAGAGAAACCCTGTCTCAAAAAACCAAAAAGAAAGAAAGAAAGAAAGAAAGAAAGAAAGAAAGAAAGAAAGAAAGAAAGAAAGAAGGAAAGAAAGAAAGAAAGAAAGAAAGAAAGAAAAGTACAGTCAAGCCTGGCCTCTATAGTCTGTTTTATTTTCATACATTCTTAGAATTTGATCTGACATTTTGCATACGGTTTGGAAGATGGATATTAATAGTGAATTGGATGTTTATTATAGAACTCACATGTTAGAGCTAAGTAGAACTGCAGAGGAGACTTTATCAGAGCTGGTCCCTCACGCTGGTGCTGTACCTCACAGACCCCGTGTTGGAGTGATGCCTCCTTACTCTAGTCCATTAACCTGTATTGTACATCTTTGTCTGCCCAAGTGCTGAGGTTTCGAAAATAAACACAAGAAGGGGCTTTATGGGTAAAGCAGACATTGAGCAGTAGCAGGAAGAAGTTGCTTCAACAGCACTCGCCCTGTCCTGCTTGCTCGCTTGCTTGCTTGCTTGCACCGTTTGGGTGTGGGATGAACTGAAGCAATGCATTCGAAAAGGCCAAGATGTGTTCTCTGCAGATTCACACCCACAGCTGCTCCAGGATTTCCTCACAAGCACACTACATGGGTGTTGGTCAACGATGTGCTGCGTGTGCACCAGATGCCCCTTCCCATGCTCTGAAGCTGTGTCATTGAGAAAAGCATTCCCTGTAGATGAGGCTGGACTATTAGAGGCTGCAGTGTTCTGCCGTTGTTACTGTAAAGGCTCCAGTGTTCTGCCATTATTACTGCACTCTGGGTTAGAAGGCTCCAGTGTTCTGCCGTTGTTACTGTAAAGGCTCCAGTGTTCTGCCATTGTTACTGCACTCTGGGTTAGAAGGCTCCAGTGTTCTGCTGTTGTTACTGCACTCTGGGTTAGAAGGCTGCAGTGTTCTGCCGTTGTTACTGCACTCTGGGTTAGAAGGCTCCAGTGTTCTGCCGTTATTACTGCACTCTGGGTTAGAAGGCTCCAGTGTTCTGCCGTTATTACTGCACTCTGGGTTAGAAGGCTCCAGTGTTCTGCTGTTGTTACTGCACTCTGGGTTAGAAGGCTCCAGTGTTCTGCGTTGTTACTGCACTCTGTCAGTCCACCAGCAGGGCTGGCAGAGCCCTGAGCCTCAGAACCACTCCTTGATGCTTTCTGGGTGTGGCCTGGAAGAGGCAGCTGAATGTGGTTGCCAGTTTGGAGCCTAGCTGACCACTAAGGTATACTAAGAGCCTGCAGCCTCTGTCCTTGGTGATGAAAGAGGAGTGGAGGCAGGACAGCCATGAGCCCAGCAGTCATCTCCTTGTGTAGAGTTCTGAGGGTGGATAGTGTCTTGCCTTACCGTTTGGGAGTTTCATATCTCATTTTCCTCTATAAGGCTCCGTGACTGTTGATGAGAACACTCATGGGACCAAATGCATAGGGTCTTATTTATTTATTTATTTATTTATTTATTTATTTATTTGAAACAAGGTCTCACTGTAGCTCTAGCTAGCCTGGAACTCACTGTGTAGAACAGGCTGGTCTCAAACGCACAGAGATTTGCCTGCCTCTGCCTCCCAAGTGCCACCATGCCTGGTGTCGGGTTTTATTTTAAAAACTGAACTGAGATAAGATGACCTCACTGTGAGCAGCACTGGCACACACTGAGAGAGTAAGTTATCTGGGTTTCGGTATCAGCTGAAGTTGGTCATTTAGCTTCATGAAGCTGTATTGGTGCGAAGATTAGAGAAGGAATATCTGTTACTCCAGAGCCTGCTGCATGTGGCTGGAATTTGGAGTCATGTGACCATAAGGTAGTGTTGACCTAGAAGCTTCTGATGGGCTCAGTGGCTTCTGTTCAGCCTGCGTTGGTCAATGATCATTCACATTTTCTGCTTGGCTCCTTCAGTTGCCGGGTAGAATCCCTCTTTGCCTTTTGAACTTTATTTTTCTGTGAATTTGAAGCATACATTTGGTCTATTAATCAGCGTCCTCTAGAGGAATAAAACTCAGAATGAATCAGTCAGTATCTATCTATCTATCTATCTATCTGTCTGTCTGTCTGTCTGTCTGTCTGTCTAAAAGGGTTTATTAGAATGGTGTGTGAGCTGTGGTCCAGGTAGTTCAACAATGGCTCCCTGCCAGAGGAAGGTCCAAGATCCCAGTAGTTTCCACAAAGGCTTTAGTTAATTCTAGATCTAGACAAGTTGGCAAACAAGAGTACCCATCACACGTGGTTTAACATCCAATGATTTCTGAGTGCAATATGTAATAGTAGGCTAAGTGTAGCTTCATATCCTGCTTTCAAACAAACTGGGGCTTATTTTACATGTAAGTAATGACTGGTATCAGGCAGTAATGACACACAATTAACCTTATATTCCTAAGAGATTTAGGGACCCCACTGAACTATAAAGGACAGAGACAGCTTTTAGAAAAAAAGCCCTTCTTGACAAGAAACTGGAGTATGATCAATAAACAAATAAACAAAGACCCAGTTTTGCCTGCCCTTTTCCCCATCTGGGTGCTGTCAGTGAGGATAGAGCACTTGGAGTTCTTGCAGCCACTCAGTGTTCATGAGAATCCCAAACATGTGTGCAGTGTTGAGTTTCTGTCATCTGTCTCCAGACTTCATACTTAAAGAGATATTACATGTTTAAATTATTTAAGACATTTCTAGTTGGGTTTTCTATTTATAATCAGCAGTAACAGATAGTTAATTTCATGTATCCCCTCCCCTCNTTTGCCAAAATATGAATCTATATCTTGGATCAATATAGTCAGTTATTGGCACTGTTGAGACGTCTTATTGGGGAATTATTGTTCACAATTAGAGCCTTTCCTCTTCCATCTGTTTTGTGCTGTTTGTGGACAAACATTTTAAATCATTTAGGGAACTTGTTGCATAATGAGAGATTGCAACTTTGTTTAAAGTAGCTGAGAGCCAGTTATTAGCCTTACAGCAAGCAACAAAGATTTGTGGTGTTATTTTGTTTACTTTTCCATTTTAGACCAAGGCAAATAAGCAACAGAAGGAGGGAGTTTACTTTGTAGTTCCTGTTTACTCCTTAGGAAGCCAGTAACAGCCAGTCTACTGATGTGTTCAAGAGAGAGAACGCAGGCATAGTCACTCATTTTGTCTCTAGTATCAGCTCATACCTGCTTTTGCTTCTCTCCCCCTCATCTTAAGTATTTTGGTTACCTATAGATTGTGGGCCTGTGTACATGGCTGTAACAGTTTAGCTGTTGGAGGCCATTTGGAATTGAGATTTCTCTATTGCCTGTGTCGCTAACTGGAAGGTGAACTGTTTCTTAATGGCAGGTTCTTGGAACCCAGATGATTGACAGATAGTCTCTAGGGAAAGGAGGATTTCACCGACCTAGCTAAGAGCCTGTTAGTATTTACTCTGCAGTATGGAGTGTTGTGTCCTGCTGGTTACAGAGTGAAAGGGCCACCTGCTTTTTTTCAGGCTAGCATGGCCCTGCAGAGTCCTGAGTCAGGCTGTGAGAGCTTTGGTGAATTGTTGAGTTACACACTGTTTTCAAAGGATGAGTAGAGATGCCAGGAGGATATTTTCCACAAAGTTGGGGGCTTTATAGGAGGCTGGTGAGGTAGGAGCAGAACATCTGTGAAGGCAGCTTGCTTTCTTATGGCAAAATCTTTAGCTAGAGGTGTTGCAACCAGAAACCAGATAAGAGGAATCTGTCTGGCAGGTTCTAGACACAAGATAGTCCTTTGGATAGGGTCCAAATTTAACTGAGTGTGGAAGAGATGGGGGCTGACATGGGAACCCACATGCAGTGCTGGGAATTGGGCTGGTAATATTAGGTAGGGACCTTGTCCTCCCTCCCTCCCTCCCTCCCTCCCTCCCTCCCTTCCTTCCTTCCTTCCTTCCTTCCTTCCTCCTTCCTTCCTTTGTTTTTTAAGATGGCCTCACTCTATAGCTAGGCTGCCTTTGAACTCTTGGTATTCTCCTGCCTCAGTCTCCTAGGTACTGAGATTCTAGGCGTGAGCCCTGTGCTTAGCAGGGATCTGTGTTCTGATGCTAGTTGCTAAGACAGGGCTGTGGGGAGACACTGCAAGATGCGGCCGAGTGTGTGGGGTGCTCTGTGAGGAGGTGTACACATTGTAGTTCTGTGAGGAAGCCCCGTGACTGGCGCAGTGGTGATGGTGTGCAGGCATTCCAGGTTGGCAAGGCTCCGCCAGCTGATTCTTTCTGTGTCCTCTGGTTGCCTGCTGGGCTTTCCACCCAGGAGCTCAGTGCCTTTCCTCAGTCAGCTCGGAGGGACCCTAGCTATCCTGGTGAGACACCAGAGACAGACGTGGTGTGTGGAGAGTGAGCCTCTCAGAGACAGTGAGAGCTTCCTAGCTCACATGTTGAGAATAACAGCTTGTTGTTGTCATGCTTTGGGATATGAAACTACCAGCTTGTGAAACTGCTAATTAATATGCTTCCATTTACCGAGGCGCCCTCTTACTGTTTTATTGATTCCTCCTTATTTTTCCAGTTACTCAGTACAAGTCAAGAAGATCAATAACTTATGACATTCCTGATAGCAGAGGGAAGATTCTTCTAGTTCCTTCAAATAGACACTCCTATACAGCCCCGCACCTGGCATGGTGTCTAGCAGCTGTGGGATTCTTATCCACACTGTCATGTTGGGCTGCTGTACTGGTCTAGGGAAAGAAAACAGGCGATGCCTGTTCTTTGAGTTTAGGGATGGTTAAGGTAGTGGTTAGTAACTTTTGGGTAGGAAGAATGGCTGACATTTGGGAACACTTTCCTGATCATTTCCTCATTCATTTATTTATTCATTCATTCTGTCAGCCAGTAACTCACTCGCCACTGGCTTAGTGCTGTTGTCTTTGGTCACTCAATGGTGCAGAGCCTGGTCCATCTAGCTGTTTGCACTGGATCCTGGCATGCCATTGGACAGGTTATCCCATGACCTGCCCTGCACACATGCATGGAGTTGAAGCTCAACTTGTTTCTCACATCAGGAAATGCCGACATTTGTCTTTTACTTTCTAAGTAGTGAAAGACACTTTGGGAAGGGCTTTCTCCACTCTCTTCTTCCCCTCTCACTTGCTGCAAGGAAATGTAGCCTCCTGGCCTGGTGGAGAGGAGTCCAGAGCGCAGGGAGGGAGAACTTGCCATGAAGAAAGGCCCTTTTACATAGACGTGGTATAGGAGGTTGGGAAAGTGATGAGGAATGTACTGAGTGGGGTGAGGTGGGACGGTAATTCTAAAGTGGGGAGACAGAATGTATTGGGATGATTTCATGGTGTCCTTAGCTGACGAGTTGGGAGGCCAGGCCATAGAGCTATGGCTGAGATGCCACAAGTCACTGAGTATAGCTGATGGTGGAGGGTCGTGTGGGCAATTCCCAAATCGTATGTCAGTAGAGCTTCGCACAGCTCAGCAGTGAACCCTGCTGCTCCAAGTGTAAAGTGAGAAACAGGTGCTTAGACCCTGATGGCCCCGTAGAGTTGGAAGCTTCACGTACATTTGATGATGTAAAATATGTGCACAGAGAATAACTAGGAGACTAGGCAAAAAGCAAGCATTAAAACCAAATACAGAGACACTGAGATCGTCTATTTACAGTTTCCTCTTGAGTGCTCTGCTGTACTTCATGCTTTTTATTTTTTTATTTTTTTTTTCAAGTTTTATTAGATATTTTCTTCATTTACATTTCAAGTGTTATCCAGAAAGTTCCCTATATCCTCCCCCCTCCCGGCCCTGCTACCCTACCCACCCGCTCCCACCCCCTGGCCCCGGTGTTCCCCTGTATTGGGGCAAATAAAGTCTGCATAACCAAGGGGCCTCTCTTCCCACTGATGGCCANAGCTGAGTAGTACTCCATTGTATAAATATACCAAATTTTTTGTATCCATTCCTCTGTTGAGGGACATCTGGGTTCTTTCCAGTTTCTGGCTATTATGAATAAGGCTGCTATGAACATAGTGGAGCATGTGTCCTTGTTACCAGATGGAATATCTTCTGGATATATGCCAAGTAGAGGTATTGCAGGATCTTCTGGTAATCCATGCTTTTTATTTTAAAGAGTGGTTGCCCTGTTTAGCAGACAGTAAGGCCGGGGAGATAGTGGTGGATCCTTGCACACAGACAGAAAGCACGGTGCCTTTGGGATTTGGCAGGAAGTTCATGCTTGCTGTGTGGCAGAGCGGGAAGTGATGGGCTGGCTGCATGAGTGTGGTCTGACAGTTCCGTGTGGAGGTGAAGAAAGGGAGCCATGTTCTTTTCTTCCATCGTGGACTGTCCATACTGTCAGCAGCCTTCCCTGCAAGCCGAGCTGCTGGAGTTGAGAGAGCTGGCTTCCTTTCCCCAAGTGTCTGATCTTTCTTTCTCTGGCTAGATTGCAGACTCCCGAGGACACAGACGCCCCACTGTGACCTCGGGGAGAGCTTGTCTGAACTTGAGTTTTCATCTGTTCAGACCTCCCCTGTCCCTGTCCACTCCCCTGTCAGACTTGAGAGGGGAACAGTCAGTCCAGACCTGGCGGTGAGATACTGGGGTCTGAGCGCAGTCAGAGGAAGAAAGGAGGGCTGAACGGCTCTGGACGCGGGATAAGAGACCGTGCTCTATAACTATGGAAAAGGACTAGAGATGGAGATAAGGAGGCAGGAATCGAATCTCTGATGATGTTGGGAACACCAATAGGCAGGAGGAGAGGCGATCTGAGCTTAGGGCCAAGTTCTTCTCAGTTAACAGAATCTTGCAAGTGGCTAATACAGAGAGAGCCCTGCTCAGTCCCCTTGGCACTTGGGACCTCATCACAGTGTGCAGGGAATAGTCTGCCAGGTGAATTGGCCCTGGGGGTCAACTCAGTTAAGGGAGTAGAGAGAATGGGAGGGTTGGCAGAGTTCTGTCTTCCGTGGAAATGTTTATCGTGCTTTTATCTCTAGTCTCTAGGCTCGCTACTTTCCGTACTGTCCCGTGTTAGCCCGGTATAGTGTGGTTGAGCTGATTTTCTACAAAATGTCACAGATCACTTCACATTGTACTCACAGCCCACATTTGATACAAATATCCCTTCTAAGGGGCATTCAGAATATAATGTGATTGTCCTGTGCCCTGTGCCCTCTGTCTTTGACAAAAGGGATGATTTTATGTTCCTGGGACAACTCGCCCCCTCTGGAAAGCAGGGATGCCGCTACACTCCTCCTGGCTGGAGTTTTAGTTTATTTTTTCCTGTCCTATCTTATTCCACAAACTGCAGCTAAATCTGACTGTCTCAATGTCATGCAGGCTTAGGGTTCAGGTGCTGTCCCTGTGCGATTTTGCACTGTAGTCTTAGGGTAAGAGATTACAGCAGAGCCGTGTGGCTTGCAAAGCCCCAGATGCCCTCAGGGCTTCCTAGGGTCAAGTTAGCTTTCCTGTGTGGGTAGCAGTCTCAGTAAACTGCAGAAGTGAGGGTTATATAACTGAATTTAAAAGCAGTTCTGCCTCGGATCCCCCACGTGTGCCTTCCCTTTTAAAGCATGTTGTTGTTGGGGGAATTTAAAACACATGCAGAGATAACAGTCTAACAGCCCTAACAGCTGAGTCCCGGGCGTCTGACCCAGCTTCAGCACCGCTGCACCGCGTGGCCAAGGTCACTGGCCTTCCATCTGTGCCAACATGTACCCCCTCTCAACGCTCTCGCCATATTCTGAGTCAGATCTCAGTTCTCCTGTCATCCCCTCTGCATGGTTCAGGATGCATCTCTTTGACAGTGAAGGCCTCCACAGCATAGCCACAGCACTACTGCTCCACCACCCCCACCCCGCAAATATATTCACTTTAAAACTGTCAGATGTCTAGTGTTCAAATCCTAGTATTTTCTTTAAAACAAGCAACTCTTTCTAAAGTTCATTTGAAATGCAATAAGCTCTACAAATTGTCATTTGTTGATGTCTCTCTTGACTTAGTTTTCTGCTTTGCTTTTAAAAAAGATTTTAAAATCATTTTTAAGTATGTATATATTTTATTATTTTATTTATATACATTTCAAACGTTGTCTCCCTTCCCGGTACTCCCTCCATGAACCCCCCACCCCATCCCCATCCCCTTTGCCTCTAAGAGGATGCTTTCCCACCCACCCATCCAGTTCCATCTCACCCCTCTAGCATCCCCCTTCTCTGGGGCATCAGGCCTCCACAGGACCAAGTGCCTCCCCTCCCACTGTGGCCAGACAAGGCCGTCCTCTGCTACATATGTAGTGGGAGCCACCGACTGGCCCATGTGTACTCTTTGGTTTGTGGTTAGTCCCTGGGAGCTCTGAGGGGTCCAGTTAGTTTATGTTGTTCTACCTGTTGTGGTTGCAATCCTCTGCAGCCCCTTCAGTCCTTCCCCTAACTCTTCCAGAGGGTTCCCTGACCTCAGTTCAATACTTGGCTGAAAGCATTTGCTTCTGTTTCAGTCAGCTGCTGGTAGAGCCTCTCAGAGGACAGCCATGCCAGGCTCCTGTCTGCAAGCACAACATGGCATCAGCAATAGTGTCAGGGTTTGGTGCCTGAGCACGGGATGCATCCTAGTTGGGCAGTCTTTGCATGACCTTCAGTCTCTGCTCTATTTTTGTCTCTGCATTTCCTTTAGACAGGATCAATTCTGGGTCAAAAAAATTAAAATGGGTGGGTGGCCCCGTCCCTCAACTGGGGGCCATGTCTGCCTACTGGGCGTGACTCTTCGGGTTTCATCTACCACTATTGGACATTTCTGCTAAGGTCATCCCCACTGCGTCCTGGGAGCCTCTCACATCCCTGGTGTCTGGAACACTAGAGGTTTCCCCTTCTCCAGCCCTACACAGCTGCATATTTCTATTCCCTCTCCTGGCTCTCTGGGCTTCTCTCTTGTCTCCCTCCATACCTGATCCTACCTCCCTTTCCCTCTCCTCCCCTCTCCCACACAGGTCCCTCCTTCCCTCTGCCTCCCGTGATTATTTTGTTTCCCTTTCTAAGTATAACTGAAGCCTCCACACTTGGGCTTTCCTTTTTGTTAACCTTCATATGGTCTGTGAGTTATAGCATGGGTATTCTGAACTTTTTAATTTTAAAATAATTTGAAAGTTACAGAAATATTCCAAGGCTAAAATTCCTATACATTTTAACTGGGATTTCACATTATTAACATCCCCCTATTGTTGTTTTTACATCATCTCTGTCTTTGAGAGTGGCTTTCAGGCACAAAGCCCTCATTGTCCAACAAGTAAGGAAAGTCTTTAGCCTACCTGCACTGGGCTCATCAGAAGAATATCATTGATGGTACTCCTGGCTCTGATTTCTACCCAGCATGCAGTTTTCCTTCTTAGTAGGGTTCTTAAGAAACAGTCTGGGTATGAGTGTTTTGTTGTATATATAGCAGGATCTGTAACTACTCCGTTGTTATCATACTTTTACTTGCCTTTTGAAATTCTTTACGGGTTGGCAGTTGAGACCAGGGCCTTGCTATGCTAGGCAGGCACTGTAACCCTGGGCAGCACCCACCCCCCCCCCAGTGCTGCCTGCTAGCTTTAGCCGGCCTCAAATGCTGCCAAATGGTGGTGCTCTGACTCTTGATCCTCTGGTCCTGCCTCTGTAGATCAGCTCACCCTGGATAAAAAGTACTCAGGACTAAAATTGTGTCTTTACTGAGAAGATGCAGACTCTATTATCCCTAAACCCTATGGCCTGCTGCCTGACCTTAGCACTGGTGTTTTGCTATCCATTGGGAGTGACCTGAAGGCACTGAGGTGACATGAGTAGAAGCGTGTGCTCATGTTACTTCATGAGCACATAAACATTCCTATGGTTTGGTACTAGTGGGCCATCTTGGAATCAGTTCTCCTGTATTTCAGGGCCTGGTTACATACTCTGTCTCTGTCTCTGTGTCTCTCTGTCTCTGTCTCTCTGTCTCTCTGTCTGTCTGTCTGTCTCTCTCTCATTTATACACTCATCTATGTATCCATGTATCTGTGTTGCCATAGCTAGAAACCATAAAGATACACTGACACTTTTAATTCTAGCCCGCATCATGTAAAATCTATTTGGTCTTTTTCTGTTCTGTATTTAGGTCTTTCTTCTATGGTGAAAACCTTTGTCAATTTCCCACTGTTTAGTGGCTTATCTGCACTGAATCCTTGTATGTTAAATTGTCCAGGCAAACAGGCTGCCTTCTAGTAGTCTGTAGTAACTCAGACGAGTCTAAGAGTACAGGTCACTCATGCTTCAGAGCTGGTTATGCAGTAAGGCCAAGGAAGAGCAGTCGGAAAAGACTACTCAGTGGTGAGAATCAGGCTAGAGCCATGCTCAAGCAGGAAATCTGTAAATTCAGAGGGGATGCTGTGCTCCCGCATCAGGCAGCCTTCAGCACCCTAGAGGTCCAAGTACAATTAAGCAAGGAAGTAAAAATGCCTCTTGATCTGAGGTGAGCGCTGAGGTTCTGAGATGTTGAGGGTCTTGCATATCCCTATGTAAAAGTAGGATTCCAAACAGACACTAAAAGATGAGAGCAGTGATCAGTCCTGGACCCCTCCTCTATGTGGAAGCTGGGCAGTGTTCAGTGCTCATAAGCTTCTATCCAGGCTTTTCCGTACCTTGTACCTAATGACACATCACATCTTTTTTTGGGTTAGAAAAACAAAGCCTGCTGATGTTTGAAAGGTAATTTGAGAATGCCTAAGGATAATGATAATATTCCCAAACTTTAAATATTAAAAGATACATCAAGACAAAATTCCCCAAATCCTAGTCATGTGTGACAGTTTTCTATGCTTCTGTCATGGCTATAGAGTGATCAGAACCGATGCCCACAGTGAGAGGTGGGATTGGAGAGATTGATTGATCAGCAGCTCTCCTATTCTTAAAAATGACCTGTGTTTGGTTCCTAGCACCTGTGTCAGCTAGCTCACAACTGCCTGTGACTCCAGCTCTGGGGGATCCTACACCTCTGGTCTCCAATGGCCCTACACACATTTGCACACACCCTACACAGATGTACATGACTGCACATAATTAAAAATAAATAAAGGTAAATCTTTTATTATGTTTTATAAAAGCAAAAATAAATATCAGTAAAAAAAAAATACTGAGTGTCTGAGTCAAGCCATCATGGTGGGGTGATGGGACACGTGTCTGGAGAACAGTAAACACAGAGCTCATATGCCAGGATGGTTTCCTGTTCTGTGAGATTACTCTATATCCCAAAGAACCCTAGCTTCTGACAAGCGGTCCCTTGCAGCCAGCACGGAGGAGTGAAATCAGGATTGTAAGCAGACAGTGGCTGATCAATTCAGTTAATGTTGTAGCTTTCATCATTTGACTAATAGCAGTGGCCCTCTGAGATAGTGTGGCTGCTATATTGGAATCCTGAGTCTAGAGTCAGGTGACAACATAGTAGCTCTCTTTTCAGAGTACTCTGCGTACATGTGGATAGCAAGTAAAAAGTGAAGCCATAGCTTTCATCATATTCTGCCTCTTTTTATAAAGCCCTTGAAAATGAATAACTCAACTCAGGTCTTCAGGGCCTTTGGAGGATTTGATGGGTCATTGACACACTGACTCTGAATTCACACTGGTTGAAAATAGTTGAATTAGGGCTGAAAGAAAGCCTGACAGTTGTCATTTCCCTGAACACAGGAGTAACCGCCCTGAGTCTGTGGCTCCCGTATCACACGTCCTCCAGCGAGCAAGGGCTGTAGTACTGAGTAGCAGCAGTGTATGTCTTGGAATAAGCAGGCACCAGTCCATGGCTTTACCCGTTTGTGATTCTGAGGTTGTGTGTTTGTTTCTTGTGAGCATCAACCAGGAAAGGCTGGCTTGCCCCATGCAGGGTGATGCTGGAAAGTCCTAACTCTGGAATCATCTCTTTGCAGATGCTGTCTTTGCATTTCAGTTGCGCAACCCAGTGCACAACGGACATGCTCTGTTAATGCAGGACACCCACAAGCAGCTTCTGGAGAGGGGCTACCGGCGCCCTGTCCTCCTCCTCCATCCTCTTGGTGGCTGGACGAAGGATGACGATGTTCCTCTGATGTGGCGTATGAAGCAGCACGCTGCAGTGCTGGAGGAGGGCATCCTGGATCCTGAAACGACAGTGGTGGCCATTTTCCCGTCTCCTATGATGTATGCTGGGCCAACCGAGGTAGGTTGCCTTTAAGATATCAGTGTAAAACTAAAGCCATTCTTGGGAACATTGTATTATCACCAACTGACCTATTGACCGTTTCTGGATGCCTAGATGTGTTCTAAACATTCAGCATTGCTGAGTTCTTCTCCTAGTGTTGGGCATGCCCTCTAACTGCCCTCTAACCACACCCTCTAACCACACCCTCTAACCACACCCTCTAACCGCTCCCTCTAACCACTCCCTCTAACCACACCCTCTAACCAGGGCTATGAGGAAGACGCAGAAGCTAGAATGGTGTAGCAACGTAAGGTTGTTTTGTATCCACCAGCCCAGGTCCAGATACAGTTATAACAACATCAATATTGTTCTTTTAACAGAGGCCCAGAGCAGAGGACAAAGCAGTGTGATTTTTGCTTTTTCTAAATTTGTCAAGAGCTAACAGGACTTTAGGGTACCAGCCAGCTGTTTTTACTGTACAGATACCTGAACTAATTAACTCATAAACAGAAGAGCTTTATTTGGCTCACGGTTTGAGTGCTGTAGTATGTAACTGGTTAGTCTTGTTGTTTCTAGGCCCCTGGTAAAATAACACGTCATGGTGGGATTGAATGGCAGAACAGTGTGTTTCCATTGTGGCCTGACAAAGGAAGAGGAAGGGGCCAGGGTCCCTCAAGGAGAGGACCCTTAGACTTCCCTTTCTCTTAAAGGTCTCACCACCCACCGGTAGTTACAAACTAGATAAGAAAGTAAAACTTTCAAGAACCAAATAACCGTTTTGCCCCTGGTCCCAAAGAGGTTCATGTACATCTATCTGTCTGAATGTGAAAAGCATTCCATTTTTTAGAGATGTATCCGGCAGGACATTATATTCTTGAAAGGTTTACTTTTAACTTTGTGTCCCTGTGTGTGTCAGTATGAGGTTATGTGCGTGTAGATGAGTATCAGTGCCTGTGGGAGTGGCCAGAGGTTTAGGATTTCCCCTCTGGAGCTGGAAGTACAGGCAGCAGGCAGCCACCCTACGTGGGTGCTGGGGACTGAGCTTGGGACTTTAACTCTTCTGGAAGAGCAGTACCGGATCTGAGCCCTCTCTCCAGCTCCCAGGAACAATCTCCATTTGGAGCATGACTGAATGAGGAAGTAATCTGCTCCCTGATATGGCGGCAGGGTCTTGGAATTCTCCCCATGGTCAAATAGAATGTTTGAGATCTTTTTGTATCCATATGTAAAGGAGCTGAAAGTTATATTTCAGTTTCAAGGTAGAGTAGAGTAGACTTTAAAAATATCTTTGCTAAATGAGTTAATGAATCAGCTGAGTGACCTCAGAGGTGGTGGGTGGGAACTTCCCAACCAGCCTTTTTGTGTTTTCACAATAAAAATGGCCTGCACATTATCACTGCACTTAGATTTATCTGAGAGGCAAACTCGTTTTTAAAAAGATCTAAGTAATTTAATGATACAAACTCCTTCAAACATTTAAAAAGATAATCCAAGACATTTGACTATTTGGGATGGAGCTTAAGAATCTTTATTGGAGCTTAATTTATGGGGTTGGATTCTCTTTTACCACTTTACACAAGAAAAGCAGACAAACAAAACAGCAGGCTAGAAAATGAAAACAGTTGGGTCATCTTTGGGGTCCATGTTCACTAATACATTGGAATGCTGTGTGGTAAACGTGGGTTACTCCTCTTTCCATTGGAGTAAGGTGATGGTTAGAGTTGGCCCAAGAGGGTCCTGGATGTTTGCCTTATCTCCATGACTTCTATTTAGTTCTTGCATGCCTCACATTGTTTAGTAGTTCCTCTAGCTGGGACCTCCTCTAGAGGTGGCGGACCTGGGAGTAGGGAGCCGATAGAAAGGTGGACTAAAGTCTCATGCAACAGCCAACTTCACTCAGACCTCAGACGATTTATACTCTGAGGGTTCAGAACGGTCACGTGAGTAAAGTTCCCATTGAGCTCAAGCTGTATTTCATCACCAGGACAAGCGGCATGCGTCAAGAACAGGTCTTTCCACAGAGGCAGGCATATGAAAGGTATTTTACATATTTAATTGAATAACAGCAGCAAGCAATAGTGAGTAAGCCCGGGAGGTGCACAAAGCGCATTCCAAGAACAGTTCTGTGTTTTGAGGGAACTGAGGCCACCAGATATCCGTGGAGTCTCACAGAATCCTCCTTACAGGACTCCATTTCTGGGCTGTGTTCCACCAGTACTGAGGGCTTGATCCTTATCCATCTAAGCCAGTCGTTTGATCTGAGCTTGTCTAGTGTGAGAACGACCCAGATGAGGCGAGGGCCGTGTGCTGGCTAGTTTTATGTCAACTTGACACAAGTTGTAGTCATTTGGGAAGAGGGGAACCTTGGTTAAGAAAATACCTCTTTCCAGGTTGCCTTTGGACAAACCTGTGGGGCATTTTCTTGATTGATGATTGATGCGGGCTAGTTCATTGTGGGCTGTTGGTCCTGTGTGTAACGAGGACGCAGGACGAGCAAACCCCAGTAAGGCCTCTGCATCAGTTCCTGTCTTTAGGTTCCTGCCGTGAGTTCTTGGCCTGACTTCCTGAATGATGCACTGCCGACAATGTAGACAATGTAAGCTGTGAGCCCATACCTTCCCAAGATGCCTGGTGTTTATCACAGCCACGGGAACCATAACTATCGCAGGCAGGAGTAGGTATATGAGCAATAACCTCATAAATTCCAGCTAAGAAAATGAGCTTCCTCTTTTGGAACCTGTCTTGTTCACGTTGCAATTCTTATGTTTGAAGGTGCAGTTGATGTGAGATTTTATTCAGTAAGTTAACTAAAAATGCTTTAAAAGAACAAGGATGGGAGGGTTTGTAATGAAATAGGCTGTAATAGTAAATTCCTACCACACACACACACACACACACACACACACACACACACACACACGTAAACACACGTAAACACACAAAACAAAGAGCAGTGAAGATACTCGAGGGCTTCCTCTTTGCAAGGAACAGTTGAGCAGTTGGTGGTGAACTCATCACTTCACCCATCCTGGGTTCATGACTGAGACATCCCTTACAAAGAGATTAGCATAATAAGGAGAACACACATATTTACTGAATTCAAGTCTTCCATGACCCGAGAGCCTTTATAAATAAAGGTTCAAGGAGAGCTAGATATTGTCTGCCTGAATCTGATGTAGGGTGGGTGGTTGTGCAGGTTGAGTGGTTACTGAGAGACCTGGGAACTTAGCAAGGTCTGCTGTTTATGTTCCTCTCTGTCCCCTTCTCATTAGAGAAAGGAACATTTCTTTCCTCCATTTCCAGAGAGCCTTCCAGCCTTAGGGCAGCTCAGCTGGACTTACAGTGGTCTTTAGGGAGAAAGAAGAAGGTGAGAAGTATAGCCTTCTTGCTTCTGGTTCTCTCAGGCACTGAGGTTTTGCGATGGCCTGTGCTGAACCGGCTCTGGCAGGAAGGACCCGCTGTTGGCCTCTTACTGGCTCTCGTCACTGCCCACAAGAACAAGTCTAGTGAACATGATGATGATGCCGGGGTGTACTGAGGGCTGCAGCCTTAGTCCAAACCAGTTTGGCACCAGCTTCCTTTGTAGTCTGTCAGACATCTGAGCTGTGTGTATGTGTACATGAGTGCTTTTTTGAAGGATGCATGGTAAGATTAAGTATTCTATACTCTGTTCTGAACATTTTCTAACTTGTCTTATTTTAATTGCATGTTGAACTATACATAGGGAGAAAGGACACATTTTGCAGGTGTTCCTTTAAGCTAAATTTCTAGAGTAAACGTAACTATACACTCAGCATACAGAAGCTCTTGCTTCTTCCTGCTGAGCCGCCCCTGGCCTTCCCACAGCAGACACTGCTTCCAGTGAGGGTCCTGGTCCCTCATGTTGAAGGTTGTGTGCACTGGATAGCAAGTGACAAGCGAGAGTTCAGGAGATCTATGAAAGCCCTTGCTGTCACACTTGGAAGGAAAGAGAAGGAAGGGAGCTGGCAGGGTACAGGGAGAAGTTGAGCTGTAGTTCATGCAGTCTCTGGTGTTCAGTATATTAACCAACTAGGCTCCTGAGAATAAGCCATGTAGATAGTTTGCATAGCTTTAGGTGAGAATAACCCATATAGATAGTTTACATAGCTTACTCATAATCACACAGTGGTGAGTGATGGAATCTGAACCTCTGTACCCAGGAGGGTTCTGGGAGATCCTTTAGAGATGCCCTGAGTTGCATAGAAACAGATATCATAGCCATATTGACTAGACATTGGCAGCCAAGGAAGGTGCCTCCTTTGGACCTGCTCCCTCCAGCAGGCTTGTTTCTGAAGAGAGCTGGCAGCTCTCTAAATTTTTAGAGCAGTTGTTTAACCTCTACCATGAGCCTCCTCTGTAAACAGAGAATAAGAACAGTGCCTGCTCTCTTAGTGTCCTTATAAGGACTAAGTCAACATATGCAAGTCATCTGACGAATACAGTGAGAGCTCACTAAAACCCAGCTACTAGGGGCTGCAGAGATGGCTCCATGATTAAGATCATGGGCTGCTCTTCCATGGACCCAGACGAACTCACAATCACTGGGTGCTCCTGTTCCAGAGGTTCTGACACCCTCTTCTGGCCTCCATGAACCTGAAGCATGCACGTGCCTTGGAATGTGGCAGAGAGCCTGGGGTGACTTGTCATTCCTAGGCTTCACGTCAGAGCACAGTCCTTGGCCTGACTTGGAATGTCCTTGGTGTCTGCCTATAGAATGTTAATTGTGCAAAGGAAGTAGAAATAGCATCTTTGAGTGTCTGAGTATGAAGCATACACTGAGCTGACACTTGGTGTGCATTATGTAACCCACGGGTTTTATCCCCATTCTACCCAGGAGGTTTCTGGGGCCCAGAGAGTGTGTAACTCAGCTGAGGGGTGTCAGAGAAACCTAGAGCTGAATAGTAGTTAAGGTAGTGAAGTCAAATCGTACCCAGAAGCCATTGCAGTAGCAAGAAGGCCTCAGTGTAGAACCGAGCTCCACTCTGAGTACAGCTTGCCCGTTGGGGATTTATACCTGAGAAGCACCGTGCGGCTCAGTGGACAGATTGCTGAGAAGGAACAGAAAGGAAGGGCAAGTGAGGTTAGCAGACCTACCGCAGGCCAGGACACACGGATGCCACCTGCGTGGCTAGAGGACTGAGACGCATGGAGAATGCAATGAGCAGATGTTCTCACTATCCAGCTAGTGACTGAAGACCAAGGCTAGCAGGCTCAAGGGTAGCTGGCCAGAGTTAGGCCAGCTTTCAATCCAGGAAGACTCATAGCTAATGCCCACTGGGATCCATGGCCTTTATAACTTCTTGGCCTGCCCTTTGGGCGTCATGCTCTTTGAGAAGAACACGCTGCTGCCAAAGGTCTCAAAGTAGCCCTCCTCTGATGGTGGGTGGGAGGGTAAAGACATTAGGCTCTGTGGTGCATATTCAGCACTTGGTGTTCTGGGCAGCTTGGAGCTGAGTCCACCCCTACGTCTCTGCCTGAGTGTGGACAGTGGGTAGAGATGTGTGATTGAGTCAGGATGCTCCAGGTTCCATCCCTACACAAGGGGCAGTCTTTAACTTCTCAGCCTTTGATGAATAAACTAGAAGTTATAGCAGTTGTTTTAATATTTTTAGTAGTTAAATGTTTCAGTGTTTCTGACCTGGCATGATGTGAGCAGCTTATGAAAATCTACCTATCCTCCTTGCTCTCTTCTTCCCCTTTCTTTTTAAGGTAGGGTCTCGCTATGTAGCCCAGGGTACTCTATACCTTGCAGTGTAGCTCAGGCTATACAGTCCTCTTTCCATTGCCTCCCAAATGCTAGGATTCTAAGAGTGGCACCATGCCTAGTCCCATCGTGCCTTTCTCTGCAGTATCTCACTTGTGTGCTTGGCTTATTTACAGACCTTAAAGGAAGATTTTTCTTATATTAATAATAAAAAACCCCCTCATTTTTCTAGTTTTTCCAGTGACATCAAGAACAAGGCTGCCAATAAGACATATTTGCCAAATTGTCATAATAAAATACAAACAGTGATTCTCCTTTAATCGCTCTCTGGGTTGTTTAGAAGGCATTGGTACCAGATTGTTTCTGTAGCACAGATGTACTTCAGAACAATGCGCAGTTGCTGGGGCTATGTGGTTATCTATCAACAGGATGTTCCTCATTTTCCAGTCTATAAAACTTTAATGGCTTGGTTCTGAAATTCCATCCTAGGAATGGAGTAGGAGCCACGAGGGGAAGAATTTACTTTCTAATGCTTAAAATGGCGCAAATCTATAATTTTATCTATATGAATAATTAGTTGGCCAATTGAAAATTAGTTTTTCTCTTGTCATCCAAAATTTTCTCTCCTAAAGAATAATTTGCTTTCTTAAATATGTTATGTGAAATTGTCAAAAAAAAGAGATGGATTTTGAGTAACTAACAGGCATATTCTGAACATATGAAGTTGTAATGAGGATTACCATTTAGGTTTTCTCCTTAAGGAGGGGAAGTGTAATGTATTGTGGGAGGTGGGGACTTCTCTCTGTCAGGGAAGTTATTCTCCGGTTGTTAAGTGACTGTGTCAGAAACAGATTCTGTGTAAGTGAGCAGAGACATGTCAACGGGGGCAGTTGGAGCACACTGCGGTGTGGATTCTTGCGCATTTCCTTAATTAGGTCACATTTTACACCCGTATCTGGCAGCCAGTACAGTATCCATTGGGAACTGAAGCTGTCCCGTGACTCCTTCAAAGGCCCCCACATCCTTCCATCTGTCCAAGGCTCAGTCAGCCTCCATCCTGCCTTACAGCCTGGAGTCTGAGCTTTGTGAATAGCTTCTTATGTGTTTGTAAAATCTTACACACAGATATATGTACATCCAAGTATCTCATAAGCAAATAATTCATAAATATATGCACATACATATTCATGCCCAGCTATGATTTTGGTTTGGGGGGCCTGATTTCAATTCTCACTCCCCAAGAAGATACAGTAAATTCGTCGGGACTTCCTGCCATCAGGCAGTGATGACATGAGGCATATGTGGAGGTACCGCTCAGTGGGACAGCTGACAGAGATACACATGCATTTGTGATCTATGGTCTCTCGACAGTCATCAAAGTGTAGTTATCTAACATGCAGTCATCTATCCCAGGTCCAGTGGCACTGCAGGGCGCGGATGGTGGCCGGAGCCAATTTTTATATCGTTGGACGAGACCCTGCTGGCATGCCTCATCCGGAGACAGGGAAGGACCTCTATGAGCCGACACATGGTGCCAAAGTGCTGACAATGGCCCCCGGCCTGATTACCTTGGAAATCGTTCCCTTCCGAGTTGCAGCTTACAACAACAAGAAGAAGAGGATGGACTACTATGACTCCGAGCAGTAAGTTTTACCCTTCCCCGACTGACAGAAGCTTTGCTGCCTGAGCTGTTTCTGAGGGTTCAGCACATTGTCTGGGCTTGATAACTTCTGATGGGGAGCTTTGTTGGAGCCATCTCAGGAAAAGTTATATCAAGGAAGTTAACTCTCATTGGCCTGGAGTTAGAAGTGAAAGTTCACGTTGGTCTAAGCTGGATGTGGTAGTGCACACAGTCTCATCTAAGCATTTGGGAGGCAGAGGCAGGTGCAGCTCTATGAGTTTGAGGCCAGTCTGTTATACATAGCAAGTTTGCAAAGAAGCAAACCATACATACATACATACATACATACATACATACATACATACATACATACTGGATCTAGTTTCAAAAAAAATCTAATTTCAGAGTTGGTGCTTTGGGGGATTTTGCTGTGTGGTCCTTAGGGGCATGTTCATATTTATGTGTTTGTATGATTACTAGCAACTTCTAGATTATGCGATTGGAGTGCCAGGCGTTGTTGCAGAGGCTGGAAGTTCCAGCTTATCCGAAGGCTGAGGCAGTAGGATCACAAGTTTAAGAATAGCCTAGGAAAGGCAGGGAGACCCTCTCTCAGACTAAAAAGCAGAAGGGCTGGGATATAGTTTGATGATAGTTTCTTACTTAGTATATACAAGGCCTTGGTTCAGTATTTAATATGGCCAGTATGAACATTCATACATATGTACATGTGTGTGTGTGTGTGTGTGTGTATGTGTGTGTGTGTGTGTATGCATCATGGTAATATTAAGTATGTGTCTATTTCTTTTGGATGGATAGAATTGTAATCATTCCTGTCCGTGAATGGTGTCTGTTTAAGCTTAAAGTAGCAGTGTAAAGCTAAGTTGCAGGGTCTAGTCCTGTCTCGGCTTCACAACCTGAATTCTTTTTTTTCCCTGTATTCCCTGGGATCCTTGATCAGTGGAATGGGGGCAGGGAACAAGGTACTTCTTCCCACATCTTTCTATAATTCTTCTACATGATCTTAACAGAAGGGTATTATTTACTCAAGACAGTGTCTCACTACATAGCCCCAGCTGGCCTGGTACTCACTGTGCAGATCAGGCAGGCCTCAACTCAGGATCCACCTGCCTCTACCTCCTGAGTGCTGGGGTTAAAGGTACGCACCGTTGGCTGATGTTTGTATGTAATATACACATATGTTGATTACCTCTTAGTTTACCTTTTTAGTACAAGTTACAATTCAGAGTCCACAAATAAAACCGAAAATTCACGTAGAGTATAATCAGTTTTAATTTGTGTCTTATCAATTTTAGCTGCACTGACAGTGCTAACTGAAAGTTGACACTGGCTTAGACACCTTCATTCGGAGCATCCCTTCCCATGGGTTTCTACATGGGCTTCATGTTTAGGAATAATATGAACCCTGACCCAGTGTCCTTATTTAGTGTAACCCATTTTGCCACAGAGGGAATAGGAAAGGAAAAAGAAATCTTGTGAAAAATTAAAACAACACACTCTTGTTTCTAAAGGCATATAAGCACACACATTCTTATCCCAGCACTCACTTGGAAGGGAGAGACAGGAGGCCCAGTGGTTCAGGGTCATCCTTACTACATAGAGAATTGGAGACCAGCCTGGGCTCCATGAAACCCTATCTTAAAAAAATTAAAAATCATTAAGTAGTAAATGGTTTTACTCTTAGCACAAAATTGTGTTCCTAACCACATGGGCTTGTTTTTTTTTAACCTTAAAGGTGCCTGTGTGTCTGTGAATGCACATACATATTTGTATATGGACATGTATGTAAGTATGCATGTATGACTGTATATATGTATGTATGTTTGCAGAATTGCACCATCACAAAGTGAAGCACAGAGCCTTTTAAAAGAAAAATATTAAAGAAGATGTTATCAACTACGATAAACTATATTACCTCAAAAGGCGCTGGGAATCTAAGTAGACATGACAGAGGAAAGTGAAAGCAGTTTGGGCACAGCCCTGCCCTTTTGTGGATGGATCTATGTAAAGCTCCATCAGAGGGCCCTGCTTAGTCTGTGGACACCTGCCTGTCCTGTGGGCAGTCCCCTTTGAAGCCCCGCTCAGGCTCCTGAAGGGGAAGGGCCTTCCTGTAGACCTGAGGCAGGTGTGGGGATGGGCACTTTCTGCTTTTTACCCCAAGTGCAGTTCGGCCAGTTTGTGTACAGTATTCGGAAACTTGATTTTCTGAGAACGGTGGTGAACTTGGCCTTCTGAGTTATGTAGTGGCGAGGTTGAGCATGGAGAGAGAAGCAGATCCCTTCTGCCAAGCTATCCACTTTAACTTAGCATAGCTCCCATGTTGTGACGTTAGAAAGCTGAGCAAGGGCCTGGGAGGCAGCTCCGTGGGTAGAGGTGCTTGCTGTGCGAGCATGATGAGCAGCGTGTGATTCCCAGCTCCCGGGGTGGTGGGGCTGCATGGTGGGTAGCTCAGCATTTTAGCAGCAGGCCCTGCTTTTGCAGAGGACTCAACTTGGGTTCTTAGCACCCACCGCAGGTGGCTTATAACCATTTATAACTCCAGCTTCTGGAGACACCTGACATCTCAGACTTCTGTGGGCATCTGTACACAAAGCACGTATACAAAGACACACAGACAGATACACATACACAATGAAAAGTCAATCCTAAAAAACCCCAAAGAAACCTGACATGGTGGCATGTACGCAGACACAGATCTCTTGTGTCCCCTGACCAGCTCAGCCTTTTCTAGTCAGTCATCCCAGGCCAGCAAGAGTCCTTATCTCAGTAAGCAAGGTGAATGGTTCCTGAGGAACAATGTCTGAGCTTACCTCTGACCTCTGCAGCCACGCAGATATGTACGTACGACGTATGTATATACGTATACACCCACACACCTGCACTTGCAGCTGCATACATATGAGCCCCTCCCCCAACACACACACACACACACACACACACACACACACACACACACACTCACACATACATATATTCTGTACATGAAGAAAACGAAGGAAAATGAAAACACACCATTCTCTTCCAGCTCATGGGCTGATGGGTTTCATCCCCGTGGTCCCTCTGCGTGGTCAGTGCTTTAATCATACACAGGACCCACGACCCCATCTGTGTGCAGTTGATTAATGTGCTGCTAAGGCCCCTGATAACTTTGATGTTTGACCGAATCTGTGTAGTACCGCTTTAAGTTTCTCTTTTAATCATTTAAAAGCTAAATAATTACATCAGTTCTCATAAGATTTTCCAGAGATGAATTCTATGTTAGTTGCATGCGTAGCTCATTTCCTCGGAATTTTTTTTTTTTTGAGTTACCAAATCTTAATAAGTTAACTTGGGAAGCTTTAAAAATGCCTTAGTTTAAATTTTTTTTTCTGTATTTGTGTTCCAATATAATTAAGCTGATGGGAATATGTTGGAAAGTGATTAAAATTTTGTGAGAAGGCGATCGTCTTTGATGTGGCGAGAAAACAGTTATTAATTAGGCACATATGAGCTAGTCCATGTTTGATTAATGGGTGTTACTCAATGCCAGCCTTTATGTAATTAATGATTTTGTAGCTTTTGGATTGATTGAATGGTAGTGTAAGACAAGGCTTAGGGAGGGAAATATCCTGAAGATTTCATGCAAGATAATTATTAATAGGAATTATGATAAAAGTCATCTGTTTATGTTTAGGAAGTCAAGAAAACTGTGTTAGCAGAGATATCTAGTTGTAGGGTTTCAGTCCCATTACAGATATTACCAGCTATTAGGATATTGTTTATTTGGTCTTATTTTCTTTTTTTCTCCTTTAAAGGGTAAATATTTGTATTCTGGTGGACAAATGCAAAGTTATTTAGATTATAGAAATGGCACACACTGTAGAAGGAGCGTTCAGGAGCACAAAGTGCCCACGTTGCCGAGTAAGCGAAGGGATTGAAGGGCAGGTGCTCCTGGGCTGGCACCACTGCGTCTTAGCGGAGTTTGTTCCTGTTTGTAATGATTGAGAGTATTCTACCTGATGGTCTGCTACAGAGACTTTAAGCACTTCAGGGCAGCTTCTCCATCTCAGTACGTGGCCTTCTCTGCTCCACACAAATCTCTCCAATGCCTCAGATCTCTCCTCAGTGCACCCCTCTCCAACTTTTTTGCTTCTAGCTGGAAAAATTCTTACATAATTAAAATTACCCGAGTAATTTTATAGCCAACTGATCAGCAATTTGGGTGGAGATAAGGTTTGACTTGGGGTTAGGCCCTGGGTACTTGGGAAGTCCTTGCACTTCCCAGCAGTTTGAGATTTCAATGTCTGGGAGGAGTTCTGTTAAAGATGGTATGAACTCAGATGCTGGCTGGGCTATAGCTCAGTAACATAGCACTTGGCTGGCAAGACTCACACCCTGCTTACAGTCCATACTGTAAAAATAAATAATAAATAATAAATAAATAAGCAAATAAAGCCAATTAAAAGAGTGAGTCTCTAGATGGAAAGCATATGTTAATAAATTTAGATTCAAGTTGGGCATAGTGGCACAGGCCTTTGATCTGAGCACTCAGGAGGCAAAGGCATGTGGATATCTTTGAGTTTGAGACCAGTCTGGTCTACATAGTTCTAAGACAACCAGGGCTACATTATGAGACCTTGTCTCACCCCCCCCCCCCCCCCAGAAAAAAATTAGATTCAAAATAATTAAACTTAAAAGAACTCCATGTGTGTGCGTCTGTGTCTGCGTGACTGGCTGTGGGTATGAGCGCAGGTGCACACACTTACTGGTGCACATGGAGAAGCCACAGGACAACACACACAGTCCTGGCCGTTCAGCCTTGTCTGAGACAGGGTCCGTTTGTTGTTCTGCTTGGCACTGTTTCCAGGGCGTCTCCTGTCTGCTCCTCGTCTTAGCACAGGAACACTGGACCTGCAGATGTGGTCTGCCATGGCTGGCCTCATGTGGGACCTAGGAGTTCAAAGTGAGGTCCCCACACGTGTGTGGCAAGCTCTTTACGCTCGGAGCCGCCTGCCTGGGCCCCGATTTAAACTTTTCATGTATTTCATCTAGTCTTTGGTTAGAAAATAAGAAAAAATAATAAATAAAGTTGCCATATATGATGCTGTCCAGTGTGTTTTAGTCTCTGAAAGAAAGCCGTAATGTTTATCTGGTTTGGAAAAGATCATTTTTTAAATCACAGTCTTAAGAATTTTTTGTGTTTTGATGTGTTTATAAATGTCCCGCTTTCAAGTTGGATGGGACATTAATTAGAATAAAAATAATTAGACCCACTTACAAGTCACCACCATTAGTTTTATTTCTGTCAAGGAAGAAAGTCTCTTTTGCTCTTCTGAACTGCTGATCACCTAATTTGCATCCCCAAAATGCTGGTGCAGGCCTCGTGCTCACCCTGCTCTTATCTGAGTGAATAGCTGGCCTTTGTCCTGGTAGCTCTGCAGGCTGCAGATGTGGGACTGAAGGACAGCAGATGGTTGTGAAGATTTACAGCCGTCAGCAAGTGGCCAGAAGTCATCGTGCCTTGAAGCCCTTCAAGCTGCTGGCCACATGTGGTTAGTGTGTTAATGGTCCCAAGGAGGCTGCTAGCCACTCTACCCTCCCTGCAGTCCCAACCCTTCCCCTTTGTTTTTAAGAGCTAGCATTTTTGTCTGTCTGCTGTAGATTATAAAGAATCTGTAATCCAGTGGCTTTGCAGGGGAAAAGGAAGGCAAACATACTTGGAGTTTCTTCTTTCCAGGTTGCTGTGGTATTATAAAATGTCCCAAATTAAACTCCTCTGTTGTGAAAGGAAAGGGCCTTTTCTGTTTCTGGAAGATTCCTCATTATTCATAGGTAAAGTTTAGAGCTAAGTTTAGATCATCCTAGAAATCTCCCAGATTCTATTTTATACAACTATTTCTATAAAACCATCCTGTTGTGAAACTCTGATTTAATTGGAGACAGTGACTCTTGGGGTCAAGTCCCTGAACCTGGCCTCTAATAAAAAGCAAAATTCTTATGTAAGGGAGACAGACATGCTGGGCTGAGGCCAGGGCAGTGCGCTGTCCATAGCCTGGGTGGAGAGTCACCAGTGTGTGGAAGCAGAAACTCCCACGTCACGAGATGCAGAGATGCCTGCGCGTGCAGTGCAGGGCGAAGGTGTGAAGGGGATTCAGGCAGAGGTGCCCAGGCACCTTGGCTTAGAAATGCAATTTCAAAAGGAATGCAAGCAAGTCTGGATTTTGGACAGTGTAGCATTCTGGAAAGGACTTTAGTTGGTCTGGCTTTTCCTCTCAGTCACGAAGTTCAGGCAGAGTCTTCCAGGAGTAGCTTGCTCACTTATTCATGACCAAGAGCCAGCAGTTCTGGCGTGTGACTTGGGCTCTCATTCCTGGAAGTACAACTTCTGTTTTATAGAGCAGAAGCTCTGTCTCCTCAGGGTAAACTGTAGGTGGAGCAGCCTCTGGGATGGAGATAATGCTTTGCTGCCTGATTCTCAGCTACATTACAGTTTTCCCTCTTGTCACGGTGAGCTGGTGTAGGTCTCGTTGGTATTCTCTGGTCGGAAGGTGACACAGCTGATTGTGCTGATAGATTCGTTCCCACACAGGTGCTTGTGGCCCTCTCTGAGAGGGTGGAGACCATGGTTTTCTAGCCCCCAGTCGCTCCCTGCCTGTCCTTTGTGCTTTACTGCTGTTCGGCCTCCTCGGAAGAGCCTAGTCCTAGAGCTTCTCTGCACTCTCTTCTCCGGCTCCTGTGTTCCGGGCTTTGTTCCCCTGCTTTCTTTCCGTGTTCCTGGCTTCTCTTTTCTTCTGCCTGGATACTTGTTCCTTTGGAACAGATCACGCCTTTAGCCCACATGGGTCATTTGTGTGCTTGGTCTCTTTCTTTCATCATCATGGGTCACTTCTCCTGAAGAAACTTGTGAGTTCTGATTTGCAGTTGTGGGTTGTGGTGGTTGCTGTGCCCTGGGTCCCCCATGGCCTTCAGATTTTAAGTCCTTGCCTCTGCTTGCCATTCTGACTTTATCCCCATCCTCTGGCAAGGGCTTTTCCTTAGCGCTGAGTCTTCCAGCTTTTGAAACCTTATTTTCTCAAATTCACTTTTCATTTTGGTATTAGAAGTATACAAATTATGTTGCCAATACTTTTCAATCTACATGGGAAAGGGGAGATAAACTTTCTATATATTGGCCACAGTAGCCAGCCCATTTAGAGGCCAGTACTTTAAGGTCAAGTTTCCATGTGTATGAGTGTTGGGCCTACATGTCTGTCTGTATAACACATGTCTGTTGCACACAGGGGTCAGAAGAGGGTGTCAGATTCCCTGGAGCTGGCTATTCACAGTTACAGTTGTGAACCTATATGTGGGTGCTAGGAATTGAATCTCAGATCTCTGCAAGAGCAGTCAGTACTCTTGACCCCTGAGCCCTCTCTCTGGCCCCTAAGTTTACTTTTCTTATAAGACAAAGAACTGGGAGATGAACCCCACATTTAAGCTACTAGATTTTCTTTCTTTTTTTTTTTTGGAGGCAGCATTTGGCTAATGCTTCCATTTCACGGGACATCCTTGCTTATTTTCTGTAGCCATTTAAAACGTCCTCTACCTAAGAAGGGGAAAGACCTTCAACTATCGGGTCCAAAGTGTGTCTATGCCTTCTATCTGTGTAGTAGTACTGAGAGGTGGAAGAGAACCCTGGCATGGCAAGTTCAAGGGAAGGCAGTGCCTTCTGGTAATGGTTAGCATCTTCACCGGTTGTCCTGTGTTGCTTAAATGAGTCAGAGCACTGAGTTTCACATTCTCTGTGTTCCAGACCCAAACCCAGACGTACTCCAGAGGGGAAGTGGGTCATTCAGAGTCACTGTGTGGAGTTGGGTTGTCTCAGTGATCTAACAACAGGTAGAAGTAGACGTAGGAGCAAGGGTCAGAGTGAGCGCAGCATAAAACCCTGCAGTATCGCGTCACAGAGATTGCCTCCTTTCTTTCTCCGTATTTTGACAGAATTATAGAATCTGACTGAATTTGGGCCACTGTAACAAATTGCCCTGATCCGAGTGGCTTAATGGCAGTTATCAGGATCAAAGTGCAGAAGATTGCCCTCTGAGGGCCATGAGCTGTCTGCAGGCAGCCAATCAGCTATTTGCACAAAGCCAGCTATGTCTTTAAAGGCCATGGGGGCTCCTGAGTCTCTTTGTTTAGAAATGGGTTAGTTTGGTCATGGGATCTTGCTCTCGTGACCTCATCTAACTTCTGTCATCTCCCAAAAGCCCCATTCCCCACTTCTGTCTCACTGGGAATCAGGCCTTCAGTGTGAACTTGGGGGCACAAACCTTCAGTCTGTAGAAATACTGTTCACAATATGTAATATCCTTTATTTGTAACTTCATTTATAACTGCTAATTACATCTTAAATATTTTACTCGATGCCTATGGTAATATTCTAATCAGAGCAGGCACTAGATTACTAAGAGGTGGTAAGGAAGGAGACCTGGAACTCTCTGGGCCTAACCAGTTTTCTAAGTTGGTTCCATGTTTGACGGAAGGAGGTAAATTATAGGTGAGCAAAACGTGCCGTAACTGTAGATGCTCCATGTTTATGGCCTAAAGGCTTTCATGTCTTTTTTGTGTATTTAAAGGACAAGGATGTAGATGAGGTGGATGCTCACAGTCAGCTATTAGATTAAACACAGGGTTCTCAAGGAAGGAGCTAGAGAAAGTACCCAAGGAGCTGAAGAGGTCTTCAACCCTATAGGTGGAAGAATAACATGAACTAACTAGTACCCCCTGAGCTCATGTCTCTAGCTGCATATATAGAAGAGGATGGCCTAGTTGGCCATCAGTGGGAAGAGAGGCCCCTTGGTCATGCAGACTTTATATGCCCCAGTACAGGGGAACGCCAGGGCCAAGATGTGGGAGCGGGTGGGTAGGGGAGCA
>LR751072.1:0-134969 GCA_902729485.2 Mus minutoides | reverse complement strand
CAGGGTATAGGGAACTTTCTGGATAACACTTGAAATGTAAATGAAGAAAATATCTAATAAAAGTTGGAAAAAAATCTAAAAAAAAAAGACAAGGATGTCTATTTTCCCTTTGGTACCTCATCGAAGGGACAGTGTTGGTTGTTACCGTGTGTGTTGTGCCGTGTCCCAGAGGCATTTAGACTTTCAGATTAAAGCTTTCTAAAATGTTACCTCTGCACTAGGCAGATTACACATTATGTTTCTTAAGGATAGATAGTAAATGAATCCAGGACTAGAGAGATGGCTCAGTGGTTACGAGCACTGGCTGCTCTTCCAGAGGGCCCGAGTTTGTTCCCATCAGCCACAGCAACCAGCTGATTCTAGGACATGCAGTATTATCTTCCAGCCTTGGCAGGCACAGCGTGTATGTGGTGCATGTAGATGTACTCCCGGTACTCACATGTGTACATTAAATACATAAATCTTAAAAGAGATGCTAATTCTAATTTATCATTTCCAGGGACTAGGGAAGAGGTGAGCAAGGCAGGGAGATAGGGCGTGACCAGGAAAGGGGAACCAGAGGTTCCCAGTGGGCTTGGGACCTGCCCTGTGTGTGACCTTGCAGTGGCAGTTCCCTGAACCTGAGCAGGTGATTATCTGGAGCGGAGTAGTCACTCAGAGAAAGGAAGAGAGAAGGGCAGCCAGGGAGGCCCGAGAGTCATGGCTGCTCCTTTCCGTCGTCCATTTCCTCTGTGATAAATAGTGTGCCTGCCATGCTGCGCAGGATGTCCCTGTTGGGAGCGATGTTGTAAAAACACTAATTGATCTCAATAATAATTTTAGTTTTTGTTTGTCCATTTGTCCTAGCTCTAAAGCTGAAGAATTGTGCAGTGGTTTTGCTCAGTGACACATTAGACCTAAGAGTGATGCTTTTTCTCACTGGTCTAGTCACCTAACATAAACCGAAGGAACAAATTCCCCTGACGTTTTCCCGTTAGCTTTGTAAAATAGTGAGTGACTGGCTTTTTTCTCTTCCAGCCACGAAGACTTCGAGTTTATTTCAGGAACGAGGATGCGCAAGCTGGCACGCGAAGGCCAGAAACCTCCGGAGGGCTTCATGGCCCCCAAGGCCTGGACTGTGCTGGTGGAGTACTACAAGTCCTTAGAGAAAGCCTAACTGTTGAGCTGGGCACTCTGCCTGGGACGCATGGCTGAGTCACAGAGGGGACCACGCAGCCACCGACAGCCCTTCTCTGCGGTTGTCTGTCTGGACACACTTCCTGAAATCAGGCCGTTTGCCTCCATGTGCATTGGTTTTGGTCTGCCTTTCAGTTCTGTTTCAAACTAGTGTAACACCACACTGGCTCTAATGTATCTTTTCCACTTATTGTTAATATTCTTATAATACGATTTAAAAAATCTCACCTTTTTATATTGTATTTATGCTTCTGTCTTACGGTTTTTCCAAGCTGATTTATTAGTTATAACCAGTAATACACACATCATCTAGCTTTTCATTCTTTAAGTAAGGGGGAAAAAAATCACTAAAGTTGGCTAGACCTTGTTTGGGGAATTTTACAAATTTTACAAACTATCTGTAGCAATTAGGGTTTTTATTTTACATTAAAAATATAAACTGCTCCCCCTCTCCCTTGCAACCCTACATGTTGAGGTACTCTTGCAACCTGTGTTCAGTACTGAATGAATGCCTTGATTCAATAAAATTAATTTTTTGACTTATTTATGTTTTGTGTGCATATACCCCTTGGTTGTGAAAACATTTCAATGCGAAAAATTCCTGGCAGAGGTGGATTATGAAAGCATCTTTAACTTGTGGGTCTGGTACCCAGCTCCCAGTGCCTTTATGTTTGCTGAAGTTCCGTGTAGCAGGAACCTGTGCTCTATAATTACAAGTGAGAAAAATTAAGAAAGGATCTCCAGTCCATCTGAAATCTCAGTTCTGCAACATTCCTCTCCAGTATTCGCAAACACCATGATTAGGATGGTAACGGGGAGTCCCTACTTTGAGAGCTGTAGCCTCTGTGGAAGGCTCCTGCTTTACCTGTTCCATTCCCCATGGACAGACGTGTGCTTGTGTGCTTTGGTCATCCAGGCTGCGGCTGACTAGAAGAACAGCGAAACTGCTGGGAGCATGAAAAGAGTAGCCCTTCACCCCGCAATCTGACTGAGGCCTCTTGCTGGCAAGAGAAGCAAGAATCCCAGCACACGGAGAACTGCTGAAGCCCCTGCCCCTTCTCACCTCAAACCTACAGTTTTCTAAGAATTCCACCGGAAACTGGTTTATAGGTAAAGGACTTGTACCAGAACCCTTGCACAAACATACTGGCTTCTGCTTTTACTTTATTAGATAACACTGCCAAAGACACCTTCAGAGCCACCCTTTAATCTCACTTATCAAAGAAAAAAAACTGAGGGGGGGGTTCAGTAGCCTTTTGAGGTATATTTTGAGAGCCACCAAAATGGCCCCTCTGGTTTGTGCTAAGCTAATTAACAGTGGCTGTCCCTTGCTCCACCCATACCTGCACTTTGGTTCACACCCATGCATCCATCTCTGCCACTTTGTGTGTCAATGGCAGTGAGAGGTGTCAAAGGAAAATGGCATAAAACTAATGTTCACATCCAGGCGTGGTGCCACGTGCCCGTATGTGTGTTCCAGACATTTAGGAGGCCGAGGCAGGTTTACAAGACTAACAAATGAACCTAAAAATCAAAGCAAAAGGCCTTGCCTCAGAGAATGTCACACACAGGCTCTGAAGTATTCAGATAATACAGAGAAGCGTCTGTGTTAGCTGCTGAGTCACTGGGGCAAAGCTGGCCTCACAGTCCCACTCACATGTAATGAGGGATCTGAAAAGGCTTCTTCCACCACAGGAAAGTTGCTAGAGCTGCCAAACTTCAAAATAATGCTGCCAAAACCCTTTTAAAAGATAAAATTTAGGAAAAAAAAAACAAAGATGTTTTAAAAATGTCATCCATAAACCAGCATTGGCCCTTGGGTGTTGTACCCACTTATAATCCTAGGTCTTGGAAGCAGGAAGACTGAATTTAAGGCCAACCTGGACCACATAGCGAGTTCCAGTTTGGGGTTGTCCAGAGACCATGTCTCCAGCAAAAAAAACAAAACTGAGGTAGAAGAGGAGGAGAGAAAAAGATGAGGAGAAGGAGGAGGAAGAGGCAGAAGAAGGAAGAGGAAGAAGAGGAGGAGGAGGAGGAAAAGGAGGAAAAGTCTCAGCAAGTCATTGATCTCACTTAGGGATGGCAGGGTTACAGCCTGGTATAGGGTGCCACGCTGGGTTATGTGCAAATTCCAGAAGCAATGAGCTTTACATGTAAATGGGTAAGATGATGTAAATTGATTTAAAATAATTGTTTTTTTGGCGATGGACACAGTCCAGAGTCAAAGGGCAGTTACTGGACAAACATCTTTGGAGAAGTTATTTTGTGCCATCATGGATTGGCAGACTCCTCATGAGCATTTTTTGTTATCAGGCAAATATGTGTGAGGACCACCCTCACAATTCCACGTCATAGTTTATCCATTCCACTTGCTTAGGGCTTAGTCGATCAGTCCAGTTTGGTTCTGATTGTTTTCATAGTCCCCTTTCTGTCTGTGAACAAATTCTTACAGAATTAAGATGATGCGGCAGAAACAAGACTAACAGATGAATCATCATCCAAAAGTCACCTTGTAATTTATTAGGTAGCTGTCCTGGGCCTCTGCCCACTAGAAAGATATGTGGTAAACCCACGACTCCAGACCCCATTCCCTTGGGCTTAGCCACCTACTTGTGTGTTTTAGAAAAACACAGAAGACATAAAAGCAACCAATGCCTTCTGTCAGCTCCATAGACTGGCATGTGTTTCTAAAGCTGATAAATGTGGAAAGTTTATTCTTCCCCTTCCTAGTTTATAAAAAGAGACCAACCCGATCTTTAAAACATCCAGCTCTTCTGGGGGAATGTCTCCTGCCAAGTGGTTTCAGAAATCTAAGTGCCTTTTAATCTATTCATCAACTGGAGACGGGAATGGAAAAATATATTTTTTTTAAAGGAAGAAGGAAAAGAAAGTGTGATAGTCTTGGCAGAAGCAAGAGCATCTTAAATCTGCCCGTTCTCCTTCCACAGCGATAATCAAGACCACATATTTGAGTTTAATTTCCATCCAGGAGAGGGGCAAATCATACCTATCTCTTGGAAGTCAGCCTTCAGATACTTATGCAGGAAAAATCTGCAGGTCATGCTTCTACAGATGGCCTATCTTTATGAGCACATATGTATCCAGGAATGGTTGGCTCCCAAGATAAGGAGGTATTTGCCCACTGGGCCTCTTACATGTACAGTATCTTTCTTAACCTCTAGATCTCTTTGCATGTATTGCTGCTAGATGCCATTCCTGATTCCACATGAACTTGTTCCAAACATAATTATCTTTGTCTTGCAAAGACCGGCCTGCCCACCCAACTCTTAGTTATTTCCCTGGACTAAAGTAAAATCTAACTAAAACCACATATTTGTGGACTGTAGTTCTCTTACCTTCCCGTCCTGCCTCCCCAGATGCCCAAGGAGAACAGCAGCGGGGTTTAGGACCTGGCACTGATAAGCAGTTGGAGTCAGAATGTGGGCTTATAGGTCATAGCTGGGATACTGAGGGCTGGAGACCAGACTGGGCCAGAGTGAAATCTTGGCGTCAGTCTCTCTAAGCTGGCTCCCCATCCTTTTCATGCCTGTCAACGAAAGGGAGTCAGAGCGCTTGTTTCTCCAGAATGTTTGTTTCTGTCATGTAAGAGAAGTCCTAGGAAGGCCTCCTTCTGCATCTGTTGGTTGTCATGAATCTCGGCTCAAAATGACCTGTATGACCGCGTTGTATGTTGGGGTGGCATCCCCTTGTTCTCCACACTGATTTAGGCTATGTGCTCCTTTTGAAAGTAAAGAAAACAGTTTGAAGTAGGATCTGGAGAGAGCTTGGACTTAGATTGACTGAGATACACTGAAATTGAGCAACAGTGTTTAAAACCAGGCAGTTAGGAAACTATACAATGGAATATAATTTAGTACAGGAAGGAAAAACCAAAATGGGCCAGCAAGAATAGTTCTCTAGAGTGTGGTTCTCAACTGTTCTAATGCTCAGCCCTTTAATATTGTTTCTCATGCTGTGGTGACCTCCATCCACAAAACCATTTCATTGCTACTTTGTAACTGTAATTCTGCTACTGCTATGAATCGTAATGCAAATATCTGATATGTAACCCCTGTGAAAAAGTCTTCCAGATTGCAAAGGGGTTCGGACCAACAGTTGAGAACCCCTGCTCTAGAGCCAAATTACTAAAGTAACCTAGCCTGCTGCTTGGCTTTGCAGAAGTACAGTAACACCATCACATTCCTTTGTACACATGGTGTCTCTAACAGCAAAGTTGAGTATTTTAGATAAAGTATTTCAGTTGAGACTACTTGATATCTTGCCCTTGACAGGAAGTCTGTTGACTTCTCTTCTGGCCCAAGAATTATATCCATAGCGTGGGATCCCCATATCAGCACCCCACCCCCAGCCCTGGCAGCCTATAAAAGAAAGGGACAATCACCTTTCTGTTCCTTTCTCCAACTTCCTGAGGAGCTGGGGAGGGGAGGGAGATGACAAAGGAGAAGAGATCAGAACCTTCCTACAGGTTGGCCCTCGCAAAGTCATGCACAGACACCCCAGAATCAAGGGGAGAGAAAATGGTCTCTTGGTTGATGGCAGGAACCAAACAGCCACATAAGTCATTCATATTGCCAAGGCAAGGAGGGAGGTACTTTGCGGTGTTCTGTTTTCACTTAGGTAGAAACAGAGTCAGTAGACCTGAGGAAGATCCCTTGTTCCTTCAGTTCCTGGAATCCTATCCCAGCGCTTCACCTTTCCGTGGTCCAGCGGGCTGCTGTTCTTAGCTTTATAGAAACAGAACTGTACATTTTGCAGTAAGACTGAGCCTCTGGCACTGTGGAAGTATCAACTCCTTTCTCAAACTAAAGAACTGACAAATTGTCCACCTTAGAGACACGGTTTCCATGTTTCCAAGGAAAATCCCCTCAAGTGCTCTCAAGTTTCTGTCCTGTTCTGTGACAAGTGGCTGTCAGTCATAAACCGCTACTCACTGAGTCAGATGAGGGCCTCTCTCCATTTTGTATGCTGCAGATGTGATCAAGGTGGAGGTGGGACTGTCCTACCTGCAGGACCTCCAGCTCACTTACAGGGCCTGGTGTGGTGGCTCCAGGTACCCCTTGCTTCTCTGCTCAGCTTAAATGTCTGCCCCCTCCTTCATGCAGGCTGTGCCTTTCATTTTTTTCTATTTCTCCTAAGGACACCTTCTGTTGGATTTAAAGACTCATTTGGGCAACATAAGATGATCTTATTGTAAGATATTGACTATAATTACATTTATAGAAACTTTTATTTTTCTGCCCGAAGAGGTCACATTCTTAGGTTCCAAGGAAGAGATTCCAGCCAATGAACTCCAGGATGTTAGAAGGAATAGGATCTTTTTGTAGAAAAACCTAAGTGTGTAGAGTTGCAAGCAGATAACAATGGATGTGTTGGGAATTCTGCCTGAGCCCTTATCATGCCTTGAGGCTCAGTAGCTCAAAGGTTGTGGATTGTTCTTTCCTAGGGTTTAAAAATGTCTTACCTTCCTGTCTTGCTTGCAGTCCTTGAACAGTGAAACAAAATGAATATTCTTCCTCTATTTTTCAGGATAGACACTGCAAATGTACCCATCTCCACCCTAGTGGCCTGGCAGAGAAACTGCTATTTCCTGACTTTAGATCAGTCTATCTTACCTCATGGGTCTTCCTGGGGATTAGTTCTGTGGTGGAATGCCAGGTCCTGGGTCCAAGACCTACTGAGAGCAGCAAACACACAAAACCAAGACAATCATCTCAGGTCTTGGCTCCCTCACTGGCTGTAAAGGACATGCAACAAAGAAAATGTCCATTTGGGACCTTATGACAAGACTGGAGAGTTGCTGACGTTACTTCCCGTATGTTCCCTCAGCCATTGTCAGACACATGCCTCCAATCTAACTCCAGGGAAGGCTATCTTCCTCAGTTCTCAAGAGGAGTTACAGGGATCAAGGAGCATTCAGTCATTCTTTATCACATTTAAACAGTTTCTTGATTTTTTTTTTTTGGAAAATATTTAAGATATCAGGGTTCATAGAAGAAATGATAAAATATGTAAATGTAGGAATCAGGACAAACATGAAGATGGTAGTCAGAGATACCTTCTGCTTTAGCCTGTGAGCTTGAAGTTATTTTTAGTAACATCCAATGGAAGACTGTGTTTCTTAATCTGACAGCTCAGAATTCATGACACAAATTAATTTTTCTACACTTGAGCCAAACCAGGTACTGAAATGGGAATTCCTGTTCAGTCTCACCCATGTCATTTACCTTTGTCACTCTCATAGTGGCTTTCCCAAGCACAACAGCCCCAACTATGACTGTCATGACAGCCATTGTCACAGTACTTGGGTCCTCAAGATCCCTTTCAGATTGTTTCAGGGAACAATCTGAAAGGGATCTCCAACCAAAGCATTGCCAAGGAACTTTGCTTTTTTAGTGCATAAACTGATGGTGTCCTTGACTGCTAAGATGGAGTGGGTCAGAGTTGGAAGCTTAAACATCTGCAAGACCCTGAATTAGATGCCCTAACTCCTCAAGAAGAGGCAATAACCAAATGTGTTCTTAGAAGGTCTCTTCACTTCTCAGTTGCCTTGCTCATTTGATGAGAAATTCAGGGTTTGGTGAGGTAAAATATCTGGAAGCAGTTCACTCATCAGACGGGATTCACAAATATTCACCGAATTCTCTGGAAGTTGTCCTATGTCTCCTAGTTAGAGCCTATGGCTCCCTCTCAGTGTGGGAAAAGGTGATCTCGGATATAGATACATAAGGAACATCATTTGAAGGACAGCAGCCTGATCTCTCATCTCTGTGCTGTGACACCGAGCATGTGGAATTCTAGGTATATTTGTAACACTAAATAATACCAACTTTAAGCCAACCTTTGAGTCTTACAGAGATAAAGATTGTGGGTGGGAGGCTTATTGTCATAATCCATGGAATCTATTTTGGGATAAGGGGTTGGAAGGGAAAGATAAATCCAAAGCATGACAGATGAGCTGGCCTGGAGTGGTACTAGGAGCTCCTTGGCAAAGAGCACATCAGGGCTTTGGGGCTCTTCTTTGTTCTCTCAGATCTACTAGCCAAGGAAGATCTGAGCGAGAAAGTTTGGTTTTGTGCCTGGAGCTGTCTCATCAGCTTTTTATCTTATATTTCTAGTTTCATCCATCTGAGTCCAGACTATACATGAGGAAAAAGTAGTACCAAGGAGAGCCGTCAGCCTCGTCTTTAGTCAGCGTGGAAGGCCACCAGCATTTACCCAGTGATCTTGAGGAGCTCTTAGTAAGACATCTACTCTCCTAGGAAGTAGAAGGAAAGAATAAGGTCTGCCATCTTGGAAAAGTTCACTGAGGTCAGTCAACATGGGCTTTTCTATGCTTTTCATCATAGAGGATGTAGGGAAGTTTGAGGAGGGGAAGCGTTTGCTTTGGCTACTCCCTGGATTCTGAAGCAGTGTTTTTATAGCCTCTCATACTCAATACTAGTGTTCGAGAAAACACTAGTTTTCTGCCAGAATTTCAAACCTCGGGTATGTGGATAAGCTGCATATATTTCATCCCCCTCAAATTATTAAAAACCCCACCCATTCATATATTTGCATGCGTATTTCTATGTGTATTTTCCTGTGGATTTTAATAGATTCTCACATGTGTCTCTATTGTTCCTGACCCTGCTCTTTTTTTTTTAAAAGATTTATTTTATTTATTATATGTAAGTACACTGTAGCTGTCTTCAGACACTCCAGAAGAGGGCACCAGATCTTGTTACGGATGGTTGTGAGTGGATGCTGGGATTTGAACTTATCACCTTCGGAAGAGCAGTCGGGTGCTCTTAACCGCTGAGCCATCTCACCAGCCCCGACCCCGCTCTTGACATGCTAGAAATCACTGGATAGCATGGCTCAGCCTGGCTATATTGGATCACACCATTGCGTGTCTATACTCTACTATTTAGAAGAGGCTAACCACTGTTATTTGGAACTGATCTTGTTTACATAACTCTACACAGGTGAATGGTATTCTGAGTTTTGGAATTCAGAATTGGCAAGAAGGCTTCAGATACTGATCCTTCATCTTTTCTCTTTTCAAAAACAATTTTTTATTAGATATTTTTTTCATTTACATTTCAAATGCTATCCTGAAAGTCCCCTATACACTCTCCCCACCCTGCTCCCCAGCCTATCCACTCCTGCTTCCTGTCCCTGGCGTTCCACTGTACTTGAGCATATAATCTTCACAAGACCAAGGGCCTCTCCTCCCATTGGTGGCCTACTAGGCCATCTTCTGCTACATATGCAACTAGAGACACAAGCTCTGGGGGTACTGGTTAGTTCATATTGTTGTTCCTCCTATAGGGTTGCAGACTCCTTTAGCTCCTTGAGTATTTTTTCTATCTCCTTCATTGGGGGCCCTGTGTTCCATCCAATAGATGACTGTGAGCGTCTACTTCTGTATTTGCCAGGCACTGGCATAGCCTCACAAGAAACAGCTATATCAGGGTCCTGTCAGCAAAATCTTGCTGGCATCTGCAATAGTGTCAGGGTTTGGTGGTTGTTTATGGGATGGATCCCTGGGTGGGGCAGTCTCTGGATGGTCCTTCCATCTCAGCTCTGATCTTTGTCTCTGTAACTCCTTTCATGGGTATTTTGTTCCCCATTCTAAGAAGGAACAAAGTATCCACACTTTGGTCTTCCTTCTTCTTGAGTTTCATGTGTTTTGCAAATTGTATCTTGGGTATTCTAGGTTTCTGGGCTAATATCCACTTATCAGTGAGTGCATATCATGTGAGTTCTTTTGTGACTGGGTTACCTCAGCATGATACCCTCCAGAATCATCCATTTGCCTAGGAATTTCATAAATTCATTGTTTTTAATAGCTGAGTAGTACTCCATTATGTAAATGTACCACATTTTCTGAATCCATTCCTCTGTTGAGGGACATCCGTTTCTTTCCAGCTTCTGGCTATTATAAATAAGGCTGCTATGAACATACTGGATCATGTGTCCTTATTACCAGTTGGAACATCTTCTGAGTATATGCCTAGGAGAGGTATTGCTAGATCTTCCGGTAGTACTATTTCCAATTTTCCGAGGAAGGGCCAAACTGATTTCCAGAGTGGTTGTACCGGCTTGCAATCTCACCAGCAATGGAGGACTGTTCCTCTTTCTCCACATCCACGCCAGCATCTGCTGTCACCTGAATTTTTGATTTTAGCCATTCTGACTGGTATGAGGTGGAATCTTAGGGTTGTTTTGATTTGCATTTCCATGATGACTAAGGATGTTGAACATTTTTTCAGGTGCTTCTCAGCCATTTGATATTCCTCAGTTGAGAATTCTTTGTTTAGCTCTGTACCCAATTTTTAATGGGATTATTTGATTTTCTGGAGTCCAGCTTCTTGAGTTCTTTATGGATATTAGTCCCCTATTGGATTTAGGATTGGTAAAGATCCTTTGGTGGCCTTTTTGTCTTATTGACAGTGTCTTTTGCCTTACAGAAGCTTTGCAATTTTATGAGGGCCCATTTGTCAATTCTCGATCTTACAGCACAAGCCATTGCTGTTCTGTTCAGGAATTTTTCCCTGTGCCCATATATTCGAGGCTTTCCCCCACTTTCTCCTCTATAAGTTTCAGTGTCTCTGGTTTTATGTGGAGTTCCTTGATCCACTTAGACTTGAGCCCAATCTTTCATCTTTGTGATCACGTGACTTGGGGCAAATCACTTAAGACTGCATCTCTGTTTCTTCAGTTTCTCTAGGAGTTCTTCCTTCTGCAGTTCACAGGTCGCTGGAAAGAAATGCCCACTCAGCCTTTATTTCCTATGTCAATAAATCTTTCACTATCTCAATTTCTTGATTAGCACAAAGGGTAACAAACTCTATGCTGAACTATAAGCAGACTTTGGTAAGTCACAGTTTTATGTATAAATTCTGCTAAAACCACACAACTATGCGTTGTAAATTTTCAGTTAGAAAATGCTAAATTTGGAAAAGTAGAGATATCAGTTACGATCTCACTACAAATGCTCTTTTCATATCCGATGCAAGCTTCCAAGTCATGTTTTCATGAATAGGTTTTTAAAAATATGTAATCATGATTATATTCTAAGTCTCTTTAGTTTTGACTGTGTGAAATACTTTATTTTAGCTATTTCCTTATTGTTGGGTTTTAGGTTATATGCATTTTCAAAATACTAGTGATTTGCCATTCATCATTAGAGAGAAGTCTTTTGTTTCTGAGATAGCATATTTCACTGTAGCCTGTCATTGAACTCACGGCAATCCTCCTGCTTCAGCATCCTAAGTATCAGAATTACAAGCGTAAGCCACAATGGTAGCTGGAGATAAGTCGTTTTAAAGAGTATAAAATGCCTGTAAGGTAGATTCCTAAAAGTAGAATTAGTGTGACAGAGAGCATTAACCCATCTTTAAAAAAACCCCACATAAAATTGCTTTTGCAAATTATTTTTCTAGCTTTCACATCATGCAGTCAGATTTCTACACAAGTAGAAAATTACACATAGCCACAAGCATAGCTTATTTCTTTTTCATTTCTTTTTTTGAATAGCAAAGTAAAGCCTAGTTTACTTATATTGCCATTGCTGGAGCCATGCTCTCACACCCCCGCTGGTCAGTCATCCCCTGTTACCCACCCCCTTCCTTGCTGAGGAAACCACAGTATTGCTTTTATTTATAGTTTTATCATTGAAGTATACACCCCCAATACTAGCTCAGTTTCTTTAGCTTGTAAAACTTTATATAAGTGCAGTTGCACGGCATGTGTACTTTGGTCTGACTTTTAATGTTTGGTTTTATGTCTGCGAGATTCATTGATGTTTGATGTAGCTGGCAAGCTTTTGGTGACTCCAAATGTGGGTGACATTACACCCTGGGTCCACTCTCATCTCACTGTTATGCCTAAAGGGGTTGTTATATTTAGGAGCTCATAAAACAGCCCGGCTTTCATTCGGACATCATTAATCTGAATGTGTAAGGGAAAAACAAGTATGTTCTGTATGTGGGCTTCAGTTTTTATGTGGAGTGTGTGATAGGGAAAGTAACTAACATACAACATATGTAAAATAGTCTCTGCTATAGATACTGTTGTTTTATTATTTTATTTTATTGTTTGAGACAGGGCTGTCCTGGAAAATACTATATAGACCAGGCTGGCCTCAAACTCACAGAGATCTGCCTGCCTCTGCCTTCCAAGTGCTGGAATTAAAGAGGAGTGTCACTACACTTGGTTTACATGCTTTTTATTTTGAAGACCAAAGGTCATGTGTGTGTGTGTGTGTGTGTGTGTGTGTGTGTGTGTGTGTGTGTGTTTGTCTATTTGCTTACATATCTATGAAAACTTTTTCCTTATGGAAAGAAAAAGGGAGACATATTTCTCAGAGTAGATTACCTCTGACTCACGCTAATGGAACTCATGCTGGTACACTTAGGAACCCAGATGAGGGGAAAGGCCATAGAGGATCTGACTTTTCAATGATTCTAAGCCTCTGTAGTCATTCTGCTTCCTGGCTGTGATGAGAGATACGGTTCTTGCTCAATTCATTAGAATATACCTGCATATATAATTAAAAAGCTTCCATTTATAAAGTACTGTGAACGGGAAACAAATGCCTCTCTTAGTTTTTGAATGGCTTTGACAGATCCATCTTTATGAATTGGTTTATTTAGAAATAGACCTACCTTTCTTCATGTCCCAAGGCCTTTTCTCTCATTCTCCTTTGACTCTGAAGGGTGATTCTTGTTATTTGTGGATTTCTTTAGCAGCATCAAAGTCTAAGTTAGAAGTGCTACTAAAAGAGGGTAGTAATTTTCTGCCCACGTCTATGGTGACTTGGCCAACAGGCCTTTCCTCTGAATTTTTCATTCTATTTGAAATGCTATCTTAGCACAAGTTAATGTCTGTCCACTTTGGACAGCAAAGGACAGGGAGGTATGACTCTCTGTTCATTACAGTATTTAAACAAGGACTGCACTGCCAGCACAAGGCCAACAGGAGGAAACCAGAATCATGATCAGATTCCCGAATTCCTGCCAGCCTGCAGCTGTGCCAGCACTTGTTACAGCAACCACTGGTGTCTTTGGGATTATGGGTAATGTGACAAAGGCCTCCTTGCCCATTGAACATCAATCACAGTGTCTGCTGGCTCAAAAAGAAAAAGGAAAGATCTTCTGCTTCTTGACTATTGTGATTCTCATGAAGCTAAGTACCAGGATTAAAAAAAAAAACAAAAACAAAAAACAAACAAACATTAAAACATGCTGATTTCTAGAAACTTGTTTTTTTTTTTTTCCCTCTCAGACGAGGCAATTCCCAGGAGATCCTTAAGATTCTTAAATCAAGTTCACAGAACCTCAACATCCATCATCCATTTCTGAAATTGATGATTCTGTGCAAAGTGCAACTGGGGGATGATTCTCTACGTCCTACCTCAGAAAGCACGGAACACATCATTCCATGATGGAGACACGTTCTACAGATCGCTGTATTAGTTGGTTTTAACCTTATATAAACACCAGAGAGTGAACTCACAGAAACTAAGATGGTTACAGTGTTACTAGGTAACCTAACTGTATCTGTCCTAGCCACTGGGATTTAAGAAAGGAAAATTTCAATATTGAGAGAAAGGCATTTCAAGGTATCTTCTGGTGAACTCTGAGGGGGAGACAGTTAAGTCACCTTTGCAACTTCAGCACTGGGTCCTATGTCCTACATATTTTGAAATTTAATTAAAGGAGATTGCATACCTCTAGAGGGAGAGGAAGTTAACAGGAAATGGTATTGGGGGGATGGGAACCCTCCATACATTTTATTTACCATGGACTGGGTTACTTCCCAGCCCATGTGTGCCTCTGCAAAACGTGAATATCATTAAGAATGTGAGATGGTATGTGCTGGGCAGGAATGAATGGGTAGGATGGAGTTGAAGAAGTTGATTGACATTGTAGAATTACATGTTTTTCCCCCATGAGTATTCTGGGTCACAGGTTGTCTCATGCTTTGCTTCTGTCTCATGTACAGATAGCTCTGGAGGTTAGGATAAGACACAAGTCGGGTTTAGTTTGTTCCGTTACTCATTTGCTGGTTGGTTAACAGTGTGGCATGCTTGCCTGGACAACTATAGGCATTATAGCTAATGCTTGCTTCTGATACTGAGTGGGGCCGTGATTTTCCTTTTTTTAAAACAATATCTTTTGAATTTTTGAAATATCCCATACCAAACACTCAGATAGTCTATAAGGTGAGTCTTTAAGGTCACTTTACTCAAGGATCAGCTATCCCTCAAAAGCAGCAATTCAGTGAAGATGCTACTGTGTCTGTCACTTAGCAAGTGCCAGTGCCACACAGCCACACACAGTCAGGGACTCTTGGGGTCTGTCTTCCAACCCTGCCCCCAGTGGCCTTCGATGGTTTCTGGTTCCCAAATCCTTTTGTTCCTTTCTCTCTGGGAAACGTCTTTTATTCATACCGTGTTTTGCAAAGATTCTTTGGCTGGCTACCCATGGGTACTTTTCTCCATTTAAACCTGGTGATTTTGAAGGAGAAAAGGAAGACTCATCCCTAAGGTCTGCACGACAGGGAACTCTGCATGAAGACTCAGGTTGTGGAGACCTGGTTTATCCCAGAGATACAAAGTCAACATCTTAAAGGGCACAAAAGCACCTTTGTGTCCCCCCACCCCCACCCCCATTCTGGAGGTTATAGCGAGACCCATAGCTACAGATATCTGCTTTCATGACTAGCACGGTCCATGTCTCAGTGAAATGCTTCCCACGTGGCTTCTCCTCTGTCCTCTAACAAAAAATACCTCTCTCTGTAGCCCATGTGGCTGTCCTGCTGCCAACAGCAGAGGTGAAAACTAGGTCAGTATGCCAGAGGAATTCCAATGGTCAGAGAACTTAGGCAAGATGAAACAAACTCATCAAACCCCTTCTTTAAGGGGATGGAAGGATGTTAACAGTCTCCTGGGTTGGGAATCATTTCCTGTTAGTTCTGAAAACCCATTTTCTCACGAGCTACTTGTGAACAGAGCAGAACGTCTCCAACAGTCTGTTCGTGACCGCTGAGGACGACTTTCCATTCTCAGCCCTTCAATTTCAGTTCCTCTTCCATTTTCTGCACATAGGGCTAGATGTAGCATTGCTGAAGGGGGTCAGCAATCCTCTGATATTGGCAACTAGATGGGCCTTGTACATTAGAGTTATAAATAGCTGGATTTCTATAAATATACTGTATAAGACACATTTGTGTTTACTTAATTTTTATGCATTTATTTTTAGATGGCAACTTACCTTGTTGTCTAAGCTGGTCTTGGGCTTGTGAGCTCAAGAGGTTTGGTTTCCTACCTCAGACTTCTCAGTAGCTTTGGATTATTGGTACACGCCGTTCATTGCACCCAGTTCCAGCCATATTTTAAAAAAGTATTCAATTAGATTATTTTTTTACTTATGTGACTTTTGTTTGATAATTTTAATTTGTTATTCTGATATTAAATAATGTTTTTATTTTGTCTTTTGATTTCCATACAATTTTGGTATTAGAAAAAGCAATAGCCTTAAAAAATATATAGTTTTAAGTAAAGTTTCCAACTTTATATCCCAAGAAAATAACTACGTTTATTTATTTATTTATTTATTTATTTATTTATTTATTTATTTGGATTTTTAAGACAGGGTTTCTCTGTATAGCCTTGGCTGTCTTGGCCTCTGTACTCTGTAGACCAGGCTGGACTCAAGCTCCCAGAGATCTGCCTGCCTCTCCTACCACCACTAGGCTACATTTGAATTTTTAGTTATCAGATCATGATTGTCAGTAGGTCTCACCTTTCATAAAAGATCTTTAGCAGCACAATTATTATACGAATCTCAGTGCTCCATGCCTAGAATACTCAGACATGAGGAATGATAATTCGATCTAGGCCTTTAAAATATCTCACCAGCTTTTGGGTATGATAAAAATCACAGCTTTCTTCAGTCTCTTCAATGTCATTGCTATGGAAGTGTATGCCATTTAATGGGAGCTGACTCTGTCGCAGCTTGGCCTTCAAGTACACAGTAGCTGACCTAGAGGTACCCAGGGGCCACAGGAGACCTCACAGAGCAACACTAGGGTAAAGTAAGTCTGCTCTGCGGCTGTGAGCAGCAAGACAGAAACTTTTTGGAGTCATGGTCTGAGCAGAAGAACCTTTTCCAGATCTGACGATGAAGAAATTTATCTTCTTTGTGCTGGATAATTTTACGTTAACTTGACACAAAATGGAGATATCTGAGAGAAAGAAGCCCCAATTAAGGAAATGCCTTTATTAGATCAGGCTGTGGGCAAGCCTGTAAGGCATTTTTGTAGAAGTTAGTCTGCTTCATCCCCCTAACCCCATGCTCCCAGAAATAAGACTCAGACTCAAAATATATTTACAAATACCTTGGCCGTATAGATAGGCTTTTCTCTGACTAGATCATAACTTAAAAAATAACCCATTTACTCTAATCTACATTCTGCCACATGGCTGATTACCTGTGCCAAGTCAAACATAGCTTTCCTAGGGTAAATTGCTTTTGGCAACAGAAAATGCATTATCTTTCAAATTGAAATTATAGATATACCTATATTCTCCTTTCTCTTCATATAAATTATATATATATATATATATATATATATATATATATATATATATATATACACATACTGATTGGTATTTTAGATTGTCCTTTGCAAAATGCTGTATCTATCAGCAGGGGTTTTGCCCTGACTTCACTGTTCTGTGGGAGCCTCTAGGACATTCTGCTGTCCTATTTCTGAACAGTCTCAGACTGCTGACTGGGGGTTCCTGTCTGTTGACAACTCAATCCCGTATGGTGTGTCCTGCCATGCTTGGCTAGGCTGGGGTTTTTGACCTCTGACCATCCCAGAAGGTAAATGTAGGGGATTAGCCTAGTGCTGCTATGTATTTAATGCTAAGTACTAGCCCCCAAGGTCTGGCTGCCCCTGATGAGGAGATCCTCACGTATACCAAATGATGCTATGTAAATCTTGCCCCTTAAGTTATCTTTGATAGGTTAATAAAGATGTCTACAGCCTTGGCTGGGCAGAAGAGAGGAGGGTAGAGTGACGGTTTCCGGGCTTGAGGCCTCAGGCAGGAATCACCAGACGAAGAGAAGGCAAAGGAAGGACATAGCCATGGGGTAGTAAGGATCATCGTGGCCTGATGGAGTAGGAACGGCCTATGGCGGCACGTGATAGCTCAGAGTTCAGCACAGTGAGGCAGACAAATTAGCACAGAGGGTTGGTATCTGCCCAGCTCAGGTGCCATTTTTTGTTTGTTTGCTTTTTCCTTCTCTTTATAGCCCTGGCTGTCCTGGAACTCACTTTGTAGACCAGGCTGGCCTCGAACTCAGAATTCCACCTGCCTCTGCCTCCCGAGTGCTGGGATTAAAGGCGTGCGCCACCACGCCGCCCAGACGCTCTAGTGCTTTTAAGCTTATTATAAATCTAAAGGCTGTTGTGTCTTTTATTTGGGAATTATGTGGTCTAAGTGGGGTAGAAACCCCTAATAGATAGATGAAAGAGGACAAGGGGATATAGCAAAACCCGGAATAATAATGACCACAACACATTTTCTTAATTAATTATTGATGGTGGAGAGTCCAGCCTGTTGTCAGCCCAAACATTGAGTTTGAAGGGGGTTTGAAACGGTGTGGAGAGGGAAATCTTCCTTTGGGGATGTCAGCTGAGAAGGAGAGTCAGCTGGGTGCTTTTTCTGCCTTTCTGAGCTAGCAGGCATTTGGCTCTGGAGTCTTTATAAATGGAATGTTTGAGAGTTTCTTGTTTGCTACTAAAAGCAATAAACCACTTAAGCCACTTAGTAAGCCTAAATCCCGAAGGTCCCTCCCAGTGTTTGATCCTCTGCCTCCTCCTCCTCCTCCTCCTTCTCCTCCTCCTCCTCCTCCCCCTAGTGTTCCTTGATCCCCCAACTCATGCTGAGCTCAGGAACCCTCCATGTGAAGCAGGTACTCTATCACTGAGCTATAACCCTGACCCTTCCACTTTCCCCCAACGAAGAACCGGAGTCTTCATGATGACCACAATTATGTGTGTTTCTGGCTTCTTTGGATGAATCATTAGTATCCATGACTGGGTCTTTCCTAGGTGTAGATTCTGATTAGTTAAGTTTTCTCATGCATTACTTAAGGGTCAAGACATATCTTACAGACCTCAAGATTACCATCCTTCACTATCCCCAGATAGCATAGCTGTGAGCACAGTACTACTGCTAAAACAATCTCTTTAGCCCTACCCTTACAGTATGACAATGTGGGTGTTGTTTAATAGTTCATGGGAAAATTCGATCAATACCCTCAAAATCCCACTGTTATGCTGGCTGAGGGATAACGGTAAATAAAGGAATAGACTCTTGACATTCTCTCTGTCTTCATGCTGTGAAACTTTACGGGTTCTTGATGCTTCTGATTACGGTTAGTAAGGTCTCCATATTAGGTGACAACAGTTCTCATTATTGGGCATGGTTGATGTCCGGCCAGATGAGAAGCAACTGATGTTCTGTCCTTAACACTTCTTCACACTTCTGCTTGGTGTCTTTCCTTATGGAGGATGAGGGCGGGATGTTTAAACTTCAAAACATACACATCACAGGAATCAGTTCTCTGAATGTAGGTGAATACTGTTTTGATAGCATTGTTATTTGTTATAAGCAGCAGGCATTTATATATCCAAATGACATAAAATTAAAAAAAAATTTGTCCCAACATAAGTGTGCTGACTTCGATATCTAACATCTTGCTGGTGCTATTTAAAGAAGTCAGGGATTTCCTTTGTAGTTGGAACAGATAACCCTAATCAGTGTATTGGTCAGACGATGCCCAAATCTAAAGTAATAAAATCCAAACTCAGTTTAATATGACAAATTCTTAGTGAATGCCTTTGATGAGGAAGGATAGGATCTCTTGTTTATGAAGATTAAAATGTTTTGAAAACACAAGTAGATATTTTCGAGATTGTCCTTATATCGCAACTCAATACATTTGTGGAATAGCCTATAAAACTCACCCTATACACATACATAAAGCAGCATGTTTGGTAATGACTCATATATAATAGTGTCTGCAATGTGGCAATGTGGTTTCTATTATCAGTATATTCCTCATCTGCTAGTAACTTTCTCCAAATTTAATTTTTTTAGGTTGAAATTTTCCATGCCTCATTTAAGCTCAAAGCTATTTGAAAGTTAATTTTTAAAGTCTCAGGGCAGTTACTGGGCCTACCACAGAAACCTTTTCTAATTCCAGTAAAGACAAGAGAAGAAACAAAGAGAAGTCTTTGTGTAATGGAAGACACTTATGCCTGTAACTGGATCCCTGAAGCCCACGTAGTATATACCTACTATGATCACAGCATCCTTGCAGCTTGTACCTACAGTTACTGCACCTATGTAGATCACACCTCTGGCCACTGAGTTGAACTCATTTCCTAAAGCAACTGGAGTAGGCTCCCTGAGACTTGAGGAATCTCGATCGTTGCATTGCTGGTCTTTAGCATGGAAACAGAGCTTATAAACATCCTTAGAGATCAGATGCTCATCACACTGAAGTGCATCCAGTCAGCTGATAATTATGAGCAATCATGGTGTCATAGCTAAGGCCTCTGCTATGTCCTTCTCTTCTCTCCTTTACTCTATGGAGCAAATAAAATAATTTTAAAAATTGGAAGTATTTACTTCTGCAAGATGTGGGCAATTATAAATCTTTTCCATGATTTTTATTGAAAGAAGAAGACACCCCTGGTGTTGTGGAGCAATATGTCACAGAGGTCTCCAAGCTGGTCTGCGGGATCCACTTTTGGCCTTAGATATATCTATCTATGTGTGTAGCTATATGTTCATTCCTTACCTATCTGGGGACAAAATAAACACATGTGCCTCAGGAAGGGCTTTGTTTGCTGAGGAGAGACGGTTATTGAAGACAAAAAGAACCAGAGGAGAGAAGCCACAGATTCGTCTCCTTCTGGACCCACATAAGAAAAATGAGATCCCGTTATCTAACATTTTCTTGTGTCATGAATCTTTACCTCACGCTTGCTTTAAACTTTATTTTGAACATGACATTAAAAACTCATCACTTATGAAATCATGTAGTTTAGTATTTACTTTAAAAAAAAGAGGCAACTATCAACTTGCCCTAGGGCTTTTAAAAAGATGACTTATTACTTCTGTCTTCCTGAAGGCGTAGCCATGTGTGTATCTGAGTTTGTGTCTGTTTATTCTCTTCCTGTAGGTCCCCCATGTGGACATAGACATATATATCCGTGTAGGTTCACAATTTCCCTCAAGAAGGAAAGAGAATTTTGTAATGAAAAACAACATTTTCTGTGGCTTTATGCCAAGATACCGGATCCTTGTTTTTCCAAGTTGATGTATCCTAACGATTCTCTGTCAGGCAAAAAGCTCTGTGAACACTGCATGATGTCTCTTCCAAGTACCACATCCACCTCTGCCTTGTAGGGCTCAGATCTGGGTAACGTTGTCTCTTAGACCCTCTTTCATATTCAGTGACAAACTAGAATCTGTTGTTCAGGTGTGTGTGTGTGTGTGTGTGTGTGTGTGTGTGTGTGTGTGACATAATTAGCAACAACAGCAATAAGAGTTTTTCTTCACAATAATTTAATTCACAATATTACTGGAGAAATTTACCGGCTTTCTCGTTGGAGCCTAACATACCATTCCTTCCTCAGGTCAGTCAGACACAGGCTGTTGGCCATGATTTGATCAGTTTTAGGCTTGAGAAGGGAAAATACATTGTCTATGTTTCCTTTCATCTTTAGAGTGTGGACAGAGCTCCGGGTTGTCGGTAACTGAACTCTGGTAGAACTTTCTAGGATAATTGGGAACATTTGGCAACCTGCTCCCTTGCATCTTGTGGCTTAGCTGGGGAAATGTGTTTTGTGTGACCGAGAAACAGACTTTTAAATATAATTTAAATGCAATTAATTCTGATTTAAATAGGTGCATGGCCAGGGACCACTTTATTTTACATCTCAAGGGTAGAGAATTTAAATCTTAAAAACTGCCCAGGGATTTTTTGGCAAAATGACTTTTAGTGTCTACTACTACTAACAAATAGCTCCAAACCTAATGGCTGTAAACAGTATTTTGTTGCTTTTTTTCCTTAGGGTTTTGTGGATTGGCTGTGCTCAAGTTTCACCTCAGGCCCCTGCTGTGTATCAATCAAATGTCAGGTGGGGTTGGTTCCATCTGCTGTATTTCTTGGACATAAGGCAAGAACGACTTTCCACTTCATGTCAGGTCACGGGACTGCTTTGTCTGGACCATGTTGGGGCTACCTGACACCTTGTCTCCAGAGATCTTCCATGTGTGACCACTGTTGTTTTTGCTGGTAATATGGCAAACTCAGAAAGTTAAGAGTCTTACAAAGTGTCTAGCTTCCCCATTTTTTGTGTTTCAAGAGTTGGGAAGTTAATGACGTCATGTTTTCAGGCCTAGCATCACACCTGTGAAGACTGTTCAGAGCAATGTCTGGGTTTAAGAGGAAGTGTCCTGAGCCTCACCTGTGTATAGGAACGAGGTAAAGGAATCAATCGTGTCTGTGACTATTTCTCACAGTTTCTTTGTTATAAGAAGCAAAGCAGTTGACTTCTCTATGTGACCAGTGGAGTGATTTCACTTGCTTATCTAGTAGCTAAGAGTTGGGAGGCAAGAACAAAGACTTCTGTGGTTCTGGTGGGGATTTCAGTTGCATATAAATGGAACCGGGACTGTCCCAGTGAGTATAAATGGGTTCTTCTCCTCTTAAAGTGCCAGTCAGAGATCACCGTGAGAGAAGCACATGCTGTTAGATTAGAGGCATTTTCAAATTATTGGGAAATCAAATTCTGAATACAATACCTCCCCACAGTGCATGTATACCAATGCACGTGCATATGTGCAAATATAACAACACGTATGTATAATTATTTATTTAACTAATATAGCACCAGTGCCTCATTCTTTCTCCCCATGAACATATATGTGCATGGAGTATTGGTGCACTGTGTGTGTGTGTGTGTGTGTGTGTGTGTGTGTGTGTGTGTATGGTATTTAATATATGTAGAGGCCATGAGGGCTGTCACATATCTACCTTCCCGTGTCACTTTCCACCTTATTTGTAAGCACTTTATTACTCTTATTAATTTATTGATGTGTATGTGCACCCTGGCATCTGTGTGGGTCAGAGAATACTTTTCAGGATTCAGTTCTCTCCTTTCAGTGTGTGAGTTTCAGAAATCACCCTCAGATGCCATCTGGCTAGGGGGCAAGCACACTCACCCATTGGTCCATCTCACTGCCGGCCTCGGTGTTATTAGTTGAAGGAAACTTTTTGGTGTTGCCGTGTTTAGTGTCAGACTTTTCGACGTCACACTTTTTCTTAAAACAATGATCAGTAGCCCCGTGTGAATGAATAGCCCCCCAGTTTCTGTGGGCACTGTGCCAGCAGAGCGTGATAGATGTCTGGGTTTTTCACATGGCTCAACAGAGACGTTTGCCTGTTTGATGTGTGTTTCAGTTACCATTCAGAACAGTTTGATTTGGCAACAGCTGTCTCCAACTTTGAAACATCTTCATGGTATCCTGCTCACAGCCAGTGTGCACCTGTCATCCAGGAGAATTATGTCCAGGTAACATGGCTTCTGTCCCTGAACGCGGCTTGCATTTCCAGGACTTCTGGCAATGATTTTGTCCTACCATTTGGTGTTAATCAGTACTGTTCATGGGACACCATGAAAGGCTCCACTCTAGGTGTCCTCACCGTGGGGTGGGCTTGCACTTGCCTCAGATGGAGGGACTTTGGCTCCTTCCTGGAACTCCCCCATTCCAGCTGTCCTGTCAGAGGCCTCCCAGAAGATGTTTAGGGGATGCTTTGATTTGCATTTCTGCTCTTTGTTTCTTAGATCTTTGTGGTGGAGAGTGTTTGTTAGGTAATCAAATACAACATGGCTTTAAGATCTTCCACGCAGAAGGAAGTCTGGCTTTGAAGGGCTTATGGATGCTCACTGATCAAAGGAATACTCTGCTTACTATGGTTTGGGGTCCCTCCTCCCCACAAGGGGTGACTGGGATGGTGATTGGGATCCTGATGATTCTTCTTGCTCTGTTGTCACCTCCATTCTGATCACACAGGAAGCCACATACCGTGTTCCCATAGGTTTTGCCTGGGTCTGCTTTGCGTTGGTCTGCCTTGGCGGCTGTGGCTGAGGCTATAGCCCTCTCTTTCATGACTAGTAGCTGTGCCTTCTAGCACCAGGTAGGACTCTTTTTCTACTACAGAGAGGAGGGAATAGATAGCAGATGTTTTTGGAATTGAGGATGTTCCTAGGGTGGAGGTAGCATTCTCTGGAAGCTAAAATGTCATCAGCACAGTCCACACCTTGGGAGGTCACACTGCATCTCCCTGCACCCAGCTGCACCAGATTGCCAACCACTCACCCACTCTTCTCTCCTACCAAAGAGACCCCATTAAATGTTTCCTGGTCAAGTCCTGCCCCTCTTCCCCCACTGTTCCTCACTTCCATTCGCAGAAATACAAATGTCTTCACTGCCATCCCCAATGAAGGAACTAGAGAAAGGACCCAAGGGGCTGAAGGGGTTTGCAGCCCATAGGAAGAACAATAGGAACTAACCACTAACCCCAGAGATCTCAGGGACTAAACCACCAACCAAAGAGTACACATGGTGGGACTCATGGTGCCAGTTGCATCTGTAGCAGAGGATGGCCTTGTCAGGCATCAATGGGAGGAGAGGCCCTTGTTCCTGTGAAGGATCTATGTCCCAGTGTAGGAGACTGCCAGGGCCAGGAAGCAGGAGTGGGTGGGTTGGGGAGCAGGGGGAAGGGGAGGGGTAGGGAGGAGGGGGAGAGGATAGGGGGGTTTTCGGAGGGGAAACCAGGAAAAGGGATAACATTTGAAATGTAAATAAAGAAAATATCTAGTAAAAAATGATAAAAAGATAGCATTACTACTTTACTTAATAAAAATGAACACGTATTTATCAGGTTGGATTACATAAAGTTCAATAAAATAGATCTATAACTGAAAAAGAAAAAAGAAAAATCGAAGCTTTGCCTGCTTCTCACGCACTCATTCATCTCCTAAATTTCCACAAGCAAGTGGCATCATTTCTCCTCAGGTCTCTTCGGCACATCTACCTCTTTCTTCTTCTCGTCCCTTCAGAGCAAATGCCAACGCCCGTGTCCCTGTTAGGTTTCATTTGAATATCACTGCTTTCTTGGATAGCCTGTGTGTAATGGATTTACCCACTTCCTGTACTCCAGTAGTTCATGGATGGAGTAGACGTTGGAGTGGGATCTCAAAGCCCTGGATCTGAGCCTGAGTGGCACTTGAGTAGGTCAGCCTCACAGCTCTCCCACAAGCTCACCACCAGGGCCAGCTCTCCAGCACTGCCCAGGCTAACTCACCCAAGTTTCATACCTGGCAAGAGATGGGGTCAGCTCTCCTGCTGTTATGTCCTTGGGGCCAGCTCACCTTTGCTCCTGCCACCAGGGCCACCTCTACTGTGCTGCTCCTCAGGTAAGGTACAGGGTTGCTCTTCTGAATGCAGCAGCCAGGGAGGGGCAGGGCCAGCTCTCCCACTCTCGTGACCTAGGAGACAGCTCTCCTGAACTCTTGCCGTGGAGTCTGCTTTCCCATGCTGCTCAGGGGATGGGCGGGGCCAGCTCAACACAGTGCTCGGGTATCAACATGGCATCAAATGGCAGCCCAGAACAGGAACATCTGCCTGGCCTTTGGTGGTAACACAGGCCTCAACATCAACACAGATTTCTGGCTGTGGTAGGAGCACAGACATGGCCCTTGGGCAGCAGAAATGGCTGAGGTGTCATTATGGCCTCAGGTGACCACACAGACACTCAGATCAGTGTGTCCCCCATTGGAGCATGTCCCTCAGACATCCACTTGGTCTCAGGTGGCAGTCTAGATCACAGACATCCACATGATCTTTAATGGTAACTCATGCTATAGACGTTGGCACAGACCCTGGCTACAGGAGCATCATGAACCCCAGCCATGGCCCTTGGCAGCAGATTAGGCCCAGACATAACCATAGCACATGATTACACTGTACTCCATAAAGATATGTATTTATAATGTGTCAACCTCCAAGCTGTTGAATATTAATAAATTTCATGAATTTCAAATTATGCAACAAATATCGATTAATTTGAGCAACCTTATAACAAACACTTCAATTTTATAGAAAATGTTCTTTTGCACCTTGACTCTACTTTTACTGATAACTATAAAATGGATCTTTAGAGCATTTTGTAGATCCACAGTGGTGACAGTGCCCAGGGTACTTTTAGATAGTACTCATGTACAAAAGCAGTTGTATGTTGAAGACAACACAGAGGACAGAGTTTTTATTCTGTAGGTAGCCCTGTTGCTTATTTTATACTACTGGGCATTGCTCTGTGTAAGTTCATGCCTAGCCCAGCCTGGCTTACATGAAAGGCTCCATTGGCTTTTATTAAGCCACATGGTAAAAGCATCCACACATATTTCTTTTGATACCTCCAGGCACTGCTACACAGATGCTATCCATTCATGAACAAGAATAGCCAGTGAAATCCTAGGATGCTGTTGCTAGAGAACAGTTTATAACCAGGAGAATGAATGAGTGGTAGCCAAGAATACGTGGAGATAGCAGGGATGTGTGATTCTATATTTTACACAGGTTTGACCACTGCGGAGGGCAGTACAGTGCTGGGGTGATTAGCAAGGACCAATTCTGTTCCTATGGTGAGGTCTTGGTGCATTAGAAGTGCTTCAGACTTGTCCCTCTCTGACACCACTGCAAGGACCCACAAACATAGACTTAAAACACAATAGTGCCATGCTTTGTAATGATGTTGTTTCTTTACACTCTTCATCTTCCCTTGTATAAAAAAATACTTCCCACCCATTGCATACATTAACGTTTTGATAACGTTGAGACTCAGTTCCTGTGATAGCCTTTACAGAGACACATTAAAAACCAAGCCAAGCCCGGGATCCAAGCAGAGGCTGTCTGCAGGTACATGGGGTCTTTTTGACTTTCTGTGAGCTTCTGGGCAGGACTCAGCACTTTGACTGGCTCATGCAATAAATAAACAAGTAAAAATAAAGTGAAGTACAAGCTTTTTGGGTGCTTTTCCTATTATTCTGCACGCTAGACTGAGGCATCCTGACCATAGCTCGCTCATATCTGCTCTAGGGTCTTGACTTCTCCTTCATCATATTGTGTACCCTTTGCCAGGTACTTTTTTTTATCTTCTCTATCATTACCCTTTTAACCTTTTGTTTGACCTTGTTGCAGTATCTGACCTCAAAGCTGGGACTCATATACACAAGTTACATGCGAAGCTCTACCCTTCCCTTGTTATCTGAAGCATGGCTGACTCAGACCAATGGGCTCATAAAGAGATTTTCCAGCAAATCTTTTGCTCAGCAATAGATAGCATTTTCTCTGCCCTTGTATTATAATGTGTTAGAGGTGATGTCTTATTTACATTTTCCTATCCCTTCTCTTTCTTTCCTCTTCCTATCTTGCATTTCCATGTATGTTTGTATGTATTGTAGGATCATTTAGTTTTATATTTTCTTTTGAGTCTGATTACATTTTTTCCAGGCTTTAAAAAAATAAAATAAATTCTTTGAAAGGAATTTTCAGTGTGAACCCATTGTTTGTTTTGTTTTTGAGACAGAATTTTGCGAACCAGCATAGGCTTGACTTGAACTTACTCTGTAGCCCAGGCTGACCTCGAACTTGAAGCCTTCTTGCCTCACCCTCATAAATGCATGACATTTTTAGTATAGTTTGGAAAATATATGACAATGTAATTATACCCCAAGCACATCAGTATCTCTGCATATAGGATATAGGACAGTTTGCCTCTTTTTCCCATGTAGCCAGCTGCTGAGATTTTTGTCTTCTTTGGAAGTTCTACTGCTTTAGGATAGGGACCATTCAGAAGGAACAGAAAACACAAGGCTGAGCACCTCCTCAGGCATCCACCATGTATAACCTCTACCATGGCTTTTAAGCGAAGCCCTGAGTGCTTCTTTAGGAAATGGCTTTTCAGAGGTGGGAGTGATGGACCCCCATCATGGCTTTGAATGGAGGTTGTGTAGAGTGCTTTAAATACTTTAGGATTTATTGATACTATCATAAGCTGTCAAAGGATGTTTGAACATAAAGACATGCCCAAATGCAAAGAAACACTTTGAGTGTTGTGTGGGTTCTAAACTGTTGTAGAGATTGGTATTAAAAAAAAAGGAAAGGAAACTTTTATTCTTCTCTCATACATTACATCCTGACCAATGTTTCATCTCTCTCTACCCATCCAAGTCTTTCCTTCCACCTCCTCTTTTCACCAGATCAACTCTTCCTCCTTTCCCTTCTCCCCACAAAAAGTGCAGACCTCTCAGGGGTATCTACTGAGCATGACCTAACAAAGTACAATAAGACTGGACACAAACCCTCATATCAAGGCTAGACATAGAGCCAGGTCTTACTTGCTAGAACCAGCAATGTGACATCTATTAAGGAAAATGGTGTAGGCTAAAGACCCTATGGGAGTGAGAGCTGAAGCTGAGAGTTCCGGAATATATAATAATGGTATCCAGCATTTAATGAGTAAGTGCCATCACTAATGGTGATAGGAGGTAAGACACTGGAGGTCACTTGGTCCTGGAGGAATTTCCTCAGAAGTGGGGTTAGTGCTCTTATAAAAGAAGTTGCCTTGCTGGTACATCCATCATGGAGGGACACAGAGAGAGAGAGCATCAGTGTGGACCTAGAAGCAGACCCCCATCAGACACTGCTGATGTCCTGAACTCAATTTTACTCCTCCAGAACCATGAGAAATTCAATTCCTATCCTAGTTGCATGCATTTAATTTATAGTATTTGTTGCTGCTGACCCAATACTATATATAAGGTATTTTCTTACTATGTTCGTTGTTAGGTCTTCATTTTAAAACTAAACATTTACTTTATGACTGATGAAATCCTCAGGTGTGCAACAGCTGATGCCCTGGCCTTAGATGTTGCTCCTCTGTGGAATTCATGTCTCATATGTGTTGCTGAGTTTTGGTAGTGTTCCTGCTTAGTGTTCACACTCCAGTCTTACTTTCCCTAGTGCTTGATAGGGTAATAAGCACGTTTGCTACAGGCTGATGGCTGAAGGTGATCAGCTTTTGAGTTACAACTGCAGCACAAGTTTTAATGGCTCAAGCCAGCAATATAAGAAATCATTTCTATTTCATCTATTGAGAAAAAAAGTATAGGCTAAAGACCCTATAGGAATGAGAGCTGACAATCCCTCCGCCATCTTGCTTCTACCATTAAGACCAAAGTGACAATAAGGAAGAGCCTTCCTGCTGGTTTCTCTTTTAAAACTTAAGAAAGAAAGAAAGAAAGAAAGAAAGAAAGAAAGAAAGAGAGAGAAAGAAAGAGAGAGAGAGAAAGAAGAGACACTACCAAGAATACTAGAATGTATATATTGTTATGAAAGAGTTTGTAGGAAATAAATATCAACAATAACAGTTTATTTTGAATGTATTTTGTTTTCTCCTAAACAGACATTGGTATTTAATCATTATTCTGAGTGTTGAATCATTACGGTGAAGTATTAAGAAGGGGGAAGCAATGTGACTTTCGAGTATAGAGGTGGAACTTTGGGGAGGTGCTTAGTATTTCATTAGATCAGGAAGGGGGAATTCCAGGGGTTGAATACTAAATGTTTTATAGGACAAACAATACAGACAGACAGACAGACAGACACACACACACACACACACACACAATCTGATACTGCCTTGGTACTCTGTCAGCAATAAATTTATTACTGTCTGCTAGCCTGTGGGTGCCCTAGCTATCAGAGTATATATAGAACAGGTTGGATTAAAGATATCACCACTGACTAACAACCAACCAAACCAACCAAACAAAAAGCAAAACCAAACCCAAGCTTATACAGAGGGCTAAATGTTGACCTGAGGTCTGGGAGACTTCAAATGTGAATAGAACTGGGGACAATAACCTTGAAGAGCATTACTTTTGAGAGAAAGAAGACAAATAGAAAACAAAAAAGAAGGTTGAAGAGATGGCTCAGTGGTTAAGAGTACTAGCTGCTTTTTCAGAGGTCTTGGGTTCAATTTCCAGCAACCATTTGCTGGCTCACAACCATCTGTAATGACTTCTGATGCATGCAGGTATACATGAAGCTAGAGCATTCATTTACAAAAAATAAACAAATATTTAAAAAAACAAAAAAGATGATACCTGTAACAGAGATAGAAAATGAGGCAGTAAAGGATGGAATTAGTAATCATACAGGAGTAAAAAGAAAACTCACAATCAAAGGTTAAACTGGAAATCCTAATGTCTAACAGGAATATCAGAAGACCTTCTTAAGGAAGGCATTATGAGAATAAAATAGAAAGATTTTAACTGGTAAACATTTCCTCCAAAGAACTGGTCAGACAGCAGAATGATATGTCATACCGAATTCAATTTCACCAGGCAAACACGGAATTTAAGGAATTCAGCTTCAGGCTGGGGAGATGACTCAATGGTTACAAGCGTTTGTACCTTGATGGGACCGAGGCTGAGGTCCTATCACCCACGTCAGGTATCTCACAGATGCCTGTAACTTCAGTTCTAGGGATCTGACACCCTTTGCACCTGGCAGATACCTGCATATACACAAACTCACACATATACTTACATGTAGACATACATATGCACACATATAGACACATAAATAAACATCAGTAGATCTTTTAAAAGAGAAATGCAGCATTAGCCAGATGGGTATCTCTTAACTGAGAAATGAAAAAGGACTTGTTGGCAAGAGGAGTGACTTAGAACATCTAGAAAATGTGATTATAGGTCCAAGACCAAACAAGGCTGGTCTTATATAATAATAATAATAATAATAATAATATAATATAATATATAATAATATACATTATTCTTATCTATCTATCTATCTATCTATCTATCTATCTATCTATCTATTAAAATAAAATTAAATTGGAAAGAGGCTGGGGAATCTTCCCTTTGAAAAGAAGAGAGGACCATGGAACAGCCTTAATTTTCTGCTGACTGTGAGAGATGTATCTGAGACAATAGGATTGAAAAGACTGAACATTGATGGGTTAATTTACACTAGGCTGACATGTCAGAGAAAGCAGATTTTGTATCATAAAGAAAACAAAAGAAAAGAAAAGAAAAGAAAAGAAAAGAAAGATTAATCAAGGCAAAAGAAAAGCTGAGCCACAGGTTATAACTAATACCCAACAGTTCTGAGCATCTTCATGTCAAATAGCACAGCTGTCAGTGCTACAAAGTAGAAACTATGAAACACAAAATGAAGAATATGTTGGAACACAGGGCCAATGACAGAGAAAGGAAAGGCTGTTACCAGTGAGTGAATATATACAGAATATTACACATTGATAATAAGAGTTCATTTTTCACATTTTCATGTTGTTGTATCCACAAAAATTATATTTTAGACCATAAAGGAGATAATGATGCATTTCATGTAGTAACAATGTTGTAAATAATATTCTCAGATCATAATGTATTACAACTATGATCTTAAAATGATTTAAATTTCATAAACCTTACATGCTGATATTGAAAAATATTTTATGAGGTTAAATCTTGAGTGAAAGGGGAAATGCAAAAAGAAGTTAGAGAATTTCTGGAAAATAATAATGAATCTTTCAGAACTACATCTGGGAGTTATGTTTAAACAGTGACCAGAAGGAGCAAGGAAAGGACTGGAATGCCTTAATAAGGGCAAATAATAGATAAAAATGAAGTAAATCCTAACTAAGGATTTCAGAAACAGACAACAAAACCAAATAAAAAGAGAGCACATGAAAGGGTAGAGTGAACTCCAAGCAGAATCTCATGAGTAAAGAACAAAGAAACTGTGTATAAAAATCAATAAATCATAATTCCATTTCCCTGCAAAATTTATTAAAATTAAGGAACTGATGGCTAAGTTAGTAAAGAAAATGTATAGGTCACAAAATGAGAAATTATATGGAGAAAATAATTAATTACAGAGAAACTTTCATATCATAAAGGACAAATTTGCCTATCTCTGAAGATAACCTTGAAAACAGATTTACTAGAATTTATTGCAGTGAAATATCTGGATATTTCAATAGGCCAGTATTTATAGGGGAAAAAGAGACACCATGGGTGGAACACACAAAGGAAAGAAAAAAGGCCTAAAATCATTCCCAGGAAAAACTTAATACCATCTTAAAATTAGGATACAGAAAATCAGGAAAATGAAGCGAATTGCCCAAATTGTCCAAATTCTTTCAAAGAAGTGAGACAAGTTTTGCTAAGCTGACAAATAGTGGGAGTATATGACTTTAGAATAGTGACACAAAATCATCATAAAATATTAATATTAACTTTAACTTAGACTTTATCACATCAAAACCCAATAAGCTAGGTCAAGTGTGATTTATATCAAAATGCAAGATGGCCTTGTATTAGAAAGTTCATTTATCTTAGTATACAAAAGGTTGGTTTTGAAAAATCGCCTTTGACAGATTTTCATTCTAATAAAGACACTATGAAAAAATAGGAATAAAAAGTTAACGTAATAAATCTTTATTAAATTACCCAAATAAAATTTTCATGGGGGCCTAAAACCTGAGTCAATCTACCATCTCCTATATTATTTGGCACTAAAGTATTGGGCAATGTGATTAGGGAAAAGAAAACAGAAATAACAGAATCAGAAAGGGAAACCCACCAGTGGTAGAGGGTAGTTAGAGTCTCCAGAATCCGTGGCAAAGCTTACTCATGCACTGAAAGCTTCCACAAAACCAAATGGCCTCATCTTTCAAAACTCTTCAGCTGTGTCCCATCCCTTCCCTCCACATAAGAAAGCATTGCTTTAGAGTGTGGCCAGAAGGTATATCTCAAGGAAACAAAACTAGTGATTTGAGACTATTCTGAAACAGATGCTTCCACACAGAGACAATTTAATTAATGACAAAATAATGGTCATTTTAGGGATTGTATCTCAGTCCTGGTTAGGAGGCAAAGGGTTACTTGTTTGACTTGAAACCCTCTATTTCAGAATAACAATTGTAGTGAACATTTGGGGAGTTAGTTGAATGTAGAATTGTGTATGGTGGAAATATTGGACCAGATGGTAACTGGAGACGCTTGACTCGTTGGCCAAACTCTTCACATACAGGCCTTTACATTTTTTTCAATTAAAAATCCAGTTTGTTTTTCTCTAGCCCATGACTTTTCTTTCAAACAGTTGAATTTGGTAAACTCTCAATGTGTCTTCTTAGACACTTTTGGCCTGTAATTCTTTAAAACCATGTGTGCCTTAATCCATATGCTTTTCATTCATTTACAATCAAATCATCAAAACACAGCCTTAAAGAGCTATTTGATTTCAAAGAACATTTTTTAATAAGCATTTAAAGCCCTTTGAGAAATAAAAACTGGATGCCACATCTTTCTAAGCGTAAACATAGCACAAACCAAACCACACTCATGGCCAGAGAAATCCAAGCTTTAGAGCTCTCATTTCTTCCCTCATTCTTGGTTAAATGAGCCATCTTCTATCTCCTTTTAACTCTCAGCGAAGCATGAAGTGTTTCGAGACGAGGAAATAGTACTTTTCAAATTACTTAAAATTCGACTTAGCTACTATTGAGCAGCTCCTGTCAGGACACAAAGTCCCAGCAATGGAGAGAGTTCAAGAAAAGCCTTATTTTCCTGAGTTTAGATGGCACTCATCTCGAAGATGTTGGAAGAGAGTTACCAGAAGTTTCTGATGGCTTAAAGGAGCTTGTGTGTCTGAGAGCGGGCCTCTACTCTTAGGGTTGTTCAGATGAAGTTGTGGTTCTTGGCTTATGGAGGCTCTGATGTGGTTCACTTGCTATGAAGTTGTCACTCACAACGACCACATTGCACCGTGCCCTGTAGGTGTGGTGCACTTTTAAATTAACACAGGGCAAGAGGCGTTATTAAAAGTTTTGCTTGGAGGTGCAATATAATGTTAGAACTCTTGTGGAGAAATCATTGTGAAGTCAATGAAGGACTATCACATCACCTTCATGGAGAATGGCTAACTAAAGAACATATAAGATGTGTTCCCCACTCCCCAGCTCATAAAGAGTTGCTGAGCTCGGGATGTAGGATGGATGGTTTGGGGAATGGAAATAAGATGTGTCTGCCAGGACCTTTTTTTTTTTGTTTGTTTGTTTTAAATCTGTAAGGGTGAAAAAAAAGGTTACTGAGTCATGAAAGAAGATAAGTCTTGAATATGAACTTTGCCTCATTCTCATATTAATTCAGCCTCAAGTCTCCTTTCAACATATCATGGTTCTGTCTGTTTCTTCTCATGTTGACTTACATTGTTTGGGATTCCTGAGAGAAACAGAACCAACAGGCTCATGGGATCATGGAGGCTGACAATTCTGGGCAAATCTATTATGCGATGTCAGCAATTTAGAGACTTGGGTGGGCTGCTGGTACAATTTCAGCAGGAGCAAAGAAAGACTACAACCTGGATGAACTGATGCTCTGTCTATGTCTAAAGGCAAGAAAAATCAAGTATCCTCTTTTCCTTGAATTTTCCTCATTTATAAAATGTATGGTCCTGGGATTAGTAATAGCAGAGGCATCTAGGAAATTTTTGGAAATTTTAGTTCTCTATCACTTGCTAGAGTATATAGTGAGCAGCAGGGTAAGGCAAGCCATATACCCCTAACATGCTCTCCCAGGCGTCTAACAGACCAAAGGTTTAAGAACTTCTGCGCTATAGTTCCCTTTCCTTCTTCCTTCTCTATTGTTTCTCAGCAAAGTTATGCTCAACAGAGAAACTTGCTTATACCAACAAGCATGTGCCAAATATTTATTATTGTTTTTGTATAACCTGCATTGCATTTCATACACAGAGAGTTTCTTTTCTTCCTTGAAGTGAAATAGTTTGCCCACTGCCCTGAAACTGCCACTGGGGTGGACTCTCTTTCCTTTAGTTAGAAACATCTTTGAAGATCATTTAATAGGTGGATCAGGATTTATGAGCATCTGCCAGTCAAACTAGAACTCATAACTCATGCCTTGTTGATGCTAATCCGTTTTACTCTTAAGATTTAGAACATTATTTTTTAAAGCACGTTGCTGGGTCAGTGCGTGAATGTGCTTTCTAAGAAAACCTGAAGACCAGAGCACCCACTTAAAAAAGATACTGTGATCCTAGTCTCTAATCCCACAACTGCTTCTGGTGGGTGGGAAGGAGAACTATAGGAACTCACTTGCCCACTGCCTCAGAGCATGCACATGGCAAAAGCAACATGAGAGAATTTGCCTTAAAAACAAAGTGGGGAGAGAACCAACTCCCCAAATTTTCCTCAAGCTGTGGCATGAGACTGCATACATGAACACACACACACACACACACATACACACACACACACACAATTTTAAAATGCCTTTTCTGATTGACACATCTTTTTTTCATGATGGACTACTAAGATTTTATAAGTACACACTAAAATAAAGTACAGTGCTTCAAGGTCATGTTAGATTTCTACCCCTTCACATGTTAAATTTAACTGTAATTAGACGAGGCTTTGGAAGCAGAACAACCCAGGTCCAAGTTTCAACTTTGCAACCCACCAACCAGACAAACTTGGTGAGTTGCTGACTTCTCTACAGGTTGGTTTCTGTGTTCCTCATCTTAGTTCGAACTATCAACTTGATGAAACTTAGAATCTCCTGAAAGAAGGTCTTTCAGCATTGGGGTGCTAGCCTGGGTGAGCCAGCTGGAGAGCTCACCCTGGTGGTGTGGGTGTGGGAGAGCTGGCAGACTTACTGATTTAGCTACCATCCATGCCCAGGTCCAGGGCTATGAGTTGGCCCGCCCCAACATCTACCCCACCTATGAACTGATGGAGCTCATGAAGAGATCTAAAGCAGCAGGATCTCCATGACAACAACAGGATATCCAAGAGGAGTCCTGGTGAGGATCCAGTATGGATGGAGTAGCAGAAGCCAGAGACCTAGAACCAGGCCAGTGACTCACTGCAATGAACATCTGCAAGGAAGGAAGTGTGGACAAATGGGTATGCTGTGTGACATTCTGTGACACACTACATCCTCTAAGATGAGATTTTATGTATTTTTTATTTTTCTTCTGTGGGGGAGGTTGCCAGGGCAGAGGGTAGATATGAACGGACAGGGAGATGACTGGGCCTCAGGTGCTTGGTGTGAAAATCATAAAGAACCAATAAAAGGGAGAGAGAAAGAGAGACAGTTCTATAAGAAACCCTTTTGCTCAATTTTTTAACGTTCTATAGATCAGGGTTCTTTAAGAAAATGTCAGTGAGCCAATGAAACTGTCAAACTAGGAGAATAGCTTTACTCTTGGTTTTCAAGGTAAATCACCAGGGAACCTGCTTCCTTACAAGAAGGACGATTTCTTCCCTGAACTTTCTTGCAAATGCTAGTACTTACTGGCCCCATGCACATACGACCTACTCAGCCCATTTGGTGTTATTCCTAGTGGGGGCAATGTAGACATGGTACTCATATATGAAGTACTTACATTTTTTTTTAATTAAAAAGGGATGGGTAGAACCATGTCACTTTATCTTGTCTGTCCCTTTGGCTTGTTAGGTAGATGTACAGCAAGTTCAAATAGTAGTAGTATGTTATCAATAATAGTAGTGATTGGCTTAATTATCCACCATGTACTGAGTCAGGAGTTCAACTCAGTCATAGGGTACGTGAGCAGAAAAATTCAGAATTAAAATCTTTTGAAAATTTTGCTTCTTCTTTGAGTGTGCGTTAGAAGACGAAAACAGTCAGAAATTGGGCCAATTTGTCAGTTTCTTCTCGAAGGTCCCTAGGGAACTGCCTACCCTGGTTGTCTCAATTCCCAAGCACTCGATGGAGTCCCACACTGGATGGGAGTTAAAGGAAAATTCATCAAACTTGAAAGGCAGGAGGAAGGCAACAGAATTACAGCTCGAGACTATATCTGCCAGGATCTCTGCCTCAGCCTGCTGCTCTCGGTCTCTGCCTCAGCCTGCTGCTCTAGGCGGTCACATGTCAGCTTACTGTGCCTTTTAACTAGTTTCTAGGGGCGGCGGTGCCAACAATATTTTAAAAATAATTTGAAAAACTCCCATTGTTCACAATAACCTTTTCAAAAGTTGGAAATTCTCTTTGAACTTGTTTTGTCCCTTTCAATTTGGCAAAGAGAACTTTGAGTTTCCAATGGAACTTTCCATTTGAAAAGAAAGAGATCATTATGACAATCTTGATGTGAAGGAAGCCCTGGCTTTTCATTTGGGGTTCATCTGCTATTTACTGAGGACCTGCCCACCCACTTCGCTTGCACTTACTTGAGAATCTGAATAACTACTGATCAGAAAACATGGCTTTTAATGCAAAGGAAGACATTGCTCAGAAAATGAAGGTTTCTGAGGATTATACAGATTTATATCAACATTTAATTTTGAGAAGAAATTTCTCAGAAAAATGTAGTTATCTTTGATGTACAGAGGTGGTAGATCATGAAGGGCTTTTGTGTAGGGGGGAGTCATCAGGTACAATTTAGCTTTTCTATTATAGAAATTTAGAAAAGTTTACTGCTGCTAAGGCTCCATTAGCTCCAGCCTACTGGACATTCTATAGCTTGTACTCAGGATGCAAGTTTAAATAGAAAGTCCCATGTAGTATCAGTGAAACTCATATGCCATTACATTGGAGGAGAGATATGTTTCAAGACTAGTTAGTATCACTGGTATGTGTTAACATAATAGGATAGAGGTTGGTGAGATGGCACAGTAGGGATAGCTGCTTGCTGTAAAGCTTGTTGACCTGAGTATGGTCTCTTTGGCCCTCATGGTAGAAGAAGAGGAATCATTCTAGCTAATTGTCCTCTGACTTCCAGACATGTGTCAGACAGATCTAATCTATGCATGTACTCTATGAATAAATAAACATACAGACAGGTAAACAGACTGACAGATAGATAGATAGATAGATAGATAGATAGATAAACATATAGACAGATAAACCGACAGATAAATATTAAAGATTCACCTGAAGTAAAGTATCAGGATTAATGGCTACTATTAGTAGCTAAAACTAGTAAAAGCTATTAATAATGGATATGATAGAAAGCCTTAAGAAAGAATCTGAGAACAGTGCTGTCAAGTTTAATTTCATGTTAAATTAGCAATAAATATTATTGCGCTGGAGATTTTTTATTGGAAGAAACATATAAGTCTGGCCAATGAAATATGTCTTGTTTCTACTTGTATTCTAAGAAGGGTGGGTGACCTTCAACCAAGCTAAGTCTTGAGCTGGCCTACTGAGAGCATTTTCTTCATTTTACCATAGTGTAAGGCAGAGAATCCTTGTGTAAATAAAGACAACACAAGAAGACAGGTGAAAAACTCCAAACCTGATAGATTATCTCTGCCTTAAATGAAACCTTGAAAAATTGTGATGAAGTTGTGTTATTCATATTTCTGTGATGTTTTTGACATGTGTTCATATAGTATAATATTCAGGTCAGAGTCAGTGTACATATTTATTCAAATATTTATTATGTTTTTATGGCAGAAACATTAAAAAAATCTCTCTTAGTCTTTTGACAATGATTTAACAATGTTTATTATTACTTTTTTATGTGTATTGGTGTTTTGCCTGTATCCATGTATGCATGTCATGTGTGTGCATTGCTCAAAGAGGCCAGAAAAGGGCATTGGATTGCCTGGCTTTAGAGCTGCAGATGGTTGTGAGCCACCGTGTGGATGTAGGAATTGAATCCAGGTCCTCTGGAAAAGCAGCTAGTAATCTTAGCCACGGAGGCACCTCTCCAGCCTTCTTCCAGTTTTTTGAAATATATGGTAAACCAACATTGTCTATTTGGGGATGTTAGGGGATACAATACAATGTCCCCAAATAAATGTCTCCTATTTAGTTGTAACTTAGGACCTACTGACTAACCTTTCCTCATCCCCCTTTTCCTTGCTCTCCCCAGTCTCTGCTGACCACTGTTCTCATCTGAATTTCTATGAGATCATTTCTTTTAAATTCCACATGTTGGCTCAGTGGTTAAGAGCACTGACTGTACTCTTTTTCCCCCTTCTCTTTCTGCTTCCACCTTCCTCCCTTCCTCTCTCTCCCAATAAACATCTCACACGTGGTGGTGGTGGTGGTGGAGGAGGAGGAGAACACTGACTGCTCTTCCAGAGGTCCTGAGTTCAATTCCTAGCAACCACATAATGGCCCACAACCATCTATAACGTGATCTGATGCTCTCTTCTGGTGTTTCTGAAGACAGCAATAGTGTACTCATATACATTAAGTGAATAAATAAATCTTTAAAAAATTTTCCACATGTTAAGGAGTTTTATTTATCCTTATGGTCCTGTTTATTCATTCACATATTGCCCTCCAATTCATCCATTTGGTTTGAGTGGTAGGAGTTACCCCTTGTAATGGTTGAATAATATTTCATCGTGTATATTTCACTGTGCATATGCAACACAGTTCTTCGTCCATTTACCAGTCAGTGGACACTTGAGTTGTTTCTGCATTTTGGTCATTGTAAGTAGTGCTACATTGAACATGGAATACAGTCATTTCTTTGACCTGCCAATTTAATTTCTCATCATGATATATTGAAGAGTGAGAATACAGGATCAAATAGTTGGCTAGCTTTCAGGAAGATTAAGTAAGGGGGAGGATGAGGGATTACAATCGTCACTGTGCATTATGGAATCTGTCACGTGTGTGTTCAAGTGCTACTGGACACTGTGCCGGCTGCTTCTCTCCACTAACTGCTAGGTTGCAATCAATACAAGAAACCCAGGGCTGGCGAGATGCTGCTTCCCTTGTTTTAGCTCTCTGCATTGTTCCCTGGAACGGTTCTGGGGAGTTCAGATTAGTGTGTGCATGGGATGGGATGTTTAGTGATGGTGGTGGATACCTGTAAGCTGGCTGATGATGGGACCCACGAGAGAAGACCCTGCTGAGAAGCTGCTGTTCCTTCCATCACCCAAGAGTCCAACTAGATATGGGAGTAGAGGGAAATGGAGGAAGACAGAAGCCAACACCCATGAAGTGTGTATTTAAGTGGTAAGTATGAATTATGTCTATAGTTCAGACTTTTAGCAACTATATAACCCTGAACAAGCTAATTTATTAAACTCAGCTACCACATCTGCAAAATAAGTTTATATAATATTTACACTCTCACTGTGTGCCAGGCACTGTGTTGAGAATTTACCATATATTATTACTATTACTCTTATTTAATTTTTCTTTAAAAAGTATTTTTACACACAACATATTTTTATCATGTTTCTCCTACCCCTAACTTCTCCCAGATCCTACCCACCACCCAACTTCATATCCTTTCTCTTAACAAACAAACAAACAAACAAACAAACAATTTAAAAATGAAAATCAAAATAAAAACCCTAATAAGACACAAAATAGCAAAACAAAGCAAAATGAAATAGTATCCCACAAAACAAAGCACAACATGGAGTCCACTTGGTGCTAACCAACTCTCCTGGGCATGGGGCCTTCCCTGGAGTGTGGCTGATACACACAGTGACACTCTATTGCAGAAAAACGATTTTCCCTTTCCCACCAGGAATCAATTACAAATAACTTCTTGGCTAGGGGTGGGTCTTGATATCCTCTTCCTGTTCTCCATGCTGGATTTTTTGGGTCTGGTTTGGAGTTAATGCAGATCTGACTCATGTTTTCATAGTCTTCTGTGAGTTCATATGCTGCAGATCTGACTCATGTTTTCATAGTCTTCTGTGAGTTCATATGTGCATCAGTTTTGTATCTGGAAGACGGTGCTTCTTGTAATCATTCATCAGATTCTTTCAATCTTTCTGCCTCTTCTTCTACATAGTTTCCTGAGCTTTGAGGGGAAGGGCTTGATACAGACATCCCATTTAGGACTGCACACTCCAAAGTTACTCACTCTCTGTATATTGCCCAGTTGTGAGCCTCTGTTAATTACCAACCTTTGGAAGGAGAAGCTTTGCTGATGAGGGTTGAGCATGACTCTCCTCTGTGGGTACAGTAATATGTCATTAGGAATCATTTGATTGCTATATTACTCTAACAGAATAACAGCAGTAGGTTTCCCATTAATGCAATAAATTATTTGATCTCAGGTTCCTGGCCCCTTTAACACTGCTAGGTTGAGTTCCAGCTCATGGGGTAGGCCTTAAATCCAATAGAAAAGTGCTCAGTTACTCCCATAACATTTGTTGGTGCTATTGTACCAGTGTATCATGCAGGAACATGGAGAAGTTGAGCTGATGCCTAGCCAGAAGCTTTAACCTCATAGTATCCACTCTCTACGCTACTGGAGGAGAAAAGCATGGGACAGTGACATGTCTTATTTTTCAAAAGAGGAGGAAAATATTGGGGAAATGAAATAACTTATTATAGCTGCGTAGCTAGTAAGTGTAAGAGTCCATGGTTCTTGGATTTGCCTGAGTCTTTTTACTAGAATATATTCTTTTTACTACCCAATGTACTTTATAGGATTGTGTTTATAAGTTGTAAATTATGCTTTTATTTCCTCAAAAGAATAGATGTGATGAGAGCTGTACCCAAGCCGAGTGAATACATGGCTTGAGCTGAGCTGATAGCGTTTCTTTCTTCACTCTATAAGTATCTCTAGACCTAAGCCTGGAAGCTTTTAGCCTCCATACAACCTCATCTTCCAAGCTGACTGATTCAGTCTGGCTTCTCTCATGTTCTCACTGAATTGCTCTGCTTGGCCTCATACTAACTCTGGCAAAATAGTCTAATCTTTTGGCTCCTTCCCATTCTTTGGCTCTTTCTGTCTTCATCTGTGTCTAGCTTGTTTTCTCAGCAACCTGTCTCTGTAGAACTGTCCTAGTAAAACACCCATTACTCACCACATCACACCATCTCTCTCTCTCTCTCTCTCTCTCTCTCTCTCTCTGCTCTTACACACTAACTTTACTTTCATTGTTTGGGATTAAAGGTATATACTAAGAGTGTGTCTAAATTCTAGTCAGAGGTATCAAAGGTATACCATTCTAGCCAGATTATACAGACTAGAAGGTCTTTTAACTCATGTTGCTGGGTTAAGATTCCTCTACAATAAGTTTATACTGTAAGTACAGATATACAGGAACAGCCTATGGCATTTAGCCCAGTAAATGACACAGCATCCATCTATCATTATTACATTGTATATCAAGCATTATGATATGTTACTATAAAAAAAACTTTGTCATAAAATTAGAATGATTAGCTAGAGATACTAGGAATTATCTTAAGTTAGTTAGGTTCATGTAGGTATTAAGAGGCCAACTGTGGTTTCAAGGTTTATTTTAGTTTTATTAATGTGTATATGAATGTGTCTGTGTGCAGGTAAGTTTGCATGTTTGTGTAGAATATAATCATAGAATCTAGAATAGGATATCAAGTCATGTGGTGCTGGAGATATTGGTGATTGTAAACCTCTAAATGGGTGCTGAGAACTGAACTCTCTTAGTCACTGATCTGCCTCTCCACGCTCCTGGCTTGCAGTTTAATTTATTTTCCTCATTCTGGAGCCATACATTTTGTTGTTGTTGTTGTTCTATTATGGTTTGCCACATTTAGGGCTTCCTGGAGAGATCATAGTTAGTGTAGAGATTCCACAAGTTCATGCATACTAAGCCTTTGTCTTGCTGTGTTTCTCACAAAATATGTAACATTTTCAGATGTTTTATGACTGACATGTAGAAAGCTATTCTTGTAGTTCAGAACCTGTAAGTTTGTTAATAGAATATGCAAGCAATTGTGTACAATTATGCCTATTTCTTAATGCTCAGATTTCAAAAGTACCATTACTACAAAGTAAGAATGCATGATGAATTTTGACACGATATGAAAAGATTTAGGCATGAGTGGGTCATACGGGTTCACAATCCTCCACAGTTAGTAGAACCATGTTAGTCCAAATAAACTGACTGGTACATGGTACACGCTTCATTTGCCAAATGTGTGTTATCAGAATGTTGAAAGCATGTGCTCTGTGCATACTCTAAAGGAGCAGGACTCTTGTTCATTGACACATACCATAAATACACACAAGATTTTAATGATGGACACAGACTCCTGAAGGAAATTGAAAGCAACAGATTTGGCTATGGAAATATGACTACCTAAATTGCTGAAGCTTTATTCAGGGTTTCAGAAGTGTGATTTCTATTAAAGATGATGAGAATCACATGGCCCTCACCCTGACAGAGTGTGTGAGAATTTTCCCTCTAGGGTCAGATGAGTTACGAATGTTTGAAAAGAGGAAATCTATAATTAGTCTTCCAGCTCACCATTACACTGGGTACAACTGAATAGGGGAGAAACCCATTCACACGTAGGGCAGTATGCAATGTAGGGAGACAGGAAGGTTTCCGTGGTATCCTCCTGTTCTATGAATAAAGAACATGAAGTAACCATTAACTTTCTCTCTTTGATACCACCAAGTTTGAGCTGCACTTCCAACTTGATTTTGTTTTGTGCTTGTGATTTAATTTTCAATCTGACTTGGTGATTATTTGAATCAAGCTTGTTGACTTTTGGAGTTATGATGAAAAGGACTAGAATGGTGACAGACTCACGGGGTTTCTAGCTCTTATTTAGGGTAATGATTCTATATATACATTTAGCTTAGGAGCCCTGTCTTCAAGACCCATCTCATGTACCTTCCATCATAAGAACAACAGCCTTGAAAGAAGTGAGTCCCCATTCACCAGCAAGACCATCTCTCCAGACTTGACTACAGCATGGCCTTTTAACAATGTTGTGACATTTTATTTTACTTACTTTTAAAATTTTTATTTATTTCTATTTATTTATTTACTTCAGAGCCATTTGTGTCTTTAAAAAAGATAAATTTCAACCATTCCTCAGACATTTCTTTTGACAGGAAGTTTATCATGTACCTCCTTTTCTCCCTCCTTTCTGTCCATCTGTCTGTTGGTTGGTTTTAGAAAAGATGCTTCACATATTATAGGCTGGACTTGATCTTGTTGTAGCTGAGGATGCCTCGGAACTTCTCACAATCCTGCCTTCACCCATCAAGTGCTGGGATTACAGGCATGTACTGGTAATACAGGCATACGTGGTTTATGTGGTGCTGGGGAACTGAGCCAAGGGCTTCCTGAATGCTGGGCCAACACTGCACTAGGTGAGCAACATGCCTGGTTCTACCTCCTTTTTGAAGGGATGATTTGCCATCCTCTGAGAGGCAAAACAGTTTTTCTCATGGGTTATCATTTCCAGTGAACGGGAGAAAACCATTTCCAGGGACTGGGACTCTCAGAACCTACCATTCATGTCTGTGCAAAGAAAGAATATTGAAGAAGGTGGAACAGTACAGTGATGAAACCCAAAGAAAAGACTCTTGAGAAGTATTCTGTGCCATTGACTGAACTCAGGGAAGATCCAGTGGTAAATTATCAGCTCCCAGTCTACTATGTTTCTAAGTCTTGCTTGACTGGGTGAATCCCTTCTTCCTCTTGGGAACCTTCTTCTCTGGACTTCCATGCTGTTCTCCTGTCTAGTTGGCCTCCTCCTTGGTTGCTCCCCTCTCCCTGTCTTGAGACACCAGCATCCATTTCTCCTCCCTAATCCACCTATGTTGTTATTATTAACCTCTCCCTTCGTCCCATCTCCCATATCAGGTATCCCTTGCTGATTCTTTATCACACATGCATGTCCCACATCAAACCTTGGTATTTTCTCTCCTCTTCACCTAGCACCTTTCTCACACATGTGCAGCTCTAACTTCTTTGCTACATTTAAGTGTGTCTAAATAGCTTCACTCTATTCCAGTGGTTCACAACCCATGGGTAGAGGCCACCACTTGAGTTGCATATCAGATATCCTGCATATCAAATATTTACCTTATGATTCATGACAGTAGCAAATTTACAGTTATGAAGTAGCAATGAAATAACTTTATGGTCCTCAGTATGAGGAAGGGTCACAGCATTAGGAAGGCTGAAAGCCATTACTCTGTTCCTACCCAGTAGTATCCTGAATTTTCTTACTCTTGTATTTTTTTCAAAAAGGATAATAATCTAAAATTATGTAATTGATTGTTTATTTACTTTGTCTACATTTGCCAAACCATAAGCTTCCCAAGGCTGTGGACTAGGCCATCTTGTGCACAGTTATAACTGTAATTATTGAAAGAGTGTCTGGGATTTAGTAAGGGCTCAAAATGTTTACTTAAGTGGTAAATATTTATGATATGGACAGATCCATGTAATATGACAATGCTTTGCATTACTTTATTACTTTGATTTCCACAGCTCAATAGTCAGAATTTGTAAGCAAAATTCTAATTTTACAACATTGTATGTTTCAATTTCATCCCATGCATGTCCTTTAATGTAAAAGTTTACCTTTAAAACAACGGATACACACACATATACTCACATGTGCATGCACACACACATGCATGAATCCACAATTCTTGTTTGGGGGTAATCATGCATTATATGAAAACACAAGCACATTTGCACACATCCACTGGGGTCCACAGCTCATGAAAATATTGAATCCACACAGCCGACCAGAGCTCCTCGAAAGTAAATGGCATCTGCCATTTAGAAAAACCATCTTCCATCCAGAGCAGTGGACACATATGTTGACTTCCACAGTAGCTCAAAGATTGTTGTTATGATAGTTAGGCATCCCTGACTCATGCCAGTGTGTTTTCTAGGTAATTAATCAAATCAAGAGCATACATTTAAATTAGTACTAATGCCAATCACCACAATGTTCTGTAGAAGGCCATAGTTTATTGATTCCTTCCTGGTAGACATTAACAAAGCAACTGAATACAATATGGAAAAGAGATGGGAATGTAGGAGAGAAAGCCATGTCTTCTCTTTGCTAAAGGGACTCTCAGGGATGAGCTGCAGGTCCCCCTCAGAGGATGTGCCCCTGTAGCTTTTCTAAAGTAGGATGGTCCTTATACTCACTGCTTCCCTTGTATCAGTATAGTGGCCACCATCACAGATGTCCCCAGATGCTGCTTCTTCATTTTTTATTTGACCAAATCCTGGAAATTCTCTAAGCAGGCATTACTGTTGTAAATGAAGAGAGAAAAAAATGCTGAGATTCAAGAAAAAAAGCTAGAAAATAGAACTAACATTTCCATGTGCAAGTCATACCATTCAATTACCCACCTCCATTTTGGTGTAACACAGATGTCCATCTAAATCAAGTTTTCATAATTAGGTAAACCTCCAAGCTCCGAGGCGTCCACCAGCTAGCGCTCTAGAGATTCCAATGTAAAACACATGAAGTGCCATCTTCACTCAGTCCTGCTTACTCATGAACGCAAAGGAGTGTGTCCACCATCCACTGCACAGGCTGCTTAGGATGCGAGCGAGTTTCCCGAGCATGAGCAGACACTTTGTGAAGGATGATGAGTAAGTGTTGTAAACATATAGCTTCTGGTCATGTATAGCTTGTCTGCCAGATGAGGTTCCTCCTCATTCCGTCCCTGCCACAGCTTCATTTGGGACCCACACTTAGTCCCAGCTTTGCTATCCCAGGAGGTGGGGAGTTACACATGGTGAGGTTCAAGGCTGGGCAGAGGCTGGAGAAGGGGAAAATGATGTCTGTTTCGCACATTACTTGTTAACAGAAACAGCTGAAACTCTGACAGTTTGTTTTGGGGACTCTGCTTAAAGCCCCCTGTATGACACAGCTGTTTCCTTTGCACAGCTGTGTCAAACAGCTTTGTCAAAAGTGTCATGTATGCACATATTTTTTTCCAAAACCATCTTGTGCGATGCACACTTTCTCATGGATTTCTTGCCTCTACAGCCACATGGCTATGCATGGTCTATAGCATATGCCTGATGAATGTGTTTAAAGTGGAGGGGTTGAAGAGCAATGCCCACCTGATATGCTGCTGTTTAAATTAAATCATATTTTTCACTTTGGGGGATGCTATCCATCTAGAATACCCGAGGCCATAGTCTGAGTTTCTTGACTTTGCATACTTAAAGATTTAAAACACAGTACGCATTCACTTTACCTTTAACCCCATCAACAAGGTTCAGAAATCAGAAAGCAACTGTATGCAACAGAACAGAAAAAGAACAAGCTTTATTTGGCTATAACCACAAGTTCAGTAGTCAGCGGCCACCCTCATCTCTCCATCTGTAACACTGAGAATCTTCAGTTCCCTTCGTGTTTTACATCCTAAGATGGAAAGGAGTGTACCATATTTCAGATGTTCCTTTGGCGGCTAACTAATGCCAAGTGGAAGTGAATGAGAGCGGTCCTGTGGACCTGAGCTGTTACTATAACAGGTTTTAAGTTAGGTCTTGCATAGTCATCATAGATTTTTTAGAAGAAAAGTTTATATTAAAAGCCATTTTAAAATTATTAAAATGTACACAAAAGTGATTGAACATGTAAAAAATCAGTGACCTTGGGTGAGCCACTTGACCTTTCAAAAAGGCTGCTTTGGAGTTCTTGTGGTCCTTACGAAGTTCAGCTGTTGCCAATCCAGCAGTGTCAAGAGGGCCTTGAGAGGAGAGTAGGCCATGATGACTGCTCACTAGTGAGGAAGAAAGGCTTCCTACAACATTTGACCACCTTCTATCTTCTATCTGCTACCATCTGAAGACAGTGTCCTCCCTTCTAGATAATGTGACATCCACATATTATGTGGCACAGCACAGACCTGTCACTTCTAGTTTAAATACCTTTAAAAAGATGAGATTTTTTTTTAGAACCATTAATTAGAAAGACCATAAAAAGGGTAATATGGAAAAGTCCGGCTTCCTAAGATGGCAACGGAGTGACATAAATATTCTCTAGTGGTGTATCAAGGTTAACTCAAGGTGACTGGGTTGTCTATGCAGCCTGACTTATGGGTGCAATAAACCTGGCTTCTTCCCATATACAAGTAGTTTCATATTTTGGAGATCACTATTAAAAGAGACTTCCAAATGTGTTTTCCTGGAAGACCCAAGCTAGAAAACAACTTTCGTACAAGCCAGCATAATTTCATGTTTGCGTGTTGTAATAATGTTCCTATGAAGTTCTAAGAGTTAACAGGAGTCATTTCAGCATTGAATGTTCCATCTTTAAACTCTCTCTGTGTGCACATGTGATCATGCATGTGCACACCGTGGGAGGAGTGTGGAGCCTGAGGACAGCTTGGGACATCTGTCCCTACTTTCCACCTTGCGAGGTCACGGTCTCTGTTGTTTTCTATGTGGCCTCCAGGCTAGCTGGTGCGGGAGCTTCTGGCATGGCTCCTGGTTCCACCTCTCATCTCACTGAATATTACAGATGAATGCTATGAAATACAGCTTTGCATGGGTTTGGGGTTGCCAACTCAGGGTCTCATGCTTCTTGAGTGATTTCCATTTCCTCCACTGAGCTGCCTCCCAGTCTTGTTATGGATAATGTTAAATCTTGTAATGGATAATGAACAGTTTCCTTGAATGACTTGGTTAATATCCACGAGTTCATTTTTCCAAAGTAAAAGTTACTGGTGATTCTTCTTGGCTTTAAAAAAATATTAATGAGTCCCTAGATTATCACAAATATGGAATTGATAACATTTTAAAACAATCTCATAAATAGTTAGTCTTAACCTAGACATTTGTAAATTATATGGATGCAAATGCAGTTTGTTATGTAATATTGTGAACAATCAATCAATTTGTTTTTATAGAATTTACAGCCATCTAGTCGTAAATTTGAAATTGTGCCTAGACCAAAAAGTAGACCTTCCTCACATAATATCCAAGGGTTTAGATATGATTGTTCTTTGCAAAAAGAGAACATCAGTAAGTACCTAAATAGTGAATATAGCACTAAGCAAGCGTTCTGACTCTCTAAAGGCGATTCGTAAGCTAGAAAGTGAAATTAAAGGAAGGTGTCTTACACAAGAGTCACCATGATCACAGCAACTCTTCTAATGGAAAGCGTGTAAATAGGATAGGCTTACAGTTCAGAGTTTAGCTCATTATCATCATGGCAGGAAGCATGGTGGCTTACAGCAGACATGGTGTTGGAAAAGGAGCTCATAGTTCTACATCTGGGTCCACAGGCAGCAGGAAGAGAGGAGAAACACTAGGCTTGGCTTGAGCATCTGAAACCTCGACTCCAACTCCCCAGTGACACATTTCCTCCAAAAAGGCCACACCTACTCCAACAAGGCCAAACCTCCTAATTGTACCACTTCCTGGCACCCAAGCATTCAAATCTATGAGTCTATAGGGGGCTATTTTTATCCACCATAGAAGGATACTACACAAGTTAGTCATTTCTGCATTTTCCGACAATAACAAATTCTTCTGTGTAGAAAATTACCTGTCTAGATCATAATGACAGAACAGGTTGAGTAATTTGAACTTCCACTTGACTTAATACAGGACTATCACATTATGTTCCCTACTTCTCTTATCTTTTGTGTCTTTAATTATTGTATTCTTGAGTCTAGAATAAAATTTCCTGTATATTTGATTTTTAGCTGGGTTTGTATAGATGTGCATATGTGTCTGGGGTAGGAGGGCAATATGGTATCATATAGATGTACACACTAGGAACAAAATTAATGTTTTTTTCTCAGAACACTATATATATATATATATATTCTTAAGGGGAGGAATTGTTATAGTTCATGTTGGAGGCGGTCTTATGTCTCTGCAAATTGGTCTGTTGGGAGGTATTAGGATCAAAAAAGAAAACATGGGCTAGTTTTTACCTTGTATGTACTTAACAACTTTCACATGAGGAGAGAAGATCCCATTAGACTAAGTATGATTAAAGGCATGAGCTGAGCAGAGGGGATTTAAGCTAATGCCCTCCAGAATGTGGCCTGGGGAGTCTTATTTGTTGTTTGAAACTTGCCTTTTTTGTTAAATTCTTTTTGGTTTAACATGTATTTTCCTTTCTTTTTGAATTCTGCAAACTGAGACATACCCAGTAAGTTCTGTTCAGTGGAAAAGAGATTCATGTGTGTACGGTGCCGTAATGGAAAGAAGCCGGGGCTTGAAGCTTGTTTTCAGATTAACCTACAAGATTTTCCATTATTTGGAATGAGTGAAGTTAACGCTTATGCCCAGAGTCAAACAGGGAAAGCTTATTTAATAGTCAGCCAAGAAATACCCACATGACATGTGAACACGTGCCTGCTCCGGACAAAGTGTGGAATGCAGGGCTTCGCATCTGAAAATATCTCAGGGCACTCTGTGCATGAAGGAGCAAGAAAATGACAGCTTCCATCTAATGTCACAGAGGGAGGACCTCAACATTTGCCTCGTTGTCATCTTCCCTTGGCCCAGGCTACAGCAAATTCCTGAACTATCCTATTAAATTTCACCTTTCATCTTCTTGAGAATGTAAGTAGCTTTGGTGACTTGTCTGGAAAAAGAAAGAAAGAAAGAAGACCAAAGGATGTCTGCAGTAGGATGCTGTTCGCTAAGGAAGGTTTCTGTCATAATAGAAAACTCAACTTTGACAGGGTTAGTAAACAAAAGGGCTTCATGGTTTTGTGTTACTAAAGAAAGCACAGGGCTGGAACAGGGTAAAGTTTGTTTTGGGTTTTGCTGCGAGAGTTCAGCCCCATGCTACAGTTTGTTAACATTACTTTGCTCTCGCACCCCCTGTCTTTGTAGTTGCACCACCACCTCAATTTCTAGATGGCACATCTTCCTTGGTTTGGCTTTTCACACTGGCGGTGAACACTGGTCACTGTGTGTTATGGCACCGCTGGCACAATTCATGTGGGATGTGACTTGAATTTGGGCTCTCAGAAGAGTGACAAGCACCGATGTCCGTACCTCAGCATTCTTAGAAAAAGTTATCTAGATTCCTCCCATGTTTGACCCAACATAGGACCGACATTCACCTACAAAAACACTCACCGTGTCATGGCAGTAGGGTGCTTTGACTGGTTTAGCCTAAGAACCTTGGAGTCAAGCCTGTAGAAAATGAACTAGATCTGAGGGAACAATTTAGGTAGCTAAAAGAAAGTGAGTGTTATCTATAATTAAAAAAAAATTCTCATAAGTTGTATTTTCTTTTTGGCATGGGATTTTTACATGCTTATAGGATATGCTGTTTTCATAATGCATATCTTATATAATGGTTAAATAGGAATAATGAAAATATCCATCACTTCCAGTATACATTTGTGGCATGAACATTTAAAATCCTTTCTTTTAGCTTTTGGAGATACCTCGTGTAGTCTTATCTCTAGCCCCTCTGTTGGGCCTGTATACCATGAGACAGCTTATCTTATCTCTAGCCCCTCTGTTGGGTCTGTATACCACGAGAAAGCTTATTTTTCCCATTACTTAGGATGTGTGGTCCTACCCTCCCCAGTCTCCAGTAAGCACTGTTCTACTCCCTCGGTGAGGTCAGTGTTTCCAGATTCCAGATATGAGCGAGGCTACATGGCATCTGCCCTCTGTGCCTGGCTTGGTCAGGCTTGGGGAGTTCTTGCACAAGGATTGGTATTGTTTTAAAGAAGGACATAAGCAAAGATAGCTGCAGAAGGAACGCAAGAGCAGTCAGATGTTTGGGACAGGAACTTCCTGAGTTTTATTTTCTTTTATGTTTATGGTGAGAGGGCCTCACTATAAACCCAGGGTGGACTTGAACCCTCCACCCTCCTGCCTGCTGCCTTGCAGGTGATGAGATTATAAATTTGCACTACCACATCCAGTAAGAACTTTTCCTGTTGCTATTTAACACATGCCTGGAACACTCAATCCCTTTGATTTTGTCCAAGGTCTGTTCCTCCTCTTCCTTAAACTCTCCTGTTACATTTGGCTGCACCCTTGCTCTACTGAAACAGCACTCATCTGGCAGGTCCACAGGAAGTCTCTGACTCTGGAATTTTGGCCTCTGTAGTGTTTGGTAATTTGAATACTACTTCCCTGTTGACAGTGTTGATGTCATTTCTAGTTATGATCTACACTGATGACTTCTGATGAAGTCACTCATAACTACTTAAGTGCTTAACACATTTTCTAAGGAGTGCACAGTAAAAAAAAAACACAACTCTATTCTTTCTACTCAGATGAATAATGTTTTTATCTGAAAATTATAATTCTATATCATACAATATTTATATTGCTTTATAATATTTAAGTCATCTTTTCATCACTATAATGAAATAACCAAGGCATGATACTTATGAATAAAAGTGCTTTATTAGTTTAAAGTTCAGAGGTTAAAGGGGATGGTTCTGACTGGCCAAATTACTTTCATATCACCCCTTTTAGGTGTATTTTTTAATTTTTATGTTCCAAAAAAGTTTTTACATTTTAAAATTTATTTTATATCTACAGGTGTTGTTCCTATATGTATGTCTGTACACCATGTGCATGCAGTTCATGGAGGCCAGAAGAGGGCATTGTATCCCCTTGAGACTGAGTTAAAGTTGTGAGTGGCATGTGGGGGGATGGGAACAGAACTCAATCCCTCTAGGAAAGCCACCAGTGCTCTAAACAGTTGAGCCACTCTTTAGTTCTGATTTTTTGAAATTAAAATATATATATATTTTTCCATTTCGTTCCCTTCTCTTTCATGCTTCCAATCTGTCCCATGTATTCTCTTGGGTCTTTCTGAGAGTCATGACCTCTTTTTCCTTAATCGTGAGGGCATATTTTCTATTGAGTTAAGACTTTAAGACCCCATTTAAGAAAAAGTTTCAAATACCAACACTACCACACAGGGGGCCAGACCATCAACTCAGCATCTTTGGGGAAACCCACCCTTAAGCCATGACAAATTTTTAAGGATGATGTTGAAATCTCTAAACTGTATCTACAATGGTTCTATTAATTTTCACTCCATGAAAAATGAGTAAGTGCTCCTTTCTCTACACATCTCCAACATATACATCTGATTTGTTGTTGACAGCCATTCTGACTGAGATAGGGTAATATCTCAAAGTAGTTTTATATGTACATTTCTTTGATGGCTAGGGATATCAAAACCACTTCAAAATACTAGTTATTAGCATAACTTATTTATTTATTTTAACCATCTTTTCAGTTTATTTGTTCTTTGGTTGACTGGTAGTTTGATTTCTATGGTATTTAATTTTTGCAATTCTTTGTAAATTCTGGATATTAACCCTTGGTTTGAAGTGTAGCTGGTAAAGGCTTTGCCTCCCACCCTGTGGGCCGTCCAGTACCTGTGTCAGTTGTTTCCTTGGCTGTACAGAAACCCTTTGATTTTCATGTAGTCTCATCTTTGAAATTTGGGGTTGGTTCCTATGCTGTTGGTGATCTACTTAAAAAGTTCTTGCCTAACCTGGTTTCTTGATAGATATCCCTTATATTTTTTTTCTAAAGTTTTCAGTGTTTTGGTTTTAAATTAAGGTTTTCAGTGTGCTTTGATTTTAGTACAAGGTGAAAGATAAGAATTTAACTTCATTCTTCTGCTGGTCAAATCCAGTTTTGCCAGTATTGTTTGCCCAATAGGCTTTTTTCCAAAGTATATTTTTGCTTCCTTTGTAAAAAAAATTAGGTGAGCATTTGCCATTTTATTTTCAGGTCCCCTGTTTTATTCAATTGGTCTTCCTGTATATTTTTATGGAAGTAAGGGCTGTCTTCATCCCTGTAGCTCTGTAGCACAGTTTGAGGTCAGGTGTTATATAATAACCCCATAATTGTTCTTACTCCTCGGGAATACTTTAGTTACTCACATTGTCTTGTCTCCTGTATGAATTTCTGTGTTGTTTTTCTGAACCTGTAGAATATGACATGGGAATTTTGGTTGGTGTTGGATTAATTCTGTGTATTAGTTTTGGTAGTATAAATGTTTTCACAGTATGAAGTCTGCTCATTCGGAAACATGGATCTTCTGAGATCTCACTTTTCAATATCTTAAATTTTTCACCTTAGAAGTCTTTCAGTGTTTTAATTAGGTTTATTTCTAAATAAACTTGACCTTGGAGTGGGATTATTTTGATAGGAATAGTTATTCTAGTGTTTTTTCAGGGAGTTGACTGGTACCATAAATGAAGGTGAGTTTTTTTTTTTCTTTTTTTCCTCTCTTACATTGATTTTGTATCCTGAAATTTTACTGTGTTTGTTAGGTCTATGAGTTTCTAGTAAGGTCAATAGTGTATTTTAGGTCATGCAAACATTGAGATTTTCTTTTAATTATGCTCATACATTTATCAAGTATAAATGCTTGGCTGCCTCACCACTCCCACTGTTTTGAACTTGTTCAAGCTCAGTTCTCGCTCACCTACACGTCGTTCATTTGTTGCTCAGCCACACTGTGAATATGGCTAAGGGCAGCAAGAAGCCACATGCCAGAACCTTCAGGTTAGATGGTCTTAAAACTTCCTCTGCTAAATAATTTAGCCCACTACTTTTCAATTAGTCTCACCCGACATTCCAGGACACAGACGGAATAAAGTCATATTTTTGTGAAAATATAACATGAATGACTTCTAATTCAGTTCCTGGCAGAGTCCTTGTTTCTCTCTAATGTCTCTTAGTATGGCCTCCTCTGTCCATATTTCTATTAGCCTTCTGGTCTTCTGAGCTCCCATCAGAATGACGCCCCCAGCCCCCAGGCTCTGTTTACAATACTCCAGGACTTTTCTAGCCCACAGCTCCAAACCTCTTTACACTCTTTACACAAACCACCTGTTCTAAATGTATACATAGAACTCTGGTTGGGTTATTGTTGGGGCCCAAGAGTTGCCCACAAAACACACAAACACCAGTTTCAGTCAGACAGAGATGGTTTATTGAATGCACACCTTAATACTGATTGAACAGGGCTGTAGCTCAGACTTCTGGGGCCTGAGCCATGACAATGAGAATTTCTCAGGGCAGGCTTATAAGGGGGGGGGGGACAAAAAATGAAATGAGCTTATGTGCAGATGCAGGAAGTGCTGCCCTGTGGTGGACTCTGAGTCAAGCCATTTTAGACATAACAGTTCATATTGACCTTTTAATTTGATGGGTTCTACGTAAAGCTTTGTGGAATTTCTTAAGATAAACAAACCTCAGAACACGTAGAATGTAACAGAATATGTGATCAGCATGACCTTGCTCTGAGCCAAGTTTGTGTGTGTGTGTGTGTGTGTGTGTGTGTGTGTGTGTGTGTGTGTGAATGACTGGCAGGCATATTACAGCAACAATATGGAATAACTGGCAGGCATGGAACAAAATGGCTCCAGGTATGCTAGGGTAGGTAGACCACAAGTTATAGCAGCAACCTAATTCCTGGTTTTTGACGTTGGTTGCTTTTGTCCTCACTGAGACAAAGAACCTGAGTCTGAGCAATTTAAGTGAAAAGGGAAATTTACTTTGGTACATGGTTTGGGACTATCATCTGCTATAATTACCATGGTGGTGTTGAGATTGTAAGAAAGCTTGTCAGTATTGAGATAGATTACAGTGTAGAGAGGGAATGCCAGTACTCACCTCGCTATCCCCTTTCCTCCATTTATTCAGTCCAACCTCATATTCAGGGCAGGACTTACTCTTTTTAGTTAATCTTCTTTGGAAACACTTTCGTAGATAGAACCAAAGGTTCTTGACTTGACTAAGCTTCTAAGTGTTTTGTTGTCCAATTAACTTGATAGCAACAATTAACCATGACATCAGGCCTGCAGCTGTTCTGTTAAGCAAGAACACAGCCATGAGCTTTTTGTTTGATCAAATTAGGATGTTTGGAAAAACTATCTGATTAAGATTTTGCAGGAAATAATTTTCAGAAATTATTTTTCTAAGCTCTGTGTCCTTGAAATATTTATTGGCTTACATTGGCCGAGTATTAAAGAGTTCTCAGCAGTGTGTGTCTGAGCTCCTGTAGACTAGAGTATATTTTGTTGGCTTTACAAATTGGCTGAGTTTTTTTTTCTTCACTTTTTCTCCCTCCTTTTTGGCATGTAATATTTATTTGAAAAGTCTAATGACAAGCTGATGACTTTTAATCTAAGTCCTCAGTGTTTTCCCTGGATATGTCATTCTCTAATCTTTTTTGCTTTTTAGAAACTCAAACCCTTATAGAGCAGTCCAAAATTTGTCCCTTGTAATATTGATTTGATTTTTTTATAACCTAAATGACATATTGCTGCCTTTTAGAAGGTTATAATTATATTATCAAATTTTAATGTTTTAATTTTTTATTTTACACGTACTTCCTTATTTTATTGCCCTTTAGTCTGAACTCCTTTCTTTTTCTTGTTCTTTGGCAGAAACAATATTGTGCTGGATAGTTTTGTCAGTCTGAAAGAAGCTAAAGTCATCTTAAAAAATGCCTCTATAAAATGGTGCTGTAGGCAACCCTGTGGGGCGTTTAAAAAAATTGTGATTGCCATGAGAGGGTCCAGCTCACTCTGAATGATGACATCTCGGGGTTTGGTGGTCCTAGATGCTATGAGAAAGGCAAGCCTTCCAGCAGCACTCCTCCTTTGTCTATGCATCAACTCCTGCCCACAGATTCCTGCCCTGTTGGAATTCCTGTCCTGACTTCCTACAATGATGAACGGTGCTGTGAAAGTGAAAGCCAAAGAAAGCCTTTCATTTTCCAGTTGCTTTGGTCAAGGTGTTTCACTTTCATAGGAAGCCTAACTAAGGATAAATATCTACTTATATTCTATAAAGTATATAAAACTCTTTAAAATATTTGCTGTACATTTTTTTCTGAGTCATTGTTGAAAAGCCCATTTTCCACAAATTACAGAGTTTTCCTTGTAGGCCTTTCTGCTTAATGAAAAGGCAAGCATTCATAAAGCACGTCATGTGGGTTGTGTTCGGTCCTATTCTCTAGCCAGTGGTTCTAGAAGCATCCCCTCTTACACACAGTGGCAAATTAATGAGCTTAGCTAATTCGACTTAGTTAAGGCTTTTAGGTTTGATCTAATGACCCTAACTGGTTTTGCAGAAGAGATTATTATCTGCTAAACTTAAGTATTCTGAAGACAAATAAGACATGGTCTCAAGGGTGGAGCGATACACTTCCCAGCATGCATCATTATTAAGGGTTTCCTCTAGTTCTGTGATTCCTGTAAGATGCTTTCTTCATTCAATTATGGGGAAATGATGTTCTTGTAGAGGTGGTAACAACCCGTGGTGCAGTAGTACTCTTTACAAAGCAGTGTTTAGCAGCTGACTTTCTAGTTTTCTGGCTAGTACATGAGGTGAGAGAATGGTGTTAATCTTTCTGTAAGCAGGTAGAGGGAGGTCAGATTCAGGTGGTATGTTCTGAGTATTCAATATGGTTTTAAGTAGACATTTTCTTGTGATTTGAGTGATTTTGGCTTCCATAAGCTCACAGTTTGGAATAAGTTGGTAAAACTGTTTGGGAAGGATTAGGAGGAGTGGTCTTGTTGGAGGAAATGCGTTACTTGGAGCCAACTTGGAGATTTAAAAAGTCTGTCATGTCCAGTCTCCCTCCCTCCCTCCCTCTCTCCCTTCTTTCTCCTCTACCTCATTTCCTCTAGACTTTAAGCTTGTGGATCAAGATATAAACTCTTAGTCACTGCCCCCAGAACTATGCCTTTCTGCTTGCTGCCATGCTTGCCCCTATGATGCTCACAGACTTACCTTCCAAATCTCTAAGTATCAAATATATTCTTTCTTCTATAAATGACCTTGGCCATCAAGTCTTTTCACAGTGATTAAAAAAGTAACTAAGACACATACTTTTCAGATGTTGGAATTAGGTTGATCATTGGACCCAAGAGATATTGTCTTTGTGACTTGCTGGAGATTTTGACAGGAAATTATAAAGAATTTCTTCCCCAGGAAGAATAGCTAGCCATTTTGTAATTTTGGTTGATAAAACATATCCTTGTCAGGAATACATCTTTTGTTCTCTTGGACAGTATATCTCTTATCCTGATATCTAGGCATCACCAGGATAGGTGCATAACAATATTGGATATCTGCACCCAAATGTCCCCTAGGTACCTCAAATCTGTCTTTCAATTTCATATCCGTATTCTACCTCCTCCTCCTCCTCCTCCTCCTCCTCCTCCTCCTCCTCCTCCTCCTCCTCCTCCTTCTTCTTCTTCTTCTTCTTTTTCTTCTTCTTCTTCTTCTTCCTTCTATTTTTGGTGGAGCAACATTTATTCCATTATCCTGGCCAGAAACAAGGATGAAGTTGCTTAACTATCCAAATCTCTTTAATAATGTCATCCAGTTATTTAGCACTTTTTATATATCCTTATATATAGTATTTAAAAGATCTTTTCATATCTTTACTAGTTTACTGTAATGAAGATCCTCTTTCTTAGCACTTGGACTTGAAGGGGCAGGTAATCAGCTGTGGGCGGAATTGAAGGTAGCATTCACTCTGAGGATTGTGAAAGGGCTCGTGCTCGTCTTGCTGTACTTAGTTCAGTTTCGGTTCTGCTTTTCATCACACCCATTTTATAGATGAGAAAACTGAGGAATTTCCATAATTATAAAACATTATATGGCGGATTTGAGATCAAGAATGTCTCCATTTGACCCCAAGGTTTAGTACTCCCTGTCACTCTCCTTATCTTCTACTTTACTCTCAAGTCCCTGTTTCCATTTCTCCCACTTAAGTCTTCACTCTTTCTTTGACTACTGTGATTTTTAAAAACCTGATTTTGCAGTAACATAACTTCTATCAGTACGGTGACTCACAGTCTGCTGGAGTTGTTCCTCTGGAACTTGAATGCTGGAGACTGGGCTGAGTTTCATTCTTTTTAGCCTTTCTGCATGATTTGACTGAGTCTGGATCACTTTATTCCAGGAATTTAAGGATGAAAAAGAGATGTGTTTCCTGGATTCAGCAAATAAATGGGAAGACATCAAATTTATATTAATTACCATTTCCCTTTAATGCATCCATTCTGCCAGCTGCCATTCCAGGCTGAATCTCTTAGTATACATGTGTTTTTCTTAGCAGTAATAGACTTAGTCTTTGTAGCCTATGGCTTCCACTGTACAGGTTCCCCATATTTCCTGACCAGGAAAATGAAGAGGCATGGGTTTTCGCCGTGGGGCCTCACTCCAATGGCTTGGCCATACTACCCTTTACCGGAGACCATTTGCTGACTGGGGACCAGTTCTCATCCATAGCTCTTCAGCTTAAGCTCAGCTTAGCAGCTGCAGGCTAGTTTTGTACTGGGCTTTCTGTTCTGAGGCTGGGCATCAGAAGAAAGTCTTCAGTTCATTGCCTTGTTTATCCTGGAACTCATGCCGGGGAATTAATGGGAATTAGTAATTTTCTCTTAATCTGATTAAACTGATCTAGGCAGTTAGCTTTAGTGATGGATGATATAAAACATTTCTCTGGTTGTGTCTCACTGACCAGTATAAATGCTGTCTAATCCACTGTATATTTCAACTGCAACAGTCCTAGTTTTCAACAGGTCATTGTGACTTTGTTGTTCATTCAGGAGGAGAAAAGTATTCGTAAAAGTAGTCCAACACTTGCCCCTTACTTACATTTCAGTCTATATAAACTGTGCATACAACTTAAAGAAATAAAGTGCTGCCTTTTAGAAGTCTGACTGTGGTGGCCACAGTTAACACTTATAGAAAGCTCTCTCTGTGCTAGGCACTTTCTGGGTGCTTTGTGTACGTTAGCTCACACAACTTTCATCACTCTTTTGTGAGATGGGTATTGTTATTATTCCCACTTAACAGATTAGGGAAGCCAGGCAAGGGATGGTAAATATCTCACACACATCATTCAAATGACAAAAGCCAGAATGAGGATTTGGTCCTGAGTCTGACTTTAGCTTCTCTGATGGGCCTTTTACAACCCTCTGTTAAATCCCATCTTCACGGGATAAAGTGAATGTTCCAGGACATGTTCCCTTCTACCTTCTGTGATGTGTCAGATTTATCAGTGTCCTTTGCTTTCTGCACATGTCCTGAAGACTTGGCCTAGATGCCAGAATCTTGGAACAGGCGAATCTATCTTTCTAGATCTTCCCACCATCTCCTTTGGTTGTCTAGCTGGTGACCTCTTTCTCTTGCTCTGTCTCTCTCTGTCTCTCTCTGTGTGTCTCTCTCTGTGTGTCTGTCTCTGTCTCTGTCTCTGTCTGTCTGTCTGTCTGTCTGTCTGTCTGTCTGTCTGTCTGTCTCTCTCTCTCTCTCTCTCTCTCTACTATTTCTCATATAAAAGTTCTTTCCTTAGCTAGTTTTCTGCTTACATCTAGTTCTTCCTGCTGGCCAGTCCCTCCTTCTTTTCTATAGAAGGGAAGTAGAGTACCTTGTTCTTGCACAGGAGGGTCTATCAGAAATGAAGACGATGCCCAGGATTGGTCTTTGCTCCTCATGCTGCTGGGAGGGAATAGTACAGATTGGGCTTTGGAGAGAACAGACATTTATCTCTCATATTTCTAGAGGATGGGGAGCCTATAACCACTGTGCTAGCATCTGGTCCTCTTGCTGTGTCTTCTGAAGAGGGAGAACACCTGTCCTCACACAGTCAGAGGGTAAGAGAGACCAGAAATCTTCTTTTCCCCTTCATCTTGTATTCCAGCTTTCCTTTGAGATGGAATGAGGGAAATCTCCTCAGATCTTCTTTTATTATGCCTTCATTTCTCTCCACAAAAGCAGGACCTATATGGCCCAGTCAATCTTAAAACTTCACCTCTTAGTACTACTACAGTGGCAATAAAATTTCAAAGGGTTTCAGAGAGGGCAAAATTCATGAGAGTATTGGGTCTTGAGGGAAACAAAGAATCCATCTGGTTATCTTTGAAAGCCTTTCTGGCTTTCTTCTAACCACACGTTCCTGATTTTAGAATTTCCAGGACAAGAATCTCCCTTGGAATTACCTAATGCACTCCCTCCATTTGCAGTGTAAGGAAAAACTGTATCCTAGACAGGTAAACTTGACCAAGATATCATAGTGGTATTGAACCCAGGGACTTACATATGCTAGGCGATTGCTTTATCACTGAGTTATAGCCTAGACCTCTTTTCACCTTTTATTTTGAAACAGGGTCTCACTTTGTCACATGAGGTGGCCTTGAATTTATAATCCCTTTGCCTCAGCTTCTTGTAGCTACCATCACAGGCTACACCACCAGGGCTAGCTACTTCTGTACCTTTGAAGCCCAATTGAGTGAGGAAGTGAAAATGGACCTCCTCTCCTGTGACTTCTCCAGGGGAGATCTGGGCACGCAGACCGACCCCGGTGGTTAGTCTTCTTAGACCTGGGACAGGGGCTTTCCTTTACTTCCGGTACATTTCTCAGGTCAGCAGCCTCCCTTTCCCCTTGAGCCTGTGCTTGGGATTCAGATGCTCTGCTTTTCATTTTGATGTGTAGCCAGGTGGATTCCCTCAACGCTCCCCTCTTTCTGTCCTAATCCTCCCCTCAGGCTACCTTTTTCTCCCAAAGTCCCAGACTGGTGTCTCTGGTTGCTCATAATAAAGCATCACGTGCCCCTCCCCCTTTATTAATCTCTGTGGTATTTGCTTCAATAATGCTAGCACAAAACAGAAGGAGCCATGTGCTTGTCATATGGGTGACATGTGGTCTTTCATTGTCCATCATTAAAAAAAATAAAAAGTTGTTGGAGGTTTTATTTGCATATGTGCGTAGTAAATAAAACAACTGGACACTTGTAAAACAGAAATGAAGTTTCAGCTAAGCGTCAATAATGTGGCAGTGATTTCTTTGTTATGGAGTTCCAGCCAAAGAATAAGGAGGACTGTGTATATGTGCTCAAGTTTCAGACTGGGCATGTAAATAAATACTCATGGAATCTTAGCCAGGACACTGTAGCTTAAGGTCACAAGAAAGAAAGCAACTCGACAGGCACCAAGGAAATAGTAACTATTTACTGACAGCATTCAAATAATAGCACGGGTCCTAGAACCACTTCAAAGGGAACTGGCCAGGAAATATACAAGTAATGAATTTGAATCCTTCTGAGATTCTGGTAATTCAAAGGCGGAGCTTTCAGATAGCTGCATTAAGGTGGATCATGAACAATTACTTCACTTCTGGAAAATGCTCAGAGTCTTTTATGGAAACCAAAGACTTAAACCATTTTCTTCTGTTTTTGATGAGTTTGTACTGTTCAGGATTTGGGGTAAGTTAAAAACAGAATAAGAGAAGTGTGCATTGTGCCTGAAACAGAATATGTTTTCTTGGGAAAGAGTATCACATGACTTCCCTTCTCTAGCAGGTAAACGAAAGTAACCTCTGAGTTATTTCTTTTCTCTCTTGATGATTGTGGAGAATTGAACTCATGCCTCATGTAGACCTGACAAAGGCTCCGTCACGTCTGAGCTGTTGCCCAAGCCCTTTGAGATACTTATTTTGTTTTCATTATCATTTTATTTCTTCTTATTTATTTTTATCATTTTATTTGATGTTTTGTTTGCATGTTCATCTGTGCCTGGTACCTTCAGAAGAGAGCATTGGATCCCCTGGAACTGGAGTTAAGGATGGTTGTGAGCCACCTTGTAGGTGGTAGGAACGAAACCTAGGTCTTAAAGAGCAGTGAAGGGCTCTTAACCACTAAGCCATCTCTCCAGTCCCCTCCCCATGGGTATTTCTTTAATGAGAACATTTTTAACACTTGGAGGCACATCTGACATAGTCTAGGTTTTAAAAGTGTCATGACAGGAGAATATCCAGCTGTGGAAGTAATCATTAGTTTTAGTTGCAATTTATTGAATTTTCATTTATTATAATTAAGTATCATGCTAAGAAGGTCATATTGAGCACATAGCAAATGGAAGTTATGCCTTTTCAGTTTGGGATTCTTAGGGACATTAGCTGATAATAGTCCACACAAATAATACAAACAATGAAGGACTTTAGGATATAAAGTACTTATACTTTATTTTAAAGTATTAAAAACAAAATTGTTACAGTGTAACTATTTCATTTCTTAATCGTAAAATTTGCCAAGAGTCATTTCTCAGGGCTACTTAAGTGAAAAGGCTTTTGTTTCATTCCAGCATCACCATGGGCATCAAAGAACCATTCACTCATGGACACTCACACATAACCCGGTGTTTGGGAATGAACTTCAAGCATTAAGTGACATAAAGCCTAGCTACAATCATTTTACAGTGTGGACTTGCCTTCAGTACATCCTTGCCTAGAAAACTTCCCACTGGGAGGCAGTGTGGGCTAGAGAATAAGCCCAACTACCTCCTGGATTTGCCAAGGTCTTTTGTATGATTTTTGTATGCTCAATGGAATAGAATAAAAGACCCAGAAATAAACCCACACATTTATGGACACTTGATCTTTGACCTCAAAGTCTTGCGATTTCAAAAAAGAAAGAAAGAAAGAAAGAAAGAAAGAAAGAAAGAAAGAAAGAAAGAAACAAAAGCCCCCACTTTTCTGTATAGTCTTGTCATAGAGGCTCTCTTTTTATGTCTGTAAAACTTACCTATTTTAGTTAACCAACTTTTGCCTTTTAATTAGAACTAGGCTTGAGTGAAAGGTGGAGGGACATTCTCCATCCACGAATTAATGGTTAACTGGTAAGGATTCGGTTAGAAGCAGAACTTGTGCTATGATTGGTTCTTTTCTCCTCTGTCCCTCACCGCCTCTCTGCCATACCATTACTCCTGCCCTGCAGAGTTGACAGAAGTGGCTAAAGGGATTTTAGGACACATTTCCTCATACACATTTGTAGAGGGCATGAAGTGCTTGTGCACAAAGATAAGCACCGGAGAAGGGATGGAAGTTAAGCTAGCAGGCATTCATCAGAGAAATGAGATGTTTAATCTGTCCACCTGGAATGTTGGGAATGAATGTAGTTTACAGCCCGTTCATCTTTTGCTGTCCAATGAGGCAGGTTCTGCCCATATTGCTCAGAATATTATGTTTGTTTAGCCCAGACCTTTCCCCCTCTAGAACTTTGAGCATCACCTCTAGGTCATCCTTGTGAGAGATGTCATTTGTACTTTACATCAGACATCATGTTATCTTAGGGCCAGGCATTGCAATTATCTCACTCATTCTCCATAGATCCTTGTCTTGAGCATGTGTCTACATCATCAAGAACCTATCTATGGACAAAGCCATAAGGACTTTGTAAAGAGCTTCATTGTAAACGTGCAATGTAACTGTTTTCTGAAAAAAAAATTTCCCCTCAAAATGTGCTTTGCTTACGTATGGCAAAAATATACAAGCTGAGGTCAGACTCTAGAAGTTCTGGCCCAGCATCGGTACCAAATTCGGGCTGAACCCCGTTTCATTCTTGTCTTTTCGCAGATTGTTTCCCTGCTGGCAGTTCTTCTGAGCCTAGCGTTGCAGGTGCTAGGCTGGATGCTTGGGATAAATGCATGAGTGATTGTCTGTGAGACAAAGAGACAGAAAAGAATGCCGAAGAAAAGCATGCATGGTAGGTATCTGTAGACCTTGCCTGGCATGGAGAAGGAGTCCTTGGAAAGCTGAAGAGGAAGAGGCCACAAGGAAAGCATCCTCTAGTTTAAGAGTTACATATTGGGAAACGTGTATAGGCCAGTGCTGGTGATGGGCAAAGGGACTGGCCACAGGTATGGTTAGAGCTTTGGGGAAGAAAATTGGTAGTACTTAGATTTTTAAGGGAAAAACATGATTATGTTTGCATTTTAAAAATAATTCTGCCTGCTGAAGACCAACCAGATCACTCTGAGAGAAAAAAGGTGAGTTTCTTACAGAAACCCAGGTAAAAACAGTGAGAACTGAAACATTGGCAGAAATGATATAGCCAAAGGGCCATATTAAAAGTCACTTCGAGGTAGCATCTACTGTGTGGCTGTTTGAATATGATCTAGCATGAGCAAGGAGCCCAGGTTGCTCTTTGTTTTCTGCCTATTACTATGGTTGAATGAAAGATAGGCTGCTCAAGGCAAGAAGTAAGTATCCATCAGATATAGATATAGTATTGAGCATAGAGCTCACAGTCTTGGGAAACCTAAGGTAATGCTCCTTTTGTTCCTCAAGGCAGCTTTCTTAGGGCCTTGTGTTTGTGTCCTGAAGCCATCATGCCTCCTCTATAGAACACTCTGTACAGCCTCTTCTCATTTTCATGTGTTAGTAGAAATGCACTGCCTAGCCACTTCCTGGGAAGTTCTTCAGGATAGATAGTTTCCAGTGTGTATATGTGTGTGTGTGTGTTCATGTGTGTACCACGGTGCATATGTGGAGGTCAGAGGACAACCTTAGATGTTGGTCATTACCTTCTATCTTGTTGGAGACTGGGTCTCTTTATTGTTCTACGTCTACCCTAGGATAGCTGGCCTGTGTACCCCTAGAGATTGTCCTGTCTATGCCTTCCACCTCACCATGGGAGCAGAGGAATAACAGACATGCCATACTGCCCCTTACATAGGTTCTAGGAATTTGAACCCAGGTTATTCTCAGGTTTCTAGAGAGAAAATTACCTGTTCCTTTCCTTCCTTTGACTTAACAAGGAATAGAGACGTTTTCTAAGTTCATAATCATTTTCATTTCTATTTCTAAGTTGGAGATGATGATTTCAGTGCCTGAGAGAAGGGCTTTGGGAAGGTGTGTGTGTATGTGTGTGTGTGTGGGGGGAGGGAAAGAGGTAGGTAGGTAGAAGGGAAGGAGGGGCTGGGGGGTGGAATTGGGAAAGCATTAATTACAAACAGTTTCAATCCCATTATACTCACCAGAAAGATGCAAGAAGTTTTCAGGGATGCAGGTTAATGGCTGACTTCAAAGAATGCAGGACTCTGGGACCTAACATTTAGGGCTATTTTTTTTTTTTTTGGATGGGGTGTTGACTTAAGTGTGTGTCATATGCTATGATTGTAATAATTACAATAAACGATGGATGGCTACTGCTATTCATCCTCATAGCACGGCTGAGCAGGGCTTCTCTAGGCTTTGTTTCATCTGAAGAATTTCTCAAATGTGTCCAGCCTAGTGTAAAAAACAAACAAACAAAAACCAAAAAAAAACAACCAAAATTGCCACTGAAGGGGTCATCAGAAACCTCCAAGCGCTCTCCCAAAGACTTAAGACCAGCAATGTTCAAAATCTATTTGGCTAAATGCCTCATGTTTCAAGCTGCGTGCTTAGAAGAAACTTATTCCACATGCTATTAATTACTGTACACATAATTAAGGCCTTCCAACAAGTTAAAAGCATTTCAGAGATCCGTTTCCCTCTGGAAACTGAAGTTTCTTTGGATTTACTTCTGAACTGAAGCCCTGAGATGCTAGTGATCCCCAGCCTGGCCTCTGCTTGTAGCTGTTGTTTGATTACCTCACAGTCCAAGTCATTAACTTGGGGTTTGGCATCCAGGAAGGGCTCTGTATTTATGGGATGGATGAAGAATTTGATGGCTCTAAGGTTTGTGATCCTTGGATCCTCCCTTAGAAGTCTTGACTTTAAAAGAGCCATTTCCCTCCTTAAGAAAGTTTCCTAAGGCTGCTACATTGAAGTAGATTGAGCAGTACAACACCAACCAGTCCTTTCATAGTCCTAGAATCCAGAATGTAAAACTAAGGGATGTGTCCTCTCTACTGGCTCGGAGGGAGCGTCTTCATTTCCTCTTGCAGTTTCTGGTGGCCCTAGTGTTCCTTGGCTGTGGCTATATAATTCCATTCTCTGCTTCTTCTCACAAGAAGGTCTTAGCACAGCTGGAAGACCTCTCAAGGTTTCTTCGCTTTCTACCACTTACAAGGACAGTTACCAGGGGTATTCTTGAATGAAACTTTTGGAGCCTAGACAGTCAGAATGTTCCTTCTACATGAAGTCAACACATGGGTTCTGGGTTTTGAACCTACATTTTGGAGAACCACCCTCAACTTCTGGTAGGTTTCTGGAAATGTTCGGCACTTAGAGTTGTGAAAAGTGCTAGTTCCTTTGATCAGTTTCCTCACTCACACTCCAGACTTAGACTTTTCTGGAGTTTTGTAGCTGAGCAGGCTGTGGATGTGGTTCATGATTAGGTTTAATTTAGAATAAAAGATGGGGCTGGGAGGGATGGTGAATCAACATTTCACCCACAGATGGGAAACGTTGACAAGTGGTTTTCTGAGAGGGGAAGTAGTGCAAACTCTTCAGAAGTAAACGTTACACCCAACCCGATGACGTCTGCATGATGGATTAGGGATGGGTACTTGATATGCAGAGGCATGAGTGATGACATCCTCAGCACGGTGGTGGTTAGCATGGTATAAGGCTGATTTCGCAATAATCTCCATGTTTGGCTCTTTAAGATGGAATGCTGGTTTATATGGAGATTAAGTCGTAAAGACAAGGTCAGATACTCCTGGGAGCAACAGCTTGAAATGAAAGCCTCGTGAAGAATTCTGATCCGGAAGGAGACCAGGAGTAGATTGCAGCGTCTACAGCAAAACCATCTGCCTTGCATTTGGCAGCAGTATAACCCAAGATCTTGGAGTGTGCAAATATCAAAAGAAACAGCACATCACTGGTAAGGTACCTAGCGTCAGCTTAAGAGCCAGTGGGAGTAACGTTCAAAGTTCTTGTCATTCTGGTAAACATCTTATTGAGGGGACATGGTGGAGACTGAAAAACTTCAACAGGTGGAACTAAGGTGACCTTTTGTTTCAGCCAAGCCAGGACAAGGATTTTGCTGAAAAATGAGTCAGGGCTGACTCGGTGGAAGAATTCAGGAGACAAGGGACAAGGTCATGGAGAGGAAACATCCATGGGACAAGGTCATGGAGAGGAAACATCCATGGGACAAGGTCATGGAGAGGAAACATCCATAGGTCGGTCGGACACACCCAAGAGAGTAGAAAGAGAGTTTAGCACCGCAGGAAGACCTTGGCAACAAAGCTGTCGGCTGCTGAAAGGTCTGGGAGTAATTAGCATAGAGGATTTTTAAATTTGGGGGGAGGTTATTGTTGTTGCTTTAAGGCTAAATTATTAAAATGACATTTTACCCCATTCTGAAAAATGAAATAAAAATGTGTAACATCCAATGGTAGACAAGCCACGCACACACCTCTAAGGGAAAGTAGAAAGTAACTGTAACTTCAAACATTTTAAGTTGGATGCGTATTTGGGATCTTAAGGGAAAACTTGCAAGACCATTCTTTTTTCCCTCCTGTCATTGGGAATTTACTTTGGTGAATTCATGGCTGTTTCCCAGCATGGAGGGTCACACTGTAAAGATTCACGTGAACATATCAAGGATCTATACAGAGGTGGAGCTCACATTTGCCATCTGACTATCCTTGGTGAAGGTCACATTTGCCATCTGACTATTCTTGGCTCTGTGCCAGGAAAAAAATTATTAGTTTGAGCCTCACAGTGCTTAGGATAAAGCTTTCCATACGGCCTTAGCATTTGCTTGTGCCATTGGATTCACCCATTCCCCATCTACTGTTTAGTTTTTATTGTTCACTTGACCTGATCTGACTGTCACCTGCTACACTGTTCTTATAGCAACACAAGCCAGGATCATCTGGGAAGAGGGGTCCTTTATTGAGAAAATGCCTCTGTTACACCCACCTGTAGGTAAGTCTGTGGGACATTTTCTTTATTGACAGTTGATGTGGGAGGAGCCCAGCCCACTGTAGGTGATACCCAGTTCCTGGTCAGGTGGAACTGGGATAAATGAGAAAAGAACCGAGCCAGTCTTGGGAAGTGAGGCAGTACGTAGCGTCCCTCCGAGGCCTCCGCTTCAGTTCCTGCTCCCAGGTTCTCTCCTCTGGGTTTCTGCCTTGCGTTCCTGCCTTGACCTCCCATGCTGGACTGCACCCTGTAAACACATCTTTTCCTCTCCCAGGTGCTTTTAGTCCCAGTGTTTTTACCACAGGAATAGAAACTCTAACTAAGATAGCTGGGAAGAAGGAACCCCAGTTACCTCCATACTAATGTACCATTTAATATATGGATCAGCAATATATGTAAATATTCTATAAATATAAGTAATTACACATGTGATGTGTGCATAACTTAGAAAATTCCATTAACGTTAGAAGTAAAATTCTACTTCATATTTTTTGCACATTAAACTTTGGCCTTTAATATCCTTTAAGAAGTAAGCAGTGGAGTCAATAAGGCCTTGGGACTTTTAAGGTTTTGGGGGGTTACCCATACTCCCAACCTCACCCCCAGTTCAGTGTTTTCAGTACTGGGCATCGCTGTTCTCATGTTTTGGGGCCTGGAGGTTGTGTAGTGACCCCAGCCATGCTGCTATGTCTTGGCCACTCAGACAATGGCTGCTCTGACAGCCACATCTGTTCTGAAGACTCCGTCTATTATATTCCCGTCTATCCGATTCTTGCCTAATTGCCTCATTAGGACACACATTTATTTGAAATTTCCTCTTTGAGCAGTGGTTCTTCCTAACTGAAAAGTTGCCAGAATCTTCGCTTTAGCTGGAGGTTCTAGTTCCTGCAGTTTGTTTGTTTTTCTCTTTTGTGCTGGACAGAGATGGTAATGGTTGGTGGTGGATTTTAGAGTCTAATATATGACAAAATTAGCTTCGAGGGTATTTCTCCAGTCATGGTTGGTCACTGCGTTGCTGACAGTTAACCTCTGCTTTTCATACAAATGTTAGGAGTTTCTTTCCTTTCTTTTTAAATTAAAGTCCACTTAAAGTAAAACATTTATTGACTATCAAAATGATAGCCAAGGGGATATTTCAGTGGGTAAATGGCTTGCCATCAACCCTGGAGGACCTTGGGTTGATCCCTGGCACCTGTGTACAAAGCCAGGCATGATAGTGTACTCTTGTAATACCAGTTCTGATTGGGCAGGGATAGGGACAGGTGGGGAACTGAAGGTCCCAGGTGATCTAGCCCAGTGGAACCCATGAGCAACTGGTCCCAGTGAGAAACCCTGTCTCAACAAACAAGGTGGATGGGTCCTGAAGAACTCTACTCTAGGCTGACCTCTGACCTCAGCACACATGCATATGCCTGTCACTTACATGTACCTACCTACACACACAATCCCACACAAGGCAGCAGGAGTATGTGTTCATTGTGTTGGCATTTTGGCGTTTTGCTGTGTTTCCTGCCTTCTAACTTCCTTTTTTAAATTAATGAATGAATTTATTTACTTTACATCTCACGCCCAGTTTCTCCTCCCTCCTTTCCTCTCAGTCCTTTTCCCCTGCCTTCCCTCTCTCACCCACTCCTTTTAATCTTTCCTGTTAGGCCAGCTTTTAAAGATTTTCTTAGAAAAAGAAAACTCTATAGATGCTTGAATTCTTAATTTGTCCTTCCTTCAATTAAAAATAATTGATGAGCACATACTACATTCTAGGCGCTGGGCTAAGGAACAGAAAAGAAGCAATGATTAAAACACACCCAAGCTTTGTCCTTTTAGGATCTGGCCATCTTATTAGGCCATTTAGATAGTAGAGAAATGATTTTTAAGTGAATATTGCAAAATTGAAGATGTGGAGTGTCTTTAATTTGAAAGGGCATTTTGTAATCTTACTTCCACTGCAAGGGAGCAGAGACAGGATTTGAGACTTTTTTTCCTGTCCCTCTGTCCACCTGTCATATACTACATCCTTAGTGTTAGCCCTCTCCTACATTGAAACCTCTCTTCCATCATGCTCAGTTCTCCCTTCATACTATGTGTGGTTTACTATCCCTGTTCCCTAATATGTTTCATACATTTTACAAGTACTTCATATTAAACACACAAATCTAAAGATTTGACCCTAGGGTCCTCATATGATTGATGTGTGTTGAACTATCTCTGCATACCCGAAAAAAAAGCCATCTTGATCATAGCAAATGGTTCTTTGGATGTATTCTTAAATTTGGTCTACAAGAATTTATTGAGACTCTTGGATCTATGTTCATCAGGGAGATTGTCTTAGAATTCTTTTATTTTGTTGAACTTAATTGGTTTTGATATCAGGGTAATATTTGCTTCATAAAAAGAGTTTGGAAGTGGTCTAGTCTTTTCGTGTCTATTTTACAGAATAACTTAAGGATATTGGTGTCAGTTCTTTTAAGGTCTAGTAGAATTCTTCACTGAAACCATGATAGCTTTTCAGTTAGAAGATATTTGAATTACTGCTTGTATCTTATTGATTGTATCTTATTTAGTATCTTAGTAAAGATGCTTAAGTTATTTGGATTATCTTAGTTTTACTTTAGCAAGTTAAATACTTCTAGAAATTCAATTACTTCTTTTAGATTTCCTGATTTTTTTTTTTACCTTTGATTCTCTTAATTTCCCTAGAGTCTGTAATACAGTCTCTCTTTTAATTTCTAATTATATATATTTTGGTCTTCTTTTTCTTTTGGTTAATTTGACCAAGTGTGTGGCTATTTATTTATTTATTTATTTATTTCTCCAGATTTTATTCCCCTCCTGGTCCACCCTCCAACTGTTCCACATCCCATACCTCCTCCCTGCCCCCTGTCTCCATGAGGATGTCCTCACTCCCACCCCCACTCTACCAGGACTCTAAACTCCCTGGGGCCTTCAGTCTCTTGAGGGTTAGGTGCATCTTCTCTGACTAAACCCAGACCCAGTAGTCCTCTGCTGTATATGTGTTGGGGGCCTCATATCAGCTGGGGTATGCTGCCTGGTTGTTGTTCCAGTATCTGAGAGATCTCAGGGGTCCTGGTTAGTTGAGATTGCTGGTCCTTCTACAGGGTCACTCTCCTCCTTAGCTTTTTCCAGCGTTTCCCTAATTCAACCACAGGAGTCAGTAGATTCTGACCATGGGTTGGGTGCACATATCTGCATCTGACTCTTTCAGAGGGCAGTCATGATAGGTCCCTTTTTGTGAAGGGATGCTCCATAGCCTCAGTAATAGTGTCAGGTCTTGGGGCTTCACCTTGAGCTAGAGCCCACTTTGGGCCCATCTCTAGACCTTCTTTTCCCCAGTCTCCTCTCCATTTCCATCCCTGCAATTCTTTCAGACAGGAACAATTATTGGTCAGAGTTTTGACGTGGGATGGCAACCCTATTCCTCACTTGGTGACCTGTCTTTCTGCTGGAAGTGGGCTCTACAAGTTCCATCTCCCCACTGTAGGGCATTTCATCTGAGGTCACTTTCTTTGAGTCTTGAGAGTCTTTTACCTCCCAGGTCTCTGGTACATTCTGGAGGGTTCCCCAACCTCCTACCTCCCGGCGTTGCATGTTTCCGTTCTTTCTGCTGGCCACCAAGGATTTCAGTCCTTTTCTACCACCCAGTCATGTTCCCCTCTTCCCTCCACCTCCCACATCCCCTTTCCCTCCCAGGTCCCCCTCTCCCCTCTTGTGGTTGCTTCCTTCTCCCTCCCAAGTGGTACTGAGGTGTCCTCACTTGAGCCTTTCAGCTTGTTGACCTTTTTGAGCTCTGTGGGCTGTATCTTGGGTATTCAGCACTTTTTCTTTCTTTCTAATATCCACTTATTAGTGAGTACATACCATGTATGTCCTTTTGGATCTGAGTTACCTCACTCAGGATAACATTTTCTAGTTCCATCCATTTGCCTGCAAAACTCAGAAGTCCTCGTTCTTATAGCTGAGTAGTATTCCATTGTGTAAACGAACCACATTTTCTGTATCCATTCTTCTGTCATGGAACATCTGGGTTGTTTCCAGCTTCTGGCTATCACAAACAAGGCCACTATGAACATATTGGAACACATACCCCTGTGGTATGGTGGGGTATTTTTTGGGTATATTCCCAAGAGTGGTATTACTGGATCTTCAGGTAGATCTACTTCCAATTTTCTGATGAACCTCCAGATTGATTTCCAAAGTGGTTGTACCAGCTTGCAATCCCACCAGCAATGGAGGAGTGCTCCTCTCTCCACATTCTTGCCAACATCTGCTGTCATTTGAATTTTTTATCTTAGCTATTTTTGACTGGTGTGAGGTAGAATTTCAGGGTTGATTTGATTTGCATTTCTCTGATCACTAAAGACTTTGAACATTTCTTTAAGTGTTTCTCAGACATTTGAGATTCCTCTGTTGTGAATTCTTGGTTTAGTTCTATACCCTATTTTTTGATTGGGTTGTTTGGTTTTTTGGTGGTTATCTTCTTGAGTTCTTTACATATTTTGGATATGCCCTCAATCAGATGTGAAGTTAGTGAAGTTTTTTTCCCCAATCTGTAGTTTGCGAATTTGTCATATTGGCTATGTCTTTTACCTTACAGAAGCTTTGCAGTTTCATGAGGTTCCATTTATCAATTCTTGATCTTAGAGCATGAGCCATTGGAGTTCTGTTTAGGAAATTTCCCCTATGCCAATGGGTTCAAGGCTCTTTCCCACTTTCTCTTCTATTAGATTCAGTGTATCAGGTTTTATGTTGAGGTCTTTGATCCACTTGGACTTGAGCTTTGTGCAAGGTGGTGAATATGGGTGTATTTTCATTTTTCTACATACAGACAGCCAGTTAGACCAGCAACATTTGTTGAAGATGCTTTCTCCATTGTATATGTTTGGCTTCTTTGTCAAAGATAAAGTGCCCGTAAGTGTGTGATTTTATTTCTGGGTCTTCAATTCTATCCCATTGATTAGCATGTTTGTCTCTGTACCGATACCATGCAGTTTTTTTTTTTTAAAATCACTATTATTCTGTCGTAAAGCTTGAGGTCAGGGATGGTGATTCCCCTAGTCATTCTTTTATTGTTAAGTATTGTTTTTGCTATTCTGTTTTGTTTTGTTTTGTTTTGTTTTTTCCTTTCCAGATGGGTTTGAGAATTGCTCTTTCCATGTCTCTGAAGAATTGTGTTGGGATTTTGATGGGGATTGCATTGAATCTGTAGATTGCCTTTGGTAGGATGACCATTTTTACTATGTTAATTCTGCCAATCCATGAGCATGGGAGATCTCTCCATTTTATAAGATCTTCTTCCATTTCTTTCTTGAGAGACTTTAAGTTGTTGTTGTAGGCAATTTTATTTTTTAAAAGAACAACTCTTTGTTTCTTTGATTCTTTCTCTTTCTATTTCATTACTTTCTGCTTTGATCATCTTTATCTCTTTCCATCTACTGATTTTGGGATCAGATTTTTTCTGTGTTTTTTTTTTTTCAGGACCTTAGGTTGAATAATTAGATTGCTTATTTTGGTTCATAGGAACATAGGATATTGTTTCAATGTCCCTGTATTTGTTAAGTTTTGCTTTGTGTCCTAATATGTAATCTATTTTGTAGAAGGTTCTGTAGGGTATTGAGAAGAATGTGAACATTTGGGTGAAATGTTCTGTATATATCAAGATAAACTTTTTAATGATGTTATCTAATTACAGTGTTTACCTTTTGTATAGTTTCATTTTTCTATAACTTATCAGTCTATCTGTGAGAATGAGATATTGAAATCAACCATTGTTACTATGTTAGGGTTAATCTGTGATTTATTTTATGAAATTGGATGGACCTCTATTTTGAATGTATATATTTAGATTTTTCTTGATAAGTATAAAGTAATTCTGTTTATTTCTTCTGATAAGAATTGGTTTGAATCGGGTGTGGTAGCACATGCCTTTAATCCCAGCACTTGGGAGACAGAGGCAGAGGCCGGCAGATTTCTGAGTTCGAGTCCAGCTTGGTATACTGGGTGAGTTCCAGGACAGCCAGGGCTACACAGAGAAGCACTGTCAAAAAAAATTGGTTTGAAACCTCTTTTGTCAAATATTATAGCATCAGAACTTGCTTATTTTCTGGTTTCATTTGCCTGGAATACTTTTTTCCTGTCCCTTTACCTTAAGATAGTGTCTCTTTTAAGCAGTAAGCTGTATTTCCAGGAGGCATCAAAACTAAGGATTCTGTTTTCTAATTCAATCTCCTAGTCTGTGTCATTTCATTGGTGAATGCTACTATTATTATTAAGAGTTATGATTGAACCCTAGTTGAGTTGGATTCTTGGAACCAGTGTAAAGATCAGAGAAGAGAACCAACTCCATGCATGCACAATAGTACATACACAGTAATAACGATAGTAATAAAATTTAAAATCGAGCTATTAAAAAAGAGTTATGATTGAAAGAACAGTACAAGTGTGTATTGTTCTCTGTTACTGATTTACTGATGCTTAGAACTTTCATTATATTATTTTGTTTAACTAATATCATAGCATTATCTTTTTCTTCAGATTAAAGTATTTCTTCTAATATCTTCTGTAGGGCTTGCTTAGTGGTCATGAATTCCTTTAGCCTGCTTTTATCATGGAATTTAAAACAAACAAACAAACATAATTATGACAGTTTTGCTGGGTATATTAGCCTGGCTTGGCAATTGTGAATTTTTAGAATTTGGAAGACATCACTCTATGCCCTTTTTGCTTTTATGGCTTGAGTTGAAAAGTCAGCATTTGTCATGATGAGCCTACATTTGCATATGATTTGGCCCTACTTCTTTTCAACTTTCAGAATAACTCCTTTGGTCTCTATATTTGATGTTTTAGCTACAATATAATGCAGATAGTTTCTTTTTTTCTGTCCTGGCTGTTTGATATTTTTATGTAGCTCATATAGCTGGATGGTCTCTTTCCTTAGATCTGGAAATTTTTCTTCTATGATTAAAAATATTTTTTTAAGTGTCTGAGAATTTTATATGATGTATTTTTATCACACTGACCCCAGACAACTCTCTTAAAATTTCCTGGATAAATCCCAATCACCCAAACTTCATGCCCTTTCAAAAAATTTAATAATCTATGAACTCTAATTTCTATCATCTGTTTATATAGTTCTGGGTGTGAGATGGAACACTGGCTGTAGTATGATTGATTTACCAAGAGCTATATTTTTTTGAAGCAAACTTTCCATAGCTACTCAGTTAAGTGTGGGGCTCATGAGTTCTTTCTACTCCATGTTAGAATATTAACTGCCTTAATCTTATGCAGGTCTTATTCAGGTAAACATAGCTACTGAAAATTCATGGGTTCTGTGGTCCTGTCACACCCAGAAGACACTTTTTTTTCAATGAATATCTCCTTGCTTCTGGCTTTTACAATATTTCTACTCTGTCTTCCATAATGGTTCCTGAGTCTTGGGACGTCTATGATTTTACTAAGAGTATTTTCTATGTCATTTTATATGACATTTCCCCCTTCTTTTTAATTTTTCCATTTAGATTTATTGGTTTTGTTTGATATGTGAGTGTTTTGCCTGAATGTATGTATGTATGCTTGGTGCTCCATGTGTGCTTGGCGCTCATGGAAGTCAGAAGAGGGAATGGGATCCTCTGGAACTGGAGTTACCAATGGTTGGGAATCACCACGTGGGTGCTGTGAATAGAACCTTGGTCTTTGGAAAGAATACATGTTCTTAACCACTGAGCAATCTCTCCAGCTCCTTTTTCTCCCTCTTGTTTGCCTATAATTCACAGGCTTTGCCTTTTTGTGTAATACCAGGGTTCTTAGATGTTATAATCATACATTGTTAAATGTTTATGGTTGACCTTTATTAATGATAATTCTTTTATTTTGTCCTTCATAGACTGTTCTATCTGCATACTATCTGTTCTATTGGGGGGTATTTATTTCCCCTCTTTCCTTTCTCTATTTTGTTTTTCAATTCCACCATCATTTTTATTCAGGTTTTCCTCAGTATTTCTATCTCTTTATTATACCATTTTCGTATCATGGGCTGACTTCCTCATTTCACTCAGCTGTTTGTATTCTCTTGGAAAATATTGAGTCTTCTTTGAATTGTTTATTGTTTTTTTGGGGGGGGACATATTTATAATTGCTCTTTTGAGTTCTCAATCTAGAATGTTGGCTAAGTTACTTTAATCCATGATAATTAATATAGGGTTGGTAATTTTGGGAGGAGACACATTTTGTGGTTTTTATGTTACTTGTGTTCTTGCTCTGGGATCTGGGTTATATCATTGCTTAAGACTTTTGCTATTATTTTCTTATTTTAATTCAGGATGTCTCTCTTCTTTCAGTGGATGTGTTTATAGTGTTCAGGAGAGACTGGGTTATAGTACAGTTGTGGTGACATATTCATCTGGTAGACTGGTATTTCAGTCTGCAGGCTGTCTCCAGTCTGTCACTGTGGGGTGAGCTTTCACAGCAACAGTCACTACCCAGTAGTTAACCCAATATGACTAAACAGAGTAGTGGGTAACTGGAAACAGGCACTTGCTAAGTACAGGTTAGTTTAAGGAGTAAAGGATTCCATTAGTACTGCCTCTGCTAATGCATTAGTATGAGAGAAACGGAAGGAAAGGGTGAGCAATCACAGTAAGGCTGGTGAAAAATGTTGGGTTGTTAGAGGGAAGTAGAGGAGAGACATCCATAGGAATTAAAATAATTGAGACAGAAGAAAAAGTGCGTAGATGTGTGGGAGCTTTGGTTAGCATTAGACTTTTAAAGAGAGGTAAGGATATGTGCCCAGATATTGTAAACCAGGTCAGCATCTGGGCTTTGAGAAATAGATAGTAAGAGGAAGGAGTATGAGAGAGAGAGAGAGAAAGCATGAAAAGAAAGGAGGGGGAGAGACAGAGACAGAGAGACAGAGACAGAGAAAGAAGAGATAGAAGCTAAAGGGGTCTGCAACCCTAGAAGAGGATCAACAATATGAACTAACCAGAACCCCCAGAACTTGTGTCTCTAGCTCCATATGTAGCAGAAGATGGCCTAGTCGGCCATCATTGGGAAGAGAGGCCCCTTGGTACTGCAATCTTTATATGCCCCAATACAGGGGAACGCCAGGGCCAAGAAGTGGGAGTGGGTGGACAGGGGAGCAGGGAGGGGGGAGGGGGAGGGGACTTTCGGAATAGCATTTGAAATGTAAATTAAGAAAATATCTAATTTAAAAAATTGGAAAAAAAAGATATCCAAAAAAAAAAAAGAGAGAGATATGGACTGTCTGACAGATGAAGAAGAGCTGTAGTGGAAGAGGAGAGTGAGGTAGAGATATAAGAAAATAAAGTCCCTGACCTGAATGCTGATTTTGTTCTTGTGCATTAGCCATTTGGTCTTCCTGGTTCTGACTTTTATTGTTATCCTTCTTCTCCTGCATGTGATTTGTTCGTTTGTTTGTGTGTTGACTGTTCTGTGGGTTGTGAACAGCTCAAACAAACTGTCCTGTTGAGGTTGCTGAGGTCCACAAGAGCTGTAGGGTGTCTAAAGTGCCTTCATTTCATCCATGTAGCATCACCTCTTCTGTTTGTGCACTGACAGTGGCCCTACTATGAAATCTACTTTGGAACCTCTTTTGTAGAGTTTTGAATAAGAGTCTTTTAGCCAATTTGCTTGTGGCAAAAACACTGCCGTGATAGCACTGGCTAGCCAGTCCAGTCAGATGGCAGAGGAAGTTCAGGGGTCTGATGGTGGACGATGTTAATGTTGGTCAGGAGGCCTTGGGACTGGAGAAGTAGCTGATGGAGTGAAGAAACATTTGTGTTCTTTTCACCTCCAAAACTATAATCAGCCACTCATGGCTTCCAATTTGTCATCTTACCTGGAAGCCAATTTTGAAGAATCCTCTAATTGCATCACTCTGAGAGAGAAACAGCATTGATACTGACATTTTTGCTTTCTGAATGCATGGATTACCTCTGAGGTATATTTTCTTTAAAATTCCTTATCTTTAGAAATACAAAACATTAAGCAATTATAATCACAGATTTGTCTGTTTTGATTCGTTCCTCACGCGAAGCATATTTTTGGATACTTAGCAACCATGGCGCCCANGAAACTACAAAATCAGAAACTAGATTTTTAAAAAGATTTATTTAATTTTTATGAATGCGAGTACACTGTCACTCTCTTCAGACACACCAGAAGAAGGCATTGGATCCCATTACAGATGGCTATGAACCACCATGTGGTTGCTGGGAATTGAACTCAGGTCCTCTGGACAAGCAGTCAGTGCTTTTAACTGCTGAGCCATCTCTCTAGCCCCAGAAACTAGTTTTGAAGTCCATTTTTTTTCTGATTCTTTGAAAATCAGTGACGTTGTTCTCACAGCTACTCATCTAGTTAAAGGAGTCTTTTAAAAATACGAACAGTGAAGGCTTAGCAAAGGCAGGTGTCTCTGGATGTGTAATTCACTCACACTGATTTTAAATGCTTGATCAAGCTGATTTATATTTATTGATAACAGATTAGTTTTTTTTTAGATTGCATCCTATTTATTAGCCCAACAAAGCAGTTGATGGATACTATAGTTTGAAAAGTAATTATCAAAAAAAGTAATTATCATCAGAACCTATTATCTGACCATAAAGATCATTTGCGGTATAATTTGATGTACATAGCCCATGATTGCCCCAGGTGAATGGTAACTGACCTTTGACACAGAAACTGACCCAAGTCTTCCGTCCAATTACATTGACTCTCTGGAACTTTGTACAGCTCTGTCTTCACGTTGGAGATTTAAGTCAGGGCACAAAGTAAAGCTACAGGTGTTGATCAGGCCAGTGAACCCTTAAGCCTGAGCCTTGTGTATCACACACATGGTGGCCTTTTTTTTTCCTGAGGTCACATTGCAAATGAAAATTGCAAGCAGCACTCTGGTTCATAACAAGTACTGAGCTGTGTATGTGGATGGGGCTTGGGGAGGAGGAAGGGAAGGGAAGGGAAGGGAGGGGAAGATGCCTGAGGATGGGGTGCCCTTCTCCTATGGGACATGAATTTGCTGCACCTCACAAGCACCTCTCAGAAACAGTGGTTGTCATGTTTACCCCCGACCCCCACACCTGGGTGCTTGCATACTTAAAAACAAACCAACAAATAGCAAGTTAAAATGAATAATGAAAAACGATGTACACTTTATTTGAGGATATTCTATGACAGCCACCTTTCAGTGACTTGGCCTCATACTTTAAGATCTGGTTGGTATATAAACCTCTCTGAGTCATGAACACATCAAGAAAATGTTACATGAAAGGCTGGGGATATAGCTCAGTGGTCAAGTATTTGTCTAGTGTGTGCAAAGCCCTGGGTTTAACCCTGACTAAAATAAAATAAAATAAAATAAAATAAAATAAAATAAAATAAAAGCTTCCTAATGTGCTGCACTAATCCTTTTGTAGATAGGAATTTTTTTATGATGAGAATATGACATTTTTGATAAGATGTTGGGGGAAATCTTTTCCCTTTCCTTTTTTCCCTTTGCTTTGCTTTGCTTTCCTTATTTTGAGACAAGGTTTCTCTGTGTAGACCTGGCTGTCCTGGAACTCACTCTGTAGGCCAGGCTGGCCTCGAACTCAGAGATCCACCTGCCTTTGCCTCCCTCCTCTGCTAGAATTAAAGGCATGCACCACCACCACCACCACCACCACCACCCAGCTTCCTTTTTGTTTTTCACTAAAATTTTATTTCATACAATATATTTTGAGCATGTTTTACCCACCCCAAGTCCTCCCAGATTCTCCTGGCCACCCTGTCTACCTAATTTCATGTTCTTTGTCTTTCAAAACAAAACAAAACAAAACAAGTAAATGAAAAATCAAAGCAAATAAATAGAAAGCCAATAAAACAAAACAAAAAAAATTACCCAAACAAAACAAAATTAAACAAAAGGCCCACACACCCCAGGGAGTCTGTTTTCTGTTGGCCAGCTGCTCTTGGTCTCAGGGCCTGTCCTAGAGGGTGGTTGATATATCCAGTTTTACTACATTGCAGAGAACTGAATTTTTCTTTCCCAACAGCCATCAATCTCAATTAGCTTATAGGGGTGGAACTTTGTCCATTTGGGGAAATCTTTTTACGTAGAGAAGTTTGAGTTTTGTAGATAGTGAGAGACTCTTTCACATGTTTAAATCTCTGCAGCAAAGATTTGACTAATTCATTAGACAAGCAGTTTTCTAAAGGATTTTTATAAAAATTGTGTTTTGAATACCTACACAAAACTCGATTTTAATTTTGTAAAAATATTAATACTAAATATATTTATTACCAAAGTTTAACACAAAGCAATCCAGAGACATATTTTGTATAATCTCACTTCTCATCTTTGGCAGACAATCATACTAAAAATAAAATTTAAATTCAGGGCTGGAGAGATGATGGTTCAGTGACCAAGAGCCCTGACTAGTCTTGCAGAGGACCCAGTTTTAATTCCCAGAGCATACACATGGTGGTTCACAGTTGTCTGTAATTCCAGACCCAAGGGATTCAATGCCCTCATCCTGGCTCCCAAGAACACTGCATGCATGTGATACGCAGACATGCATTCAGGCAAAATACCCATAAACATAAAATGAATAGAAGTTTAAAAAATTTAAAACAAAACTAATATTCTCAAGCAATGTTGCTTTTATCCAATTTCTGTATTGAAATTTCTTATTAGTTTCCTTCTAAATGGAGCCATAAATTTAGAATATAAAAAGCAGAGGAAAATACCAACAACTCAGTTAAGTAGGTAATCCCCCCAGGTTTGTAAGAAGCCTGTTTGCCTGCCTCCTTATCCAACTCTCAGCTGCACTTGCTCAGCTATACTGAAAAGGAGGAGCAGGGTCTCACATGGCCCAGGCTGGCTTCAAACTCAGTAGGTAGCTGAGGATGGCTGGAGTAGCTGAGCCTCCTGCCTCTGTCTCTCAAGTGCCAGGACTACAGTCCTGCTTTGTACTGAGACAGGTCGAAGGAACCGATAACGAGCAAGGCTGGCCTTGCCTGAGCTTTTGCTTTGGGAAGCTGAGACCTCGGCAAAGCACTCGTTTCCTGTTTCCTGAAAAGCTTGGCTCAGAGAATCTGCAATCATAAACTATTTCTTAGACACAGACTGATGTTTTTGAGACAAGAGCTTGCTAAGTAGTCTAGGCTGGTTTTGAACTTATGAGCCTCCTGTTTCATCCCCTGAGCATTGAGATTATAGGTGTGTATTATCCTGCTTGGCTCAAGACTGATTTTTGAGAGGGGACTGCATATTTTCTTCTCCCATATCAGATGTAAGTTCACTATTCAGAAGATAAAGTAAATCAACACATGTATGAGGTGTGAGAGAAGCCAAATGCCCTGGTTTTACACGGTGTACTTGTAACAAACCATCACAGGGTACCCAATAAATACATACAAATACCATTATGTACCAGTTAAAAATCAGAAGCCAGGCACAGTTGTGCACACCTGTAATTATTACATTTGAAAAGCTAAGGCAGCCAGATAGTGAGTCCAAGGCCAGCTTTGGCTACATAGCAAGTTTCGGGCTATCCTGGGCCACATGGTGAGACTGTCACAAAAAAGAAAAAAATGATGATTGGTGATATAACTCAGTGGTAGAGGGGTTGCCAAGCATGTGCAAGGCCTTGGATTTCATTCCCAGCAAAGTACCCTCTGACTTTCATACACACACACACACACACACACACACACACACACACACACACCACAGAGGTGGGGAGGGGGAGAAGAGAAAGGGAGAGGGATAGTAGGGAGAGGAAAGAAGATTTGCAAGGCTCCTAGTATCTAAATGAAATGGCATCATTTGATAACTAGTACTTTTCTACACAGTGTCTAGCAATGGTGTCCAGGAAAGATATAAGTAAATCACGGACTAAAAAGTTCAAATTCACCCTTTATTCATGGTCGATGATATGCCTCCATAGCCCATAATTTTGGAGAAGCAAAGAAATCAAAAGAAATCATGCAAAGTCACTCTATTCCGATCCCAAAGGTTTACTTCATGTTTATTTTCCTGTTTCTTGCCATAAATATATCCAAATAAGGGCTCTAAGAGGTTTGTTGCCCTCTAAGAATTGCTCTAAGGAAGACATAACTCTTAGACACAGCACAGAGTTACTCCACAATCAGGCAAAACTTAGCAGCAGGAAATGGTGAAGAGTCACCAGGCGCCAAGCATGTCCTTCAAAAGGACCTTGGAAGTCTTTTCCTTTAAACTCTCTTAGCACCAGTCACTTACTGCTGATTTAAGGCAGCACAAATACAGCCAGGCATCTAGGCTAGAGGGAACACATGCCTCTCCTAAAGGATGAGATCGCTGACTGTTTCAGAAATCAGGAGAGTGAAGAGCAGAGGGAGAAGGGAGAGAGAGAGAGAGAGAGAGAGAGAGAGAGAGAGAGAGAGAGAGAGAGAGAGAGACAGAGAGAGACAGAGAGAGACAGAGACAGACAGAGAGACAGACAGAGAGACACAGAGATAGACAGACAGAGACAGAGACAGAGAGAGACAGAGACAGAGAGAGACAGAGACAGAGAGAGACAGAGACAGAGAGACAGAGAGAGAATATCACCCAGATATGTAAAATACTAGATGGATACCCAGGGCAGCCTCCTTTTTGCCTCTGTTGTTGAGAAGTGGAATGAATAGGCTTAACTTGGGGCTGGTGGACAGGAAGGGTCGGGAGGTTGTCTTAGGCAGTATGTACTCAATAGTAATCATCTTTTATTCTCACTGCCAAGTGCAGTAATACAACTCATGCCAGGACTCACTGATGTTTGACAAGGCTGTGTTAATAATCTCCTCGTACAGTTTAACACACACTCCAAGTTCTTGTAGGTAATCTATCCTTCTTCTCAAATGTCTTTTCTGGCAATTTCAGAAGAACACAGTCTTCGGGGCTTTCTAGGACCAAGGTGATATTTCCATGAGGAAGAGATAGTTTCTCACCTGCCTTAGGGAAGCATCTTGTTTAGGTGTTTTGGATCCCTTCCACTGTGTCCTGAGCAGAGTGGAGTAGGGGATAAAAACCACAATTGCATGTGGAAGCTGCTAGGTCCATGAGATCTTTAAGGGTCTGTGTACTCTGTGGATGTCAACACACCCAGTCTGTGTACCACTCTTAAATAGACAAAAAAAACATTTTCCCTGTATGAGCACAGTAACTCATTCATACAACCTATGTGGCCTATCTGGTATGACCACAAAAGGTTTAAGCTTGAAAATGGAGTCCTAGGCAAAGAATCATAACAATCATTGTTTCAATATTACAAAGCCATGCCATATTCCCTCAAATAAAAAAAATGCAAGTTCTAGGTTCTAATGTTTTTACAGCGTTAACTTTAGGCACCATTTTGTCAACAGTCTCATTTCTGAATTCAGATGTATCTATCATAGTTGGGTTTCAGAATCAGAACATTGGGTATATTCCCGTATCTTTGTGAAAGATGAGGATAGAGGAATACATTGTTGGAGAAAATAGAAGTCACACTTGGGATAGAGTGGTGATGTGCACCATGGTGTCTGGGAGCAGAATGTAAAACACAGAAATCTTGAGGTAGGAGGCCTACGGTTGTTCTCTCTACCTTGCTTCGAAATAGGAGAAGGTGGAAGGTTGGGGCACGTGGAAAGGGATCCCGAGACAGAGTCAAGAGATGATAACATTAGGCCAGGAGGAAACTCAGGTGCCAAGGGCTGGGGTTGTGGTGGTTCTAGTGAAGGCAGCAAAGGGGGCGGGGGTAGAGGATGGGAAGAAGAGAAGATGATTAAGAAAGGGAGGAGAGGTCACCGGGAGGCTGGGCACAGGGCTGGGCATAGCCGGCTGCACACACTGGGTGTGCCGTAACAGCCAGGTTCATCTCACTATGTTAGAGAGTTAAAGCTCTCTACGTCATACCTGTGTGAATCAATGAAACATTGCTGCACCAACGATCTGTTTGTGAACCCAAAGAGAGGTGGGCAATGGAAAGCTTCAGTCCAGAGCCAGCAAGGAATAAGAAGTAGCAGAAGGCTCTTTCCTGATTCCCTCCCTTTTCTCTGTTGGAGTCAATGAGAGTCAATATTTAAATTTCGTTATGCAATTAAGTATACATTTCTACGCACCCTTATAATTATTATAAACTTTCTACAAGATGGGCCTGTTATTTCTATTTCTTTTTTAAAATAAAGAAATGGGGTTCAGAGGAATAGGGAAAGTGACTTACCTCAAGTCAGCAAGGGGGCAGACGCAGGCTCAGATTGCATTCTCTTGGCTGTGGGCCAGGGTTTCCATGATGATCTGATTCCCTTTGATCATCCACCATGGACGTGTCTGTTGTTTCTCAAGGGTTCAGACTGTTTGACACTGATGCTGTGAACCTCCTTCTTAGCTTGGAGGATAGAGTACCAGAGACTCGTTCAGTTAGCACTACAGAGTTTTGAAGAGCATCATACCAAAACCCAGCACACACAACTCTTGCTCAATAAAGCATTTGATGAACGCTTTCCCAAAAAAGTGTCTATTACGGTTATTTCATGTCAAGTGGAGAAACTGCTTGCTGAGATGTAGGGGGATGCAGTGAAGACTTACTTTCCTAGGGAATAAGATACTGTTTTTACTACAGGCAAAGGATAAGAGCAGCAGAAAAAATGAGAACAAAGATCAGGTTCAATTTAAACAGTTTCATTTGGAAGTAGGCTCGCCTTAAGTCAATAGAGTTTCTCAGTTCTGTCCCTTGCGGGGTTTGGAAGTTGCAAACCTTCTGTGGGACAGGCCCTCCACGCAAGGCCCTTTAAGCCGGGAAGGCAGCGGCCCAGGGTTCACAGATGCTCCAGCAGGCACATTCTCTCCAGCTGATGAGGGTGTTTAATGGGTACCAGCCTTTGGTCTGCTCACCAGTCACTTTTCCCCAGAGCAAAGCCGTTTATCACATGGGCCGGAGTCTCCTAGAATTTCAGTCTGTCATTCTGGGCACTGGTGAGGTCCTGACCATATGTTTAGAAATAAAAAAGATCAAAGAGCCAATATGTGGTGGTCAACATGCCTCCAGTCAGTACGAAAGGAGAAACAGAACACGCGCAGCGGTCTTCTCTCCAGCCACGGTGCCAGCGAAGAGCCAAATCGCTACCACACCAGGAATGGCAAGCTGTGCTGAGAATCGGGTCTATAAATCACGTAGTGTGAATGCCTCAGAAGACAGAGGGCAGAACAAAACAGCAAAAACCCACTCGCAATAAAATCGGTGTTCTGGGCTCCAGCAGACAGCAATGCCTTACTGGCTTGGCAGGTTTTTCTTCAGAGTATGTCAGGAGCTCTGCAGACCATTTATGTTCAACTCATTCGTGCAACGGACACATTACTTGAACTTCAAGATGAGGCGAGTCACTGGCCTTTGGCCCAACTTGCTTCCTGAAACGAGAAACAGGGTTGATGAGGAAATGCAATATTTACTGTTCTGGGTTCTACTGCCTTAAAGTCCACCTCAAAAGCATCTCATGAGGAGGTGGGCAATTTACCCAAATTTTCAGAAACTCCCTCACGACTGGGACTTCAGAAAGAGATGCCCGAGGGAGGGCAAATTCTCCAAGGCCATGGCTTTCTGGATACTCTTGCTGAACTTCTAGGGTGTACAAGGATGGGTGGATTACAAAGAAGGATTCCAAGGGCAAAGTAACAGATGTCACAAAGAGCTTGGAAGAAAGATGATCACAAGTTTGCTTTGGGCAGAATGCTAAATTGTATGGGATAACTGACTCAAATTCTTAGATGACCAATCTTGGAGGACCAAAAGCAAGGCAGACAGTAGGAAGAGTAAGTTTTGGTAACTGGAGAAGAGCTGAGAGGGCAAGCACATGACTGAATTTTAATGCATACTGGATACTAGTAGGCAAACCAGTGAGCTTACAGCCTACCTGCCAAGATATGGGATGGAAGTCCTTTTGTTTTGTCCCTGGAATGGAATGCTTTGTTGTTCTGAGTTATGTCAAGTACCCTTGGAATTGACGGGTCTCAAAAAATACAGTTTGTTGAATATGTGTGCTTCTGTCCTACCACTGCCCCCCAATCATATAATAGAAAAAGGGTCATAAAAACTCTGACTGCAGATAGCAAGCATCATGTGATCACCAGGGATTTATCCATTTCTTCCATTTTTTAAAAAAAATCAATTGCTTAATAGGAAAAGGTGTCAAATCTGATGGTGGATGGATAAAGTAGAGCTAAGACCCACTCTTGTCCCCGTATTCACTGTACTTCATCACAAGCTGAAATCACACCACAGTTATTCCTACTAGCTCCAGCCCCAGTGATTCCTTCCAAGATGTGGAAGGTTTTCTATGCACCTCAGCCCAATTATGCGGACCCTACCTAAAAGTCTAAATTATTTATTAAAAATTAATTTCTTACTGGTGCTTGCTTAAGTTTGCAGAAGCAAGCTCAGCCCCCTGAGAGTTCACGATGAGCCATCAGACAAGAGCTGACTATTTAGAGAGCCTTCTGTTTGTAAGATCTAAAGATAGTGTCTCTTTTCTCTCTCTCCCTGAATCATGGTGCTACATATGTGTGACTGAAGTGTTCCCAAAGCTATGTGTAAAGGTTTGGTTCTCACCCTGATGGTATTGAGATAGACTCTGTGTGTGTGTGTGTGTGTGTGTGTGTGTGTATAGGTGGGTAGTAGGTAAGCTAGGAGGCAGCCATTAGATCAGTAGAGACACATCCTTGAAGGAGATCAGGGAATTCCAGTCTCTTCTCTTCTCTGCTCTTTGGCTTGAACTATGTTGAATTATGCTCAGTTTCTCTAATACATGCCCTGCCAGGATGTGCTACCACAGGCTGTGCTCAACAGGAAGAGACTCCACGCCTGTGAGTCTCTGCAGCTGGGAGTTAAATACTCTCCTCTGTGTCAATTAGTTTTAGAAGGTGTTTCATAGAAAGCAACATGGACTTGATTACTACACATGAGTGGGCAGACACTGCCAAAGGGGCAGCTGGGGCCCTACTAAGTGGAACCTCTCTAATTAAAAGACAAATCATAGCACAGGCATGGTGACATTGGTGCCTCAGACCTAACCAGTCTGTGGGAAGTATGAACATCAGCGTGTGGAAGACAAGGGCTGGAAAAGGGTTCAAAGCAACAGTCCCTGCCGGAGGCTCCCGGATCCTAAGGGACACTTCTGGTGACTGAACAGAACATCAAACTAAAATGTAACTTGTCTGAACTCTATTGGGACATTACATGCCCACAAATCTGTTTTTACAGGTTTGGGCTGGGACTTTAAATTGCATCTCCCTCATTAGGACAGTTTGCTCCATGGGAAATAACAGAGAGAATCCCAAAACTCATCCTACCAAAGAAGAAATGATGACTGATACTACGATGTTTAAAAATTGGATTTAATGTTTATTTCATTGTCTTTATTTTGGTGGTTTCAAAGCTTTTCTGAGACTCATACTTTATGTTCCGAGCATGCAAACTGGGTTTAACCACTTAACTCTACCACCAGACCAATAGGGAGGGACAACCCCTAACCCCCTACAAGCTGGTCCACCTGAACATTGCAAAGGCTTCAGATGATGACAAGTCTAACCAATGGAATCATTCTAGATACTTCGGTGTGTGATGGTTTATATATGCTGGACCCAGGAAGTGGTGCTATTAGAGGGTGTGGCTCTGTTGGAGTAGGTGTGGCCTTGCTGAAGTAGTTGTGTCACTGTGGGTAGGGACTTTAAGACCCTCATCTTAGCTGCCTGGAAGCCTGTATTCTGCCAGCAGCCTTCAGATGAAGATGTAGAATTCTCAGCTGCTCCTGTACCATGCCTATCTGGATGCTGCCATGTTTCTGCTTTGATGATAATGGACTGAACTTCTGAACCTGTAAGCCAGACTCAACTAATTGCTGTCCTTATACAAGTTGCCTTGGTCATGGTGTCTGTTTACAGCAGTAAAATCCTGACTAAGACACAGTCCTAATGAAGTAATATAGGAAATATGAGAAACTCAAGACAGTGTGACCCTGTGAAGACAACCAATTCCCTGGCCATGGAATTCAGTCAATACAATGAGAGTAAATTAGTTGAAATCTCAGGAATAGAAATGCAAAAGAATAGTTCTGTGAATGTTTAACAGTCACACAGGACACAAATAAATGGAATGGTTAGAGAGGATACAGACAGCTGAATGAAATATAAAAGGGTATACAGGACCAGAAAGAGGAATTTAGAAATAATAAAAAAATAAAAAATTGAAATTTTAGAAATTAAAATCTTATTAAGTCTAATATAAACTCAATAGAACATCTTATTGATGGATCAGGTAAAGGACAGAATGTCATGGATGGAAGACAAAACGGATGAATTTAAATATTCAGATGTTAACCAAAACAAGATGATGAGAAAGTACCAACAGAATATATAAGATCTATAGAACAGCACTGATGAACACCACACTAGAACAAAAGATAAACGCACTGGAAACAGAAACATACCACACATTGCAAAATCAACAAATGGACGTGTATTAACCCAGATCTCTTTTTTTTTTCCAACTTTTATTAGATATTTTCTTCATTTACATTTCAAGTGTTATCCAGAAAGTTCCCTATATCCTCCCCCCTCCCAGCCCTGCTCCCCTACCCACCCTCTCCCACCCCTTGGCCCCGGCGTTCCCCTGTATTGGGGCATATAAAGTCTGCATAACCAAGGGGCCTCTCTTCCCATTGATGGCCAACNAAATTAGCAGAAAGAACTGAAAAACAAGACCCACATATTCATTGCTTCCTTGAAACTCATCTCATTATCAAAGACAGATAACCTTCAGGATAGAAGAATGGAAAAAGAGATCCAAACCAAACAGAACTAGAGAAAAGAGAGTGTATCACTGTTTTAATATCTGAAAAAAGAATGACTTAAAACTAAGAAGACGTCACCCTATTTTGATTAAGGGTAAAACTGGTTGTCCACATGCAGAAGAATGGAGCTAGATTATCCCATATTTCCCTGCAAGAACAATATATTATTTTCCCCTGTTAATTAATTTATTCACCTAACATCCCGATTGTATCCTCCTTCCTCTTCTTCTCCCAGTCCCACACTTACAAATCTCTCTCCCCATTATCTCCTTCCCTTCTCTCCAGAGAAGGAGAAGCTCCTTCCTAGGTACCACCCTGCCCTGGGATATTCAGTCCTAACAGGACTGAGCACATCTTACCCCACTGAGGCCTGACCAGGTAGTCTAGCTAGGGAAAGGAGATCCAATGGCAGGCAACTGAGCCACAGACAGCCCCTGCTCCAATTGTTAGAGGATCCACATGAAGACCAAGCTGCACATCTGCTACAAACGTGTATGTTGGGGCCCTAAGTCCAACTTCTTCATGCTCATTAGTTGGTGGTTCAGTCTCTGTGAGCCCTCAATGGGCCCAAGTTAGTTGACTTTTTATAGTGTCTTTGACCCCTCTGGGTCATTCAATTCTATCTCTCTGGCTCTTCCACAAGACTCCCTGAGCTCTGCTAAGCAATAAGGAAAGCCCAAGGAAAAATGCATGAATCTCACTCAGAAGGGGAAATAAAATAGACATTGGAGGGAGGTGGATGGATGGAGAGAAGTGGGTGGGAGAGGAGATGAGGATGGAACAGACATGGGGGTTAGGTATGGGGAGAGAGGGAGCAGGAGAGAGTTGGGAGTGAGAACTGAAATCAGTGGGATGAATCTCTAGGACTACCTCGAGACCTGAGATGGAGGAGGCTCCTGGGAGTGTATGGGGATGACCCTATCTGAGATCCCTATCAGCTGGGGATATGGAGACTGAAGTGGCTACCTCCTATAGCCTGGCAGGACTTCCAGTGGAGGGAGGAGGACATCAACCCACCCACAAAGTCTTTGTCCTGCCTACAACATACACAGGGATAAAAAGGAAGCAAAAATCAAGGAAATGGGCAACCAAGACTGACCCAGCTTGAGATTCATCTCTTGTAAGAGAGCCAAGTCCTGACACTGTTAATGATACTCTGCTATGCTTGCAGACAGGAACCTATCGTAACTGTCTCCTGAGGGGCTTCATGAGGCAGTGGAAACAGATGCAGAGACCCACAGCCAAAATACATTTTTAAAAAAAAGATTTATTTATTTATTTTATGTATATAAGTACACTGTTGCTGTCTTCAGACACCAGAAGAGGGCATTGGATTCCATTACAGATGGTTGTGAGCCACCATGTGATTGCTGGGAATTGAACTCAGGACCTCTAGAAGAGCTGTAGGTGCTCTTAACCGCTGAGCCATCTCTCCAGCCCCCCAAAATACATTCTTAATGGATCAAAGACTTTAATGTAAGAACTGAAACTAAGACGGTTGAGATAAACACAGGGAAAACACTTCAAGGTATAGGTGTAAAGAAGAGCTTTTAGTAAGGGTTCCAGTCAATAAGGAAACAATGCCAAGACTGGCAAATGGGATTCCATAAGCTAAAAAGTTTCTGTACCACAAAGGAAACAATTTAGTAAAGAAACAGTCTACAGAATGGGGGGCAGGGGGTGGAGGAAAATCTCTGCTAATTATACATCTGAGACTGGATTAGTATCTAGAATATACAAAGAACTAAAATAAAACTAAATAAGAACTGGAAGACAGACAGCTCAGTTAGTAACAGGATAGCCTCCTAAGCATGAATTCCTGAGTTCAGCCTTCAGAAACCTGTGTTTGAAAAAATAAGTATTGTGGTGAACGCTTGTAATCTCAGTGCCGAGGGATTGAAAAGGAGGAAGGGTCCCTGGGATTTCCTTGTCAGCCACCCTACCCTACGTGATGCTCTCCAGGCCCCTGAGAGACCATGTCTTGAAAAAACAAGTTGGATAGCAACTGAAATCTTGAGATTGACCTCCATCTTTTGCCCATATGTGCACTCACACACACTCACACCCGAACACACATGGGCACCAACGAGAACATGTGCACCCCCTTTTCTAAAAACAGCAACTCAAATAATTCAGTGTATTCCCCGACTAAACTCTTCAGAGGTGAAAGACAAATAGCTATTAAACATGGGAAAGCATCCAACGTCACTAGCCATAAGGGGAAAGAAAATTTAAACTACATTGAAATTCTGTCTCACCCTAGTCAGAATGGCAATCATTAAAAAAAAAACAAAAACAAAAACAAAAACAAAAACAAAAGGACAAAAATAAATACCAAATGAAAATGCTGGTAAGGACCAGCAGAGAAGGGAGCCGCGCACACTGTGGGTGGAAATGCAAATCATCAGAGAGATTCCTCAAAACCTAATAATATTTGGACCAATGATGCTGTCTTTTGGGGGAAAGTGGGTCACTGGAGTATGGAGTTTGAGGTTTTATGGGCAGGTCCAACTTCCTATCTTCTCTCTGCTTCCTGATTATAGACACAATATGGTTGATTTTGGGTTTCTTGATTATGGATACAATGTGACAATGTATTTGTTTGTTTGTTTGTTTGTTTTGCCCCTGCCACCATGATCCACTGCATCCCTCCTTAAACTCTAAGCCCCACGAGCCCCACCCTCTTTTAAGAAGTTTCTTATAAGGTATTTTGTTACAGTGAGTAACCAGAATAGAAACTAAAATTGCTCCCTGAAGTGTTCAGATGTTGAATTTATTTACTTAAATAAAATCAACTCAAAGTATTTTTGCTTCCTCCTTTCATTTGAAAATGTGGCTTCAAATTTTAAAAATGGCATATATGGCTTACATTTATGGTCCAACAGGGTGGGACCACTTGAGACACTATTTTCCATTGATTTATTCTTTCATCAGGAGTCCAGATTTTTGGGTTGTGGAGAACATACCCAATTCATGTTTTTTTCAGGCTAAAATAAAGGTTCATTATGAAAGATGAAGATACCTTAGGATGAATCACAGCAAAGTGATCTAACAGAATTCATAAGGGGGAAAGTCAGGGTAGTAATAGCTCTCGGCTCCCCTTTCTCTGCTTGGGACTTCCTGGCTCTGCCACATGAACACGTATGCCAATGGACTCTGCTCCTCTTTTACAGTGTGGAGCTTTTTGTCTGTGGGTGGACCGAACTCTGGATCTTAACTCCTTCCTCTATAGTTAACCACCTTAATTTCAAAATCACAGAGACAGTGGATTAAACTAGCTTGGTATGGATTACTTTGCATCAGTAGACATGGCCAAGAAGCACATTACTTTCTGGAGCTATGGATGAAGTAGAAGAAGCAGTTGGGTGAGGCTGGTAAATTGAAATCCTGGACCATCACATATTTCCTGGCACTTCTTTGTTTATTCATTTAGCTATTCCATTGTTCCTGAATTATCAATCTTTCTCAGTTTGTTGGAGCATCTCTGCCAGACAAGACGCCTGTTCCAAAGGCTTCTATTCTTTAACACATCAACGTTGTCATTGATCTTTTTATGCCGTTTTAACTAAATCAGAGCAGACTTTTTCTTCAAGTAAGTATTGTCTGGCTTAATTAAACAAATGCATTTAATGTATCTGCTGCAGAGCATGAAGCACTCAGGACAAAGAACATGAGCTCTTGAGATACATATTCAGGAGGTCTCAGAACACAGGCACAAATGAACATGTTTCTTTTCAAGCTGGGGCTACTTACAAAGATTTACACATAAGCATATGGCATTTTCATATGCCTTGAAGAGGTTTGCATACTACATGTTAAGGACATTTTTTAAAAGAAGGAAAATAGCTGATATTTTCTAAGGCTTTATTGTCTCCTAAGACCTGCAACCAAAAATTTGTATATAGATTACCTATTGAAATATCTGAATTAGATACTTGCAATGTACTAAGTGTTTATATCTCCTCAAAATTCATCGTTAAAATCTTAACTCTTGGGGCTGGTATGAGGAGGTGAGGGACTGGGGAGGTGATTGTGTCACATGGGCAGAGTTGTAGAGAGGAATTTTGATCCAGCAACATGGCTGCTCTGGCAAGGGTTTATATCTGAAGATCTAGGTCTGTCTGAGCAAGCTTGCCTGCAGACACACCACACACCTTTAATCCCCCTGGCTGGAATATAGATATACCATTAGTACACACCTTTAATCCCAAACATTGTAATCCCATTACATTGTAAGTAAGGTTAGTTTGTAGAAGGAATCAGCCATGTTTGAAAGTGACATCTAATTGGGGGGCAGACGAAGTGATGAATCAGAGAAAGATTTGACAGAATAAGTCAGAGATAGGATATGTCCAACTCTCACAAGAACAGCACAGGAAAAAAAAGCTACTTAAGAGAACAGCACAGAAAAGAGATGTGACAAGAGAACAGTTGAGAGAGAGAGAGAGAGAGAGAGAGAAAGAGAGAGAGAGGGAGCAGTTCAGTGAATACAGTCCAGTTGAGTTCCTGCTGCTCTATTCAGTTCCATTCAGTTCATGCAGTCAGTGATGTTCAGTTTGTGGAATTTAGAGGCAGTTTTTCCAAGCAGTGCAATTCAGTGAGAAGCCAGATTGAATCAGTCAGCTTGGAGAGGAGTTTGAGCTAGAACAGCTGAGTTGAACCAGCCAGCCAGAGTTCAGAAAGAATTAGAAAGGGTGAGCTTATTCAGTAGTAAGCCTCTCACAGAACAGTTACATTTGGAGAATAAAAGTTACATTTACACAGAGTCTTCATGAATAGGGTTAGTGCCTGTGGACTAGAGATTAGCCTCTTTGACTATGTAAATACATGGTGAAAAGTCATTGCTTACATAGTCAGAGGACCCTTACCAGACATCTGAAAATGCCTTGACTTTCTCACTTCTATAAGTACAAGAAATAAGCTTCTGTGGCCACTGGTTTATACCACAGCCACTGGTTTATACCACAGCCACTGGTTTATACCACAGCCACTGGTTTATACCACAGCCACTGGTTTATACCACAGCCTAGAGTAGCCTGCATGGTCTAAGACAAGGTTCTTGTCATTTTAACTCCTGCTTACTTATTGTCTTCCTATAAAACTTGACTTGTAGATATTATTGACTTTCAAGACTTATCACTATTGTAGCTTTTACAACTACCAATAACGTAAAGTATTGTACTTAGTAAATGCTTACTAAATCGTTTAATAAATGTGATACAATAGTATCAATGAAGATGTTAGATCAGTGAAAATAAGGAAGTGGTATAGGCTAGAACACACCTAGTAATTACTAGGTTAAAGGAAGAAGTAATTTTTTTTTCTGTTTTAACTTCCCAACTACTTTTTCTTCTAGACATGTATTTATACATTTTTTTCTTGTTAAAGTTAACTTAGAAATAGCCAGTGCAAGCTAGCAAGTTTGTTTATGAGATTGCCTAAAAACATTCCAACTTTGGAAAAGAGTGTAATTGTGTTTAAAATTTTATAGGGTAGAAAAGAGAGGCAGTCAAGAACTACAGAGGACCATGTATTTCATTGTTGGCCTTTCCAATAAATATCCTTTTACGAATTATAGTACTTTAGTGACCAGAATAATAATTTCCAAGAAAATAAATGTTGCAGCGTCTGTTTTTTCCTTTCATGACTTAAATGATTTCATTAAGGTTTGGCATAGTAAAGTAATGTGATTTGTGCTCACAGCTGTAAATGCCCCCCACCCCCCAGTACTAGGATCAGTTCTTTTGATCAAAATTTTCATGAACCTCTCCTAAATTTTTTATATTTGGGAAAACTACTATAATTTATTTTGAAATCAGATAAGAACTTAAAACATATTATTTTGAAGGGAAACATTACCAGGGAACTGTTTTAGCTCATGTCACTTTAACCCACCACCCCAGTGGATACCATGTTCTGAAAGACAACCTTACTGAGTCTGCCTGCTCTGAGGAAAGTTCATATGCTGAGCGGCTCCTTCTACCCGAGGTCCTGGTCTTCAATTGTGCTTCCTGCATTTGCCACAGAAACTTTTCAATTAAAACCACCTTTGCCTATGTAAATGTTTATGGGTCTTTACAAATATGAATTTCAGCCTTTAGTAAGAAAATATTTATAGGTTTAGTATAGACTTGTTCCTTTTTAAAGTTTAACATGTATATATTTTGTTTAACTTTATTTCAGTTTTCTCAAAGAACAGATAAGTTAAAATCATTATCTTGTTGATATTTTAAACATGTTGGGATGATTATTTGGGACAAAGTCCTTTGGTACTGGAAGACATATAGATAGCATTCTGCTTTAGTGACACACATTTCATTTTGGAAACTCAATTTGCCTACTTCAAAATTAGTCAGTTTGTTGACTTTGAGCAGCTTTAAAAACTAATGAACAAGCAGATCATTGTATCTATCTTGGAACTACTACTTTTTTATTAATTATTTTATTTGTTGTCCCCCTTCTGGGTTCTCCTTCCACGAGTCTCCCACTTGATCTCCCTCCTCTTTACCTCTCATAAGGTGGTCCCACACTCACCTACTCCACCTCACATCTCTAGCATCCCCCTTCTCTGGGGCATCAAACCTCCACACGACCAAGTGCATTCCCTTCCAATGAGGTCAGAAAAGGCAATCCTCTGCTAAGTATGTAGCGGGAGCCAAAGACCAGCCAGTGCGTGCTCTTTGATTGGTGGGTCAGTCCCTGGGAACTCTGAGGGGTCTGATTAGTTGATTCTGTTGTTCTTCCTACAACAAGAGAAGGTTGCCATCCCCTTCAGCTCCTTCAGTCCTTCCCTAAGCCCTCCATGCGGGTCCCTGGGCTCAGTCCAACAGTCAGTATTTTTACCCACCAACTTTACTTGGGGTGCCTTTAAGTTAGGAAATGGATTATTTTTATAGCCAAGTCGTTTTTGTTTTTCTTTTATGACTTTTTCTCTTTTAGAATAAGCTTCTTTTTTTTTCTCCAACAGATGCACTTCTATATTTCTCGTATTTTTTTGCTGAATCTCTTTGACTTATCTGGAATTCTTTATTCAACATTTCAGAGAGAATGTACTGTATATACCTGATTTTTTTCCACTCAGCTCCGTGCTCTTTACCTTGTGTACTATATTAAAAAAAAAGTAGATTTTATTTTTCATGATAAAACAGTGTTCAGTTGGAAATTTACATCACAGTTTATTTATATGCTTTCCATCTGTAAGTACCAAGGCTTATTCCATAGCTTAGCCATTGCGAATCATGCAGTTGTGAACATGGGCTTACAAAAGATATTCTCACAATAGTCTGCAAGGTTCTCTCTTTTTCTCTACTTATCATCATTTTTTTCCTTTTCCATAACCATTTGTGATAACCATTCAAACTGGGTTAAGTTGATGTTTTATTATGATTTAAACTTGTATTTCCATGACAGATGCTGACTGCAGTTTCTTTTTCTTTTAACATAGATATTGACCATTATTTTTTTTTCTTTAAGGAATGTCTAGTTGACATCCTTTAGTATTTTAAGTTGGATCATTAATTTTTCATCATGGAGTCTTTTGAGTTCCACATCAAGTAATCTTTGCTCAGTTTGCAGAAACTTTTCTTCTATCTTTCCTTTGCCTCAGATATTCATCTTGGTTTGAAATAGTTTCATTGTCTGTTGTTGCTTTTATAAATATTTTCATTACATTTTAAAGTTGGCCTATAGAAATATTAATATATTTATACATTTATTTTCTGCCTACCTGCATGACCACTTTGCTAGTTAATTATGACTTTTCAGTTAATTATAATGTTTAAGAGGCTAATATATTATATATAATCAAAAAAAGCTTGTCTTTTGGTTCCTGCTATCTGACTTCATTATTTCCTTATTGAAAATTATTTTTCCATATACTATATTCTAATTATGGTATATTATCCCCATCTCTTTCCAGATTGTCTATATCTCTCCACTCATCCAACTCCATGACTTATCTTTGTCCTTTTTTAGAAAACAAACTTGCAAATTAACAACAACAAAACAGAATAAGAACAAAACAAAGAACTTATCTTTTATTAAAAATACTTTCCATACACTATATTCTGATTATGGTTTCTCACCCCTCATCTCCTTCCAGATCTTCCCCATCTCACTCCTATCCAACTCCATGCCTTATATTGTCTCTCTTTAGAAAAAAAAAACCCAGCAACTTAACAAATACCAGCATAAAAAGTATGAAAAAAGAAACACACATACACGTATGTGTGTGTACACATGTGCACATGTGCATGTGTGAGCATACTCTCATGCATGCACATACACATGAACACATACACATATGTACATATGTACAAACACATCTACACACATGCACATATATACAAATACATATTTACACATGTGCACACACACACATACACACACACATACACACACATACACACACACACACACACACACACTTTATATACAATCACAAAAACCAGAAACCATGATATAAAAGCAAAAGTACAGTAAGGTAAAAATACCCAAACAAAGCAATGTGAAACAATAAAATATAGAATAACACTACTTAGTTTATTTTGTGTGGACCATGTACTGCTGAACATGGGACATATCCTTGCATGTAGTTTGCATGCCCTGTGACTCTATTGGGAAAGTTAAATTGTCCTTTGCAAATGGCTGCACAACTTCACACTTTTTCTAATTTTATTCCATTGGTAATATAATCGACATGGATTTAAATGTGGGTGGTGTGGCAGGCACCTTTGCCTTACTTCTTTACTGATACTCATCAAAATTTGTTGGCAAACAGCATTTAAAAATTAATAACAACTCCTTTTGTTCTAGTTGTGAACAAATTCTAATGATTGTTTTCTATTTTCTTAGATTAAAATTAGATTTCTTAGATTTTTCCAGAAAATACTGGTTTTTAAAATTAGTCAATATTATATTTATTTAAATGAAGTTTGACTTAATTTCTATCATAGATGCTTGTTTTGTTACATGCATTGCAGATTTACTGGGTAGCTTGAATGTACGCTTATGATAACAAGTCAGATATGTAGGAGAACAGCATTGCTTCTCAACTGGAAGAGGATGAGTTCTGGAGAGTCTAATTGTGTTTGCAAATGAAGCTGGATTTAGGAGGTTCTTGAATACATGCCTATGACATTTGTTCTTTGTTCCATAGGAAAACTGTTAGAGTTTATGTACAAGAAAAGCATAATTTGATTTGTTCCTTGGAAACTCAACATGGAAAAAAAAGTATTGTCTGCACAGAGAGATTGAGTACAAAAAATACAAAAACTCCTAAAAGAATAATTGGACTCAGAGCTGTTGGCTATCAGGACTTTTAAGAAAACGGTATATGGACAATGTCATGGGTATGCAAGTGATCATCACCACCATCAGGCCATTAGGGAACATTGAAAAGGAGCTTCAAGACATGCCTTGTAGCAATTACAAAACAATAGCCACACTGCTCATGAGCTATTGTCTTCTAGGAAGATACTGTTGGAAATTAAGCAATGAAGATAGAGAGAATGGAAGTGTTTATTAGGTTCCAGATTGTACTTGATGGTACAGTGACAACGGGTGGAACAAGAGTTAGGACCAAGGATTTGAGCAAAATTTATAGATCCTTGAAGTTGCAAAGTAGACATTACTCTAACCAAATAGCTAACACATTGGCAACTTAGCCCTGTAATGTGTGTGTATGCCTACAAAGCCAAGGTTGATTAAGGAAATGCTGTAATTCCTTCAAGGGTGTTTTGTTCTGAACTATTTTGCACACCTGTGTTCCTTAAACTTTTCTATTTTGTTAAAAAATGCATATCTCAGCTAGTTATTTAGATTGTGTCATCATCGACTCAGATGAAGAGTGGAATACTGCTAATGGCTCATACATCAGTCCTCCATTCACTAACTAGAGTCTCTTCCCCAAAGAGAACTCATATAATTACTTTAATGGAAATTTTGTCTCTACTTTTCTACTTTTCATAATACAATGTTTCTCTAAATATAATAACTAATTTACCTCCTTTTGGAAAATTTGTAGATCATTGAATATAGTGACCACATTATTTCATTTAGAAACTGTCTTAGGGTAATTTTGTTATTACGAAACACCATCACGCAAAGTAAACTGAAGAGGGAGTGTTTATTTGGCTTAAGATCTCATATTTCTGTCCATCATTGAAGGCAATCAGGATAGGAGCTCAACAGGGCAGGAACCTGGAGGCAGGACCTCATGCATAGGTCATGGAGGAGTGTGGCTTAAATCCTGGTCAGCATGCTTACTTATTGAATCTATGACCACAAGCCCACAATAGATTGTGCCAGCCACAATAGGTTGATTCCTGCCCCATCAGTTACTAATTAACAAAAATGCCCTATAGCCTGTTTTATGGAGACATTTTCTCAATTGATGTCCCCTCCCCTCAGATGACTTCAGCCTGTGTCAAGCCAACACAGGAACACATCATAATTTGGTTGATTTTCCATAACTTGTGAAAACAGTTCTGTTATAATTCTTGTCTGTGTCTTTTGGGTCATAAATGTATATGCTTCTTTTGAGTAGGAGTGAAGAATACAGATTTCCAACTGTAGGTGAAGTTGAAGTCAAATGTATACTTTCAAGATAAGAACTCCTGTTGATCCATATATGTGCCAAGCCTCAGAGCTGTCAGGAACACACATCTGAGATACATGAATGCTGAGTACTGATAATCCATTATATTTTAGTTTAATTTTGATGATTATATATAGTGGTTATTGGCCATTTGTTATCTTCAAAAGCACTTCTTCAGCCCTTCAGGTTCTGTTTGCTGTCTTTTGTTCTTTCCTCATTAATATCAAGGAGTTCCATACATGCACATATGTTTATATATACAATAAAACTTTTTTTCAATCATATACAGGTTTAAAATATCTCTCCTTACTTCATGCTCTTCTCTTTCAATTTTAAAGCTGTATTTTAATAAATGCACTTTCAGACTTAGTTTTAATATAAACCAGTTTATCAAATTTTCATATATGGTTTTCTAAAACCACTAATCTCCCTCCCTAAGACAACAACAGTGTCTTCTTAGTGCATCGTTATGGTTTCTCTTCCTCTGAATAACATCCCTTGCCTTTCATTCCTGCTCATTAGAACTGTGCATATGTTTCTGATTCAGCTCTGCCTTCTGGGGAAACCAGGCAAAGACAGTATGTTTTGTATCAAGCAAATCTATATATCTTCCTTCCCTAGTCTGGTTCTGTCATTTAATTGTTTTAAGATCAGTTGCTTTGAAAGTTATTGCTTATATATTTAAGTTTGTATTTTAAGTTTTAAGAAAACTTTAAAGTCTTTTTGCTTATCTTGTGTCTCTTTTATATTCTTGTCCTTATTAGATTATAGTTTATATTTTGGCTTAGAAAATACACATTTTTTGGAAAAAAATTGTAGTTAGCACAGTATTAATATATATTTATGAAGTACAGTGTGATAACTTGATATATTATATACTGTGTCAGAAGAATATATATATATACATATATATATATATATATATATATATATATATATATATATATATATTCAGAAGAATTAGCATGTCCATTTCTCATTTGTCATTTCTATGTGTTGTGAGTCTTCATAAGTTTCTTTCACATATATGTCATAAATAGCTGTTGACTCTAGTTATTCTTTTGTACCTTAAAATAATAGAACTCATTTCTCCTTTCTGCATTTTATTATACAATGTTTAACAGTTCTGTATTCCAATGTTTTTTCCCTTTTCTCTTCTCTTATGACTACTATTTCACTCTCTTCTATAAGATCAATTTATTTTGGCACCCCCAAACAAGCAAAAACATGCAGCAAATAAATTTTATAGCCCTTTAAAAGGATCACAATAAATTTTTTTTGTCTTATCAAAGTCTAAAGTTACTTGGTAATTGTATTTCTTGGATAATTGGAAGATTATAAAACACTTTGTCAATCCACCTAAATTTTATACTGTGGTTTTATATTTGGTTTGTATTTAAACACACATGGCAATATTATTATGGATTTAAGCTGTAAGTATGTTTTGTCTTGTTTTTCAGACATAAGACCTATCAAGAGGATTTGGAAACAGGCTGTGTTTGGGAAGTGACCTCAGGAAACACTGCAGTAAGCAAGAGGGAGGAGAAGCATTGATGAAGGACGAGTTGGTCAAAGATGATGGGGATAGCTGTGACATCATATTGATGTGGAGAGACCAAGTAGAAGAAGAGCCTCCATAGGCTGGTGGAGACCCAGGAGTCTCTAATCACTAACGGTTTTCTTTTACAAGATGAGATCTCAGGAGATGACAATGTCCCCCTATTTCTGTGTTATACCTGCTTGAAGCAGAGAGTACTTTCAAGGTGTCAGAGAAAGCTCCTGACCAGAGAAGAAAAGGTACGATTATGCTTGAAAGGGTCTGCCATGCTGTTGCTGGGAGACATATGTTTGAGGACCAGTTGCACACCGGTTAATATTCGGTTAACTTTATTCAAGCTAGAGTCATCTGGGGAAAAAAGAAACATCATTTTCTTTATGAAACATCATTTTCTTTAAGAAGCCTGCATTAGATTGGCTTGCGAGTCTTTGGGGGCTTTTCTGATTAACGGTAGTGTCCAACCCGCTGTGGGCAGTGCTGCCCTGGGAAAGTCATCCTGGCTTGTATTCGAAAGCTGGCTGAGCCAGCCATGGAGCAGCCCAGTGTGAAGCATTCCTTTGTGGCTTCTACATATGTTCCTGCTTGAGTTCCTGCTTTGACTTCCTTCAGTAATGGATTATGATCGGGACATATGAATCTTCTGACCCCTTACCTTCCTGAGTTGCTTTTGATCATAGTGTTTATTACAGCGAAAGCAAACAATCCAGGAAAAATTGTCTGCTGCATGGTACATCTGTCACATTACAGGCATGTTCAAGTCTTGTATGTTATTTCTCTGCTATTTGTGTTTCAGTTTGTAGCTGTCCTCAATTTCTAAACAGTGAGCCAAATAAAGATAAACACAGCTTCTGACTTTTGATGCAAATGAGGGAGACTTACCTCTTCTCAGGGCATTCAAAGGCGTTGAACATTGTTGAGCAATGTTAAAATCAAGTTAATGTTAATAATAAGTTCAATAGGTGAGTGTTCCTTCTGTTGTTCTTGGTGTTCTTTTTTTCCTATAAGCAAACATGTCAGAGGATGGTGTGATCTGACTTTCCAACAGTGTTACACTTTTCCCTGGCATACAACTGTCTTGATTAAAGAAAGGATTATCGATCAAGCAGCTGCCTGGGCTGCCTTTATGTCAGCACCAGTCATGTTGAATGCTCTACAGGTTCCTCAAGGAAGGGGCACAACAACTGGAACTGCTTGTCATAGGAACACAGGTCCCAAGGCTGCTGTTTCATTCACAATTATTCCAAGAGCTTGAACTTTTCTATAACAATGTACACCAAGTCAGAGGGCATGAACTCTCCTACCACTGCTGTGACTGGTGCAAAAGAGACAACATGGTGATTGGTGTAAACACAATCCTTTATTTGCATGAAGTTCTTCTCTGATTAATATAAGCAGCCCTTTCCTGGCTATCTGAGGAAGCTATTCACTTTACTTTGTGTGCTAGCTAGGAAACACCCTTCTTCAGTACCCACCTTAGAATTAACAAGAATAGAGTTATGCAAAATGTTCTCTTGAATATTCTTTTCTTGATTATTTTCCATAGAGCAGGATGAGCTTAGCCTGAAGAAAGAAATGGCAGGCAAAGGGGTCAGTGGAAACAGTGGCCGAGCCATCGAGGAGGTGGAGCTATAAGAGTAGCTGCTGGTCTTGGCAGCATCAGTTTGTCATAGTGACAATAGGCACAGAACAGTGGCAGCAGAGAAACAGTGGTGACAGTGTAGCCAGAGCTCAGAGTGGACTGGTGCTGGCAATGGTAACAATAGAAGCAATATCAGAGGCCTGAAGGACCAGGGGTCCTACACACCGCAGGAAAGAAAGCAGTCACACTAGCAAATGTCAAGGGCTGAAGAATTCTGATGTTCTATGTGTTCTGTCTTGAAGTGGAAACTTAAAGGTTCTACGGAAAGTGTGTTGGATGGTGTTTTGCTGGGGCAAACACTTGAAAGAACATTTAGCTGAAGTGGCCACAGATGAAACGCTAAGGCAGACTCCTGAAGGAATATTTTACTAAAGCAGACACAGGGAAAAGGATGTTCTGCTAAAGCAAGCACTTGAGAAGACATGTGATGAAGGACACTTTGTTAACAACACGCATGTATTGGTTCGCCTTACATTGTGTAGTTGAGCTGCATTTGTCGGAATTCCATAGAGGGGAAACACAACAAAAATCTTCTGGTGGTGTGCTGTGGCTTCTTGCTGCTTCTGTGGTCTTGGGCTGATTGGCAGAGTGATGTCAGCTGAGACAGACACAGTGCTGAGACAAGACCTGTGGAGGACACAGGATGTTTGGAAAGAGTATAGAAAGTACTCCACAGAAAATGGGAAGCAGAGCTTGGCTTGCTTGCATAGCTGAATGCTTGTTGTTTCCTGTCTTCTCTGATCTTCCCTTTGCTGAGAGAGGCACAGCTGAGAACTTTTCTGGTGTTCCTATTGGCCCTAGAATCCCTTCAGGTCCCTCCTGTTGTCAATTTGTACTGAAGGCTGAGGCCTGGCTGTCATGTCTCTGCTGTTAACCTGAACTGAACTGCTGCTATATCCAAAAAGTGTTTGTGAGTGGATTGAGCTGCTGTTGCTGACTCCTGTAAACTAAACTGATGATTTCCTGACAACGCAGATAGGATTTCCTCCAAAGAATCTTTCTAAACAGGTCCACTTCCACCATATCTGGTGGTAGGCTAAAAGGGAAGTTAAATTATTTAAGAACCATCATTAAAAGTAGGCTTTGAAAAAAATTAAAGTTACACTGAGAATAATACGTGATGATCATACTTTTAAGTGAGTTTTAAGTGAGTGGGTTTATTAAATATGTAGCAAGCAAAAGTAAAAGAACAATAGGAAGTAGTAAGAAGGCAGAAGCAGCAGATAGTAAAGCACCATTAAATCAGGCACTTACAACCTCCAACAGAAGTAGCCTGATAGAATAACCAGAGGTGATGTGTTCATTAAATTTCTGTTGCTGTGGTAAGACGCTATGACGAAAGCAATGTGTAGGAGAAAGAGTTTGAGGCTTATGGCTTCAGAGGGTTAGAGTCCATGGTAGTGGAACAAAGGTAGCAAGTCACAGGTGACCCAAGCAGCAGAGCAGTTGAGAGTGTTCATCTTGAACTGCAATGACGAGTCTTTAAACCCTCAACTCCTGCCTGCAGTGCCCTGCTCTCCTTAGCGTGGCCACACCCTGAAGCCTCCCCAAACAGTGTTACAGGTATTCAAATGCATGATAACATGAAGGAGGAATCCCATTCAAACCATTAAATGTTGGCACCATTAAATGGGGGATCAGAGCATCCAGCAGTCATCCACTGGGGAGTCCCCATAGAGTCAGTCTGCTAGAACTCACAGCTGAGAGACTTCCAGTTTCCTGTTCTCACTGCAGGTGTTTTTACAGCACAGGATAAACAATGATAACATGTGTTCTCAAGGACACAGTGATTTTTATACCCTTAGCTGATTGCTGTGTCTCCTGCTTTGCTAAAGAATAGGAGTCTGGTCTGCCCCAGGACAGGAAGGTACTTTAAATAAACATGCTTGAGTCTGAAGTAAGAGAGGGCCTCCTTACTCTGAGAGTCCACTTTCAACAAACTTAGACAGCAAATGAAATTTACTAATATACTGTATATTGTACTAGGCTTATATAGGAGCTTAGCATACACCTGTCACTATTGAGGAGGTCTAAACTAGGGCTGTCACAGTAGGACACTATCTGCTATTGTTCCCTGTGGTCTACTGTTGCTGCTTATAATTGTTAGAAGCCAAAAGTTTCAAAACTTGCCAAAGGACTAACTGTTGGAAAAAAAGTGTGTCCTTGACTTTTTATGATTTCTATTTGAGTCACTTAAAAGGACCCCAAGAAGTTAATTGGTAACAATATCACTGGGAACTTTAGTGACAGGAACTATGGAGCCCACTATTGTGGCTTGTGCTAAGGTAGTGGGACAGTACAAGGCTTGCACTGTGGTCACTCTGTTTACAGATCCATTGTGCTGGCATTGAGCTGGATTAAGAGGAGAAACTAGTAGGTCAGGTACATGTGATGAGCTAGTTTGCTCATTGAGGTTGTTATCTATGTTGTTTTCTATGTGGGGTGCATGAATGTAAGGTTAAAGCCTTGTGCAGAATTTCTCTCCCGTCACAGGTATGTTCATGTACCTCTTCTGCAAATGTCCCTGTCTTTCCTTTTTTGGAGGTGTATCATGAGTTACCCCTTTCTTTCCCTCTTTGCAAGGCTACCCTGACTATTGTAATGGGAAGGCAGCAGGACCTCATGCCTGTTGACTCTAAGGGAAGCGGTGTATCTATGACTTCAAGAGGATATGACATAGCTTTTTATTTACTCTGTTGGCTTTGGAGAACTGTAATAAGGGCTTCTCTCAATTCTTTTCCCCTGATAGCTATTTCTAAAGACAAAACAAACAAATGTGAAGCTTCTGATAGTTGCTAGACATATTTATTGTGATTACATTTCACTCTGCCTGGGAAAATCAGCAGGCGTGGATACCATGGAGCAGTTACATTCTTATTACAACCAATGGAAATCCGTGTTTCCTCGTATGAGTATTTTTCTAATACTTCATCCAACTCTAAAAGGAGATGGCTTGCATTTTCTCCCATGTTACCTTTGAAAATGCCTGTAGGTCCCTTTGGAGGCACAACCTCATTTGTACCGGGTATTCTGGTCTCTTTGCTCTACTGTCTTGACTGCTGATGGCTTCTGGCTCTTAGAATTGGTTATTGCCAGTTAAGCATTAAGTTATCATGTTCTAATATGATGCCTGACACTGCTCTTCTGTTCTACAGCTTAGGGATTTTTATCATTCCATAGGTCAGGTTACACACCCATTCATTGGCTGTCCACATCTCTTGCTTTTAGAAATAAGATGGTCTATTAGCCACTGATAGAGACTCCCACAGGCAAAGAACCTTTCATCCCACTCTGGCCTTGTTGCTATTACAGGGAATATATTCGCACTGACTCTAATGAGTAACTGCTGTCACCTGACCTTTGCTAGTCTAAAGCCATATCATCTACACAAACATGTAGAAGTTTGAGGTCCAGGGGGCGTCCCCATCATATAGCACACAGCCTCCCGGAGTTTCACAGCACCAGAGAACACCGTTCCCTTTTTGGTAAAGGTCACGTCCTCTATTCCATAGCCTAAAAACACAGCCAGGAGGTTCGCTCTCAGGCTCATGTAATTCAACCTCAATCCACCTAATTTGAAATTCCTTGTTCCATTTTTCTATAATCAGTCTGGCACAATTGAGGCTAAAACTCAATTCGATTGTGAATTATATTAAAGTCTCTAATTCTAGTTAAAAAGTATAAATATATTTATAAATTAGTTTAAAAAGTGACATATCACTTAAATGTTGGGGGAGTGGCATGTCAGAACCAGTTATCTGGCTTCTGTTTTGTCCATAGCTTAGATTTGTTCTGTTGTCTAAACTGTTCTCCCCGCCCCCCAAATGGTGTGACACATAGTCATGCATAAACTGTTATAATTGAGCATCTTTGTATTTGTATTGTTTTCAACATTGCCAAGGTGTTATGGAAAATTAAAATTGCAAAATTAGAAAAAAAATATTGAAAAACAAACAAACAAAAAAGGTGATGATATGTTTGTTCTCCCTCTTGTATATGGCGTATTTCAGTTTTGTCACGAATTTTGTGGCCAATATAATTGTCTAAATATGCCCAACAATTATTTTATTTGTATCCCTTTTGTCTTTAAATAGTGAATATTCTTTTAAGAAAGGGTGCTTTTGTGTAAGAAAGCAATCAACCTTTAATTCCTACTTAATAATGTAAGAGTTGCGTGATTGAGAATGGTATTCGAAAAGACAATGTATTGGTGAGGACTCACAGAGAAACTGACAGAACTTGTACTCCTGCTTTCCTGTGTCCTCCTCACTCAGGGCTTCCTGCTTCTCTGCCCATTGTGGTTACCATGATCCAGAACAGAATTAACAAGCAAGACATTATTTTTCAATCAAATCCTAAGCAACATGATTTGTGGTGTGGTGTGTGTGTGTGTGTGTGTGTGTGTGTGTGTGAACATATGCATGCATGTGTGTGATTGTGTGAATGTGCTTGTGCGTATGTACTCATGCGTGTGTACATCATATGTGTGTATATATACATATGTGTGGAGGCCAGAGAGAAGGACCTTAGGCATCATTTCATAGGCAGCAAGCAGCCATCTGTGTGTGTGTGTGTGTGTGTGTGTGTGTGTGAGAGAGAGAGAGAGAGAGAGAGAGAGAGAGAGAGAGAGAGAGATCTCATTGCTCTGTAGCTTGCCTGTCCAACAAAACTCTATGGATTTGCTTGTCTTCACCTCCCCAACACTGGGAATAAAAGTCCTCACTACCACACCTGGCTATTTTACATGGGTTCCGGGGATTGATTGCATATCTTCACGCTTGCGTGGTAAGCACTTTACTGATAAGTTACCTTCCAATCCCCAAGGAATATGATCTTTAGGAAGATATTTTCTGTTTTCTTTCCAGCATTGCAATATTAGATTGTTTCTCTTTCGTATGGAAATGCACTGGCCCTGTCTCTCCATGTGGAACTCTAGCTGCCCCCACTTGGGATTCACTATTGCATGTGTGCCAGGATCCCAGATCTGCCACACGGCTCCCAGCAAACAACTAAGCATGGAAAAATGTAAATTGTAAGATCAAATTGTAAGATGCGGGACTCTTCATAGTTCCATAGTCCAGCCCACATGTCCTCCCTGAGTTTCTCCTTTATCCCATATTTTATTTCCATCAGTTAGACTCTCCTCCGACACCATTTCCTTTACCCAATATTTATTTACATATTGTATTCTTTATGAATTGCTGTGTAAGAAATTATCCCCTCCAGTGTGTCATGACCTCCATGGCTTTGAACTTGTTCCAACTGATGAGATGAAGGAATGAAGAAAGGACAGACATACAGACAGATTGGGTGGGCTGTGGATTCTGGTGGAGATGTGGCAGCAGCAGCCTGGAACCTCAGTGTGTTTATTGTATTACATGGAGAAGGCAGCTTCATTGCCTGCAGCTGAATAAAGAGGTGGGTTTGTTATACACTAAACTAAACTAACTCCTAAACCAGGAGGGGTTGGGTTAGTTAATCTAGGTAGGTAGATGGTCTCTGTAAAGAACAGAACTGCGGGGAGGAAGCTGTGGCTTATAGTTTCTTCATATGTTGGTTTTCACCAATGGATGATTGGTTGTAACATCTGGACTTAACTGGAGGAAGGTTTTATCATTCTTTTGAGCCCAATCCAGGAAAATCCTTGCCGTTCCCATGGGTCCGAGACACTGGGTTTGGGATATAGTTGTGTTCATGTCAATGACACACATTCACTCAGGACTTCAACTGCTCCCTGTACAAGGGAACATCTTACAATATACTCTTATCATCTCTCAGTTGTTATAATCATTGTGTGCTGGTTAGTTTTGTGGATGAGAGAATTTTGATTGAGAAAATGCCTCTAGAAGATTAAACTAAAGACATGTCTGAGTGGCATTAGCCTGGTTACTGATTAATGTGGGAGGGTCAGGTCCACTATGGAGAATGGTGTCCCTGGGCAGGTGGTCCTAGGAGGTATAAGAGAGGTTATTAAACGTGATCCTGAAAGTGACACAGTTAACATCTTTCCTTCATGATTTCTGCCTTGACTCCTGTTTAAGTTCTTGAAGTTCCAGACTTCTCTCATTGAATAGCTGTGCTCTGGACTTGAAGGCCAAATAAGCATTTTCTTCCCCAAACTGCTTTTGGTCAGTTTCTATCACAGCAATAAAGAAGAAAATTGTGCAGAAATTGGTACCAGAGAGTGAGCTATTGCTATGACAATACTGATCATGTTGATTTATGGGAAATGTAGAAATGTTTGGAAAACAGGGATGGAAAAGCTATTCATGCTCATAGCTTAATGGACTCTTATGTGGAAGCTTGAAAGATAAGAGTGTTGAGAGAAACACAGACAATGGAGTCTTGGTTGTTAAGTTTCAGAGGGAAATTAAGACTTCTATTTGGGCTGTTCATATGATATATTTGAACTAAGAATCTTTGGTTTCTGGTCAGCTGGAGAGATTTTGTGATTCACAAAAGAACAGCCCCAAACAGTGAAACTTTCAGTTTACTTTCCTGGGATAATTAATGCTGGCTAGCTGGAGCTAAACAATTGTGTTTAATAAGAGACAAGTATTGCTGTGATTAAATCTTCCAGGAAGTGTTTTCTCAGAGTCAGCACACAAAAGCTATGGTCTAGGTGGAGACCAAGGCTGAATGTCAGAACCTAGTAAAATGTTTAAGTGTCTTTTATATGCACTAGTTTTGAAGGCATGGAGGGAACAGCTGAGATGTACCATTATGTGGCAGGGTTGGAGTCCCTGCAGAGAAGCTAAGAGACAATTATTGAAGATTCGGCATAAGTCAAAGTGGAGACTCAACTTTGAAGGTGTCATGGAAACAGAGGTGTCCAAGTTGTTGGAGTCCAGAAGATCTTGAGTGAGTTCCAAACACTAAGACATTGAACTATTTACATGGTTACACTTGATTTTGCTTTGATCTGACTGTAAGTGTGCCTTGCTTCTTCTTTCTTGGAATGAGAAAGTATTTAACATGTTTTTTATATTATAGGAACTCACAATGAAGATACTTTGGTTATTATAAAGATAGTTCTTTAAACTTTTAAATTATTAGAATTTCTAAAGACTTTGGGACTTTTATAGTTGTACCATGTTTTATATTATGAGCTTTAGGGAATAAATGAGAAAGGTAAGGTTATGGTTTAATAGTGATGTGTTTATGTGCTAAGTTGACAAAGGGACAGTTGTGGTAGTTACTTTTTGTCAACTTGACACAGACTATAGAGTTACTTGGGAGGAGAAAACTTCAGTTAAGAAAATGTCTCCATCAGGCACATCCTACAGGCACATCTGTGTAACATTTTCTTGGTTGTTGACTGATGTGGGAAGACCCAGCCTACTCTGGATAATGCCACTGCTGCACAGGTGCTCTTCCAAGTACAGGAAAGGCAGTGCATCAGCATCTGGAAGTGTTCCAGCAGCAGTGTTTCCCCATGGTTCTTGCTCTGACTTCCCTCGATATAGACTTCAGTCATTGCGACTGGTAAGCTAAATAAATCCTTTCTTCCCTGAGTTGCTTTTGACCAGTGTTTTTATTCTTCTATGTGGAGTCTCTTCTAAGATGGCAATCAAGGCTAGGGAGTACTTGGGTCTCATTTAAGGCTCAACCGCTGAAAGATGTAGAGGATTTAGTTCTTTTATGCACTGATTTCCTGGGTTCTTAGTTCTCTGTTGAATTTTCACTAGAAGCCTTGCTTAGACCTTTGCTGCCTGTATCTCCCCATGACAGTAGCTTACTTTATCAAAGTGAGAGGAGAGGAGTTTTCTGGAAGGATTTCAGTATTTCCTAATTTAATCACAGAAATTCAAACTCAATGACCTTTTCATATTCTACTTACCAAAAGAAAGTCATTTGATAAGCCCAAGTGTAAGCACAGGAGATTATGCAAGAATTTGATGGCCAGAAGAGAGGGCAGTTAGGATTGGTTTAGAAACTACCCAGTGCACACCTCTAATGCTATCTTGATGTCAGAGGACTCTAATATCTTTTCTTTAAAAAAATTTATGAAATAGCTTTGTTTCCTAAGTAGCCTGACAATTAGCTTCATTAAAATGGAAAAAATAGCTGGGCGTAGTGGCACACGCCTTTAATCCCAGCACTTGGGAGGCAGAGGCAGGTGATTTCTGAGTTTGAGGTCAGCCTGGTCTACAAAGTGAGTTCCAGGACAGCCAGGGCTATACAGAGAAACCCTGTCTTGAAAAACAACAACAACAACAACAAAAAAAGGAAAAAATGTTGAAAGAGAAATAAAAATTTGTTTTTACAAGTTTGGTAGAATTGATCTGAGCATCCATTCCCTCCTTCATCAATACCAGCAAAGAAAACCAAACCAAACTAGGAAATTCCTGAGTTAGGTGGCACTGGGAACAAGATTATTTTTGAGTCCCTCTGTGCCCCTCTGGGTAGCAAGCAGTGGCAGAGCACTGGTATGAAGTGTGGTAGCATTTGATGAGAGACATTTTCCTAATTTGGACTGTCTCATTAGTTAGCTTCCTGTGATCGTCTAAAGCTCAGGTGCTTGCAATTGGTTGAGACCCACCTCTTTATAATAAAAACTAGACTTCTTATGTAGGATTACATCATTCTGCAGTCATTTATTTATGAATTGAAAGAGTGAAGATGGAAAGAGACCAAGGAGACTGGCTTCTTGTTTATGGGACAGCTTTTTCAATGCACCCAAAGAAAGAGAATTTTAAAGCAATGTTTTGAATGTGATTAGGCATTCTCCCACCTTTAATGGCATAATGTTCTCTTTGGTAATTATAGCATCCAGCGAATACTTCATTTCTAGCTTTGGTAAGGGCAGGAACTTATGCACTGTAAGTAGTAAACTCTCCTTCCATGACTGTGACCACAACAGGGTAGAATGCAAACTGACATAGGTAAGGCTGGTACTTTCCTCTTTAAGCCGGGTCTAAGAGGCTGCAAGTCCCCTGTATGCAGGTGAGGGGAATATGGTTTATGTTAGTTGCATAAATTATTGCTTTAGAGCAATTTCTGACATCATCAACAGACTCTTTAATACTGACATAAAGCAATGTGGGTTTGTGGAGTTAAAGGATTTATATAAAGATAAAATTGTACTGTGGGCTTCATTTGTTGTGGCAAAAAGGCATACTGTGTAAGTACTGATAAATTAGTTCAAATTCCTGAGACAGATTTAAGGGGAATCGCTTTACAGATGGCAAGTAGAAGCCATAGGAGTGTTCTTTTAGATAGTTTTGAGTAGGGGAAGCAGGACAAAGGAGTAGAATCCACACTTCCCTGTTAATAAGCACATAAACAGTAGAATGTTCTAGCACCTGGTTCGATCATCTGGTTTTCCTATTACAATGTGACTATTTTGGATCTCAGGATTCTCTGAGGGAATTTGACAAGGTGGTAGTGTTTCAGAAAAAGGTGCCTGGTGGTGTTATCAAAGGAAAGGCGAAAGCTACACAAGAAAATCTAGGTGGAATATGATAGCTGCGACTGAAATTGGCATTGGAAGGAGTAAAAAACTGAAATTCAGAAAAGATAAATTCTATGTGATTCTCCAAGGCAGGGGTTGAGGATTATTAAAGGAAATAGTGGAAGTTCATTATGTAAGACAATGAAACCTGGGCCAGCTGCAGCCTTCTACAACGCACCCAACGTAATCCTAGCCGGGCTCCTGGGAGCAGCCTGACCTGGGCAGTAATATCCAGCTCAAAGGGAGAATCTCTATTACTGCATTATTTTGTGGGTTGGCCCCAGGCACAAATAGTTTGCAATGGTGATTCGCTCTTATTTCCTGTAGTTGAATTCATATTTTTGTGGACTGCCTCATGTGGAAGGCTGCTAAAATCTTTTATCTTCTTCAAGACTCTGGGGGAATCTAATAGGAATTTTCACACTGCAGTATGGACAGCTTGCAAAATAAAAAGCCTGCAATGGGATATGTGGTATCTGAGCCAAGAATATTCATCACTCACTGGTACCTGTGGGTTCAGAGTGATCCAGGAATGTCCTTCCATGTGACCAGAAAATCCTCATATGGGATACAGTCCATTTTATGAGGTGAAAGATTTAGGGCTAAAATGATAGAGAAAAAGCTTGTGAGTATGGATGAAAAATTGAGTCAGTAGTGTATATAAATGATGGATGAGAGGTTATTCTCCTTTGATGGGGGCTTATGCAATATGTTTGTTTTTATGAAAGATGTTCCCTTTGTATTTTGAATTTTGAACACAAGTCTCAGTTCCTTAAAGCTCTGTTATATTTTACTCCAAATAATGCCAGAGAAAGGGTTTGAGAGAGAGAGAGAGAGAGAGAGAGAGAGAGAGAGAGAGAATGAATGAGAATAGCTGAGAGGCAGCTTGAGCCCTTGGGATAGTCAGCTATGGCTGCAAATGGCTTGTCCATCTTCCCCAGCATTTGCACAAAGCCTCTATCATGCATGCACACATGCTGCACAACCCTAGGAAGAACTGTTTGTTCCTCTCTATAATCTCTCTAGGCCACGTTGGTGACTCTAGACATTCAGGGATAGTTAAGCTCATATGTGTTGTATTTCCTTCTTGACTATTTTCTATGATTAACTTTACTTTGTTAAGTCTTCTGTCTAGAAGTAAATAATATATCTATTTCTGAATTAACATTTTAAAAAGATATGTATATATTTAATTGATTAAGTTATTTATTTACTTTGCATCCTGATTGAAACTTTCCCTCTTTCCAACCCCCCCAGTCTTTCCCACTCACCCCTTTCTATCTCATCCATCCTTCCTCTCCTTCTCTTCAGAAAAGGGGAGGTCACCTAGGATATTAACTAGTCTCAGCATATCAACTTGCTGTAAGACTGGGCACATCTTCATTTGACCATGGACTTTGGCTTAGCACAGGAGATTATAGCAGCAGCACCAGCTCCAGCAGCCGATGCTTCTCCATTGTAGAGGCCATGACATGCATTGCTGGATGCTCATCGTTATCTCTGACTTCTACCCAGTAACCCTCATTACTAGTCCTGGCAATTAAAATTCTCTGCAGGTAGAAATGTGAATCAGAAATGTCCTTAGAAAAGCATTGCTTGGGGTTGAGAACCACTGATTTAGAGTAAGCTGAAAAAGGAACAATACAACCTGATTTAAACTATATACATATATATGTATATGCATATATACACATAAATATATACGATACATATAAATGCATATATTTACACATATACACATATATGTGTGTATATAATGTATTAATATGTTTGTATTAAATATGTAATATATAATCTGAGATATGAGGTATGATGAATGATGTATGGTTGATATATGATATATAATGTAATATATAAAATATACAATATATAATATATAAACTATATAATAAATGTATAATTTATAATGTATACAATTTTGAACAACTTATAGAAAATGGATTGTAGAGTGTAACAAAGAAATAAGGCCTAGAGAAACTAGTTTGGAGAATCGGGGTAACAGCAACCTGTAGTTGGGTGAATAGAGAAGAGGCTTACATAAATTATCAGTTAATACTTATTTTCATATTTATTAAAAATGACCCTTTGGAGACAGATTCTGTCTGTTAGGCTCAGACTTCAATATCTTGGCAATCCACGAGGTACCTTAGCTTCCCATGTATTTGACTTCTAGGCATGCAAGTGACATGCTTAGCTTTTAAATGGGTCTTTCACTAATATACTGAAAACATAAAAATATTCATATTACCATTAATGGTATATAATATATATTTTCATTTATGTACTATAAATCAGGGTGAATATACCTATATTCTCAAATATTTTTCATTTTTTAAAAAAATGGTTTTAGAAACACAGCCTTATGTAGTCCAGGTTGCATGATATTGATTGTAAACTCCTGACCCCATGTGCCTCCTGAGTACAGGGATTATTAATTTTATTTTTGTGTATTCTTACAAATTTCATGTGTATGTGGATATGCCTGTGTGTACCTGTGAATGTCCATGTGGAGATCAGAGGTCAATGTTAGGCACTTTTAAAATCTCTTTTCACCTTATTGTTTGGTACAGGATTTCTCACTGAATCAAGCCCTCATCGATTGGTTACAATGGCAGCTCTTGAGCTCTGTGGTTCCACCTGTTTCCATTCCCCCTGCACCCACTTCCCCCACAATGCAAACATAACATGCTGTGCCATCTTTCTTGGAATTCAACCTAGGTAGTGGTGCTAATTCAGGAGGCATCTTTTATCCATGGAGCCCTGAATTTTCCATTTCTTTCATGGATCTTTTAAGGTCCTTTCTAGTTGTGTGAAATGTGTAGCACATGAGTGTTACCTGCAGCCAACTTGCTATCAACGTAGCACCTGAACTTGTTGTTCCTTTTAACAGCAGCAGTGCCCATCTGCCAGTCTTTGCTATGTGGTGAGTAAATTATAAAGCAACACACAGCTCCCAGCATACAGTAGGCACTAAGAGCATGCACAGCAGTGTCCCAGAGTAGTCACTGCCTCATGGCAGCATCTGGGATGTGCAGTGTCCCAGAGTAGTCACTGCCTCATGGCAGCATCTGGGATGTGGATGCTGAGGCTTCCACTGGATACTGAGCTAAAACCGACAGTTTCAGGTGGTTGGAGGCTGGTACCTTTAACAGTGCAGAAGAGTCCTTAAGAGTCTACAGATGTCCTTTGCCTTACAGAAGCTTGGCAATTTTATGAGGTCCCATTTGTCAATTCTGGATCTCAGAGCATAAGCTATTGGTGTTCTGTTTGGGAAAATTTCCTCTGTGCCCATGTGCACAGGGCCCTCCTCACTTTATTTTCTATTAGTTTCAGTATATCTGGTTTTATGTGTAGGTCCTTGAACCACTTGGACTTGAGCTTTGTACAAGAAGATAAGAATGGTTCTATTTGCATTTTTCTACATGCTAATCTCCAGTTAAACCAGCACCATTTGTTGAAAATGCTGTCTGTTTTCCACTGGATGGCTTTATCTCATTTGTCAAAGATCAAGTGACCATAGGTGTGTGGGTTCATTTCTGGGTCTTCAATTCTATTCCATTGATCTACTTGCCTGTCTCTGTACCAGTACCATGCAGTTTTTTTTCCACAATATCTCTGTAGTACAGCTTGAGGTCAGAGATGGCGATTCCACTAGAAGTTCTTTTATTGTTGAGAATAGTTTTGCTATCCCAAAATGCCAACCAACAGACTGGGAAAAGATCTTTATCAATCCTACATCTGATAGAGGGCTAATATACAAAGAACTCAAGAAGTTAGACTCCAGAGAACCAAATAACCCTATTAAAATGGTGTACACCCAGGAGCTGAAGGGGTCTGCAACCCTATAAGAGGAGCAACAATATTAACTAACCAGAAACCCCAAAGCTCATGTCTCTAGTTGCATATGTAGCAGAAGAAGGCCTAGTCAGCCATCATTGGGAAGAGAGGCCCCTTGGTATTAACAACAACAAAAAAATGGGGTGTATAACTAAACAAAGAATTCTCAACTGTGGAATATCAAATGGCTGAGAAGCACATAAAGAAATGTTCAACATCCTTAGTCATCAGGGAAATGCAAATCAAAAAAACCCCTGAGATTCTACCTCATACCAGTCAGAATGGCTAAATTCAAAAATTCAGGTGACAGCAGATGCTGGCGAGGATGTGGAGAAAGGAACACTACTCCATTGTTGGTGGGATTGCAAGCTGGTACAACCACTCTGGAAATCAGTCTGGCAGTTCCTCAGAAAATTGGACATGAGGACCCAGCACTACCATTCCTGAGCATATACCCAGAAGACACTCCAACATGTAATAAGGACACATTCTCCACAATGTTCATTCAGCTTTATTTATAATAGCCAGAAGGTGGAAAGAACCCAGATGTCTCTCAACAGACGAATGGATGCAGAAAATGTGATACATTTACACAATGGAGTACTACTCAGCTATTCAAAATGATGAATTCATGAATTTCTTAGGCAAATGGATGGAACTAGAAAATATCATCCTGAGTGAGGTAACCCAACCACAAAAGAACACACATGGTATGTACTCACTGATAAGTGGATAGTAGCCCAGAAGCTTGGAATACTCAAGATACAATTCATAGACCACATGAAGTTCAAGAAGAATACTTCGATCTTTCTTAGAAGTGGGAACAAAATAGCCATGGAAGGAGTTACAGAGACAAAATGTGGAGCAGAGTCTGTAGAAAAGGCCATGCAGAGACGGCTTCACTCATATACAGTCACCAAACCCAGATTCTATTGTGGATGCCAAAAAAGTGCTTGCTGACAGAAGCCTGATATAGCTGGCTCCTGAGAGGCTCTACTGATGCCTGACAAATACAGAGTTAGATGCTTTCAGCCAACCATTGGACTGAGCACAGGATCCCCAATGGAGGAGCAAGAGAAAGGACCCAAGGAGCTAAAGGGGTTTGCAGCCCCATAGGAGGAACAACAATATGAACTAACCAGTACCCCGAGAGCTCCCAGGGACTAAACCACCAACCAAAGAGTACATATGAAGGGACTCATGTCTCCAGCTGCATATGTAGCATAGGATGGCCATGTCGGTCATCAATGGGAGGAGAGGCCCTTGGTCCTGCGAAGGTTCTATGCCACAGTGTAGGGGAATGCTAGGGCCAGGAAGGGGAAGTGCGTGGGTTGGTGAGCAGGGGGAGGAGGGATGAGAGAGGGTTTTTTTTTTAGGGGAAACTAGGAAAGGGGGTAACATTTGAAATATATAAAGAAAATATCTAATAAAAAGAAAGAAAACCAACCAAACAAAGTGTCTACAAATGAAGAATGAGCCATCTTATACACAAACTCAGTCTTCGGGTATTTCTATGTTGAGAAGTCCTAAAAATACTACAGCTTACATTTGTGCTCCAATTTATATAAGGCTTATTGTCAAAGCATATCATTATTGAAGAAGAAGAAGGCACTTGAACTCTTTTCAAGGGAAGCTGTTTATGTCCAGCCAGAAGTTAAAGCCATCTTCTTTGTGTGCTTTGCATCCTAAAACACACTCTGAGTACCACAGCCTTTTAAGTTGAGTTGGCTTGGCTATGTACTGCATTAAAAAAATAGTCTATCTTAACTATTATTTAGAATGATTCTTTCCTTAAGATTTGCTTTAATTTTAATTATTTGTATGCACATATGTGTGTGTGGGTTATTTGCCTATATGAGAGTAGTACCCAATGATGCCAGTAGAGAGTGCTGCATACTTTGGAACTGGAATTATAGGAAGTTGTGAGCCATGTGGTATGGGCACTCTGAACTGAACTCAGGTCTCCTTTGAGAGGAGAACTCAGTCTTACGGGCTGAGTCACCTCTCTAGTCCTTGTTTGAAATGGTTCTGGAAACTATCCGTTGTGAGATATCCATCTCATCCTTACTGAAGCAGAAGTGCTCAGGGGTGACAGGACACAGAGCACAGTTTGGAGTTTTCAGAGGAATGGAGAGCTGTCTTAGAAGTCTCCTAAGAATACATTTTCCCTTGATGAGACTTTACCTTCTCCTGCCAATGGCATTTGGTATATCACAAATAAAGCAGTTTATGATGAAGCTTTCACACACTGTGAAAGCTTCAGAATAAACAATGTATATACGAAATCGATAAGTACAGAAGACTCCATCTGAAAAATGACCAACTACAGGGATGCTCGAGCTATTTTAAGATGAAAAGAAAGCCAGGATCTACAAATCCACATTGCAGCTGGCTTCAGATGCTGCTCTCTTGCCTCCTGGCACCTGGATGCATTGATGAATTCCACAATGTTTGCACAACGCGCCTATTAAACTGGTTTTTAAGGAGGTGATTTGTGTTGAGGGGTTTGAAGGGCAAAAACTGTCGGAAAGGAAGTAAACACATCAAGTGTGGTCACACTCCTTAAAATGAAGTTTATAAACTTGAATAGGGATTCCAGGAAACACAGGGAAACTATGGTCTTTATCATTGACCTGATGGCTCTCCAGAAGAAAACGACAGCCTGACAGCAATCTTTTTTCAATTAGTTGTAACACACAGTGGACTGAGTAACTATCAAAATATTATGCCTTCATCTGAGTTCTCACTTAAAATCACAGGGAAGTAACAGTCCACATTTCTATCCCATTCCAGTTGTAAATGAGTAGAAAAGCCCCCAAGCCATGCAATGTGAATTTCCTATTGTAATAGAGTGAAAATTAATTCTGTTATTAATTCTCCCAGATAGGGCAATGTGGACAGACATTTAGCAATGAGTTATTCTCAGTCTGCTTTTTTTCTAACATGCTCTGAAAGATAGATGCATAAAAAAACCATAGAATATACCAGAATATATCAGTGCTCCCCAGTAAATCTTCAATATTTTAATTCCTATTCTGGGCCAAAAGAATGTTTTGCAATGTTTACAGATTTTTTTTTGGTAATCATTTTTATTTCTGTCATAGATAGGAACATATAATACTTGTTCTCATGCTGAGACCCAGGAACCATTGTCAGGATTCAATTTTCAGTTTAATAAAGTGTATATTTTTACTGGAAGATCCTAACCAAATTAATTGTCTTGGAACATAAAACAGGGTAGGTGGGACATAGTTCCTCAAACCCTACTAGTTCTTTGGATTCCATGTTGTTTTTGGGTGAGCAGAGTGTGGCTAATAGTGAGTGTTCACTGTTAGGAAATCAGAGAGCCTTTGTGACGTGATACTATGATTACATCAGGAAAGGGGGTTCAGCTACCTCACCTGGGTGGAAACCCCATGAGATGGAGAGATGACGGAGTGGGTCACAGGGATGAGCGGATGAGTTATGCCCTCTGCAGTGAGAAAATGTTGCACAATTTAGCTCACTTCGTTCAAGATAAATTAGTCTCTGTGGTGCAGATCATAAACTTGTGGTCAATGCTAGATGTGGTGGCGAAATGAAGAAAGGGACCAGTTGTTTCTTTTTCCTCTATGATGTTTGTATGATTTTCACTACATATGCAAAGTGGGTTCCAGATCTGGGAAGGCAATTTTTTGCTGGTTTTTCTTTCTTTCCTTCCTTCCTTCCTTTTTTTCATTAATTAATTTATTCACTTTATATTCCAATCAGGTGATCCTCCCTCCCTCCTTCCAGGCCCACCCTCACAAACTCCTTCTCCCATTACCCTCTTTTGGCCAGCATGTCACAGTGTCTGGGGAAACTCCCATGCCCTGTGACATGACTTGCCATTTCTCCCTCTCAACCTCTGTTTCTGTCTTTCTCTCTCTCTCTCAATCTCTTTCTCCCTCTCTCTCTTTTGTATGGCAGTCTAATATTGGTTTTGTAACTACAGTTGCATCTATAGGCTATGTGTCCTAGAGGATCTATGATATGACATATAATGCAATTGTTTCAAACATAACATTTTGCACATTTTGTAGACAGAATGTATTTCTCCATACTCAGCCAAGTATGGACTGAAAATATTTGAAAAGTTAAATGTGTCAGTATTAACTCATGCAGACTATTTTTGTCTTCCATAAGCAGTGCATTATAACAACTATTTACAAACAGTTGCATATATATATATATATATATATATATATATATATATATTTTTTTTTTTTTTCTTTTTCTTCTTACATTTCTTTTCTGAATAGGCAATTTATGGAACTTTTATATCCTTTATCTCTAGCTAGAAAAAAGTGAGGGTGGTAGGGCCGAGCTTGGCTCCCCTTGCTTGGGCTTCTCATCCTAATTCATTTCTGAATTTAAAAGCCACTGTTCTATGATTCTGACTGTAGGACTCAAGATTAGAATTAAGAACAGCTGTGTGTTACCAGAATTCGCTCTACAGTGTTCATGGAATGTATATTATATATTTCCTCTGACCTCATTGGAAGCCTCTGGAAGAATAATGCACACCTGTCTGTCAGTTTCAGGATAAACAAGAATGATCAAGAAACTTTATTTCACAACTAGTCATATACTGCATTCAAGTTTAAAATTTCACTATTTCACACAGCTTTATTGAAGACAGCAGTTGACTGCAGGCCATGGAAGGGGAGTGACTCACATTCATGTTCCAGTAAGGATGTAACTTGACCACTAGGCAAAGTCTATGAAAGCTAGTATGTCTTTGCAAAAACTTAACCCAAACTTGGATCGGCTATAAAATATACAAACAGGGGAGAATGAGCACTCTCCATTTTGGGATTCTGGGATGGAGAGACATGTGCTCATATTTAACAGACTTTAACATTGACGCTTTGGACTCATTTCTCCTCTCTCTAAAACAAAACCAAAGAATCCTTCTGTGACCTAGGAATGACTTTCTGTAAATGTACATTTTACTGATAAGTTATAAATAGTTTATGGTGATTTTAAATTAAAACCAGAAGTTAAATTTGGAACATGAAAAAGATAAATAAGTCGAGGCTCAAACATTGAGCATCTTAAACTGCCTTATTATATATCACATCCACGATTCTCTGGGAATACTCTTGGGCTCTGGTCGGAGCTATTCTTAGCAGAGCCTGGGTCTGCTCTGATATCAGGAGTCTGAGTCTTCGCTCTAGCAATTTCATAGTCATTGAAGCTGTTTAAATTGAAACGCCCACTCTGGCTCTCACCTGAATAATCGTTAATGATGTGATACTTAAAAGTGGGAGCTTAAGTCCCAGGGCATTTGGAAAGATTTCAGTAGATTGAAATGTGGTCCAAAGTGTAGCTAATTACATATCGGTGCTGTTTATAATGCTTGCAAGGGATAAATAATCACATCTGAGGCTGAGAATGAGGGGAAGCCTGGAAATAGCTGAGTGTGCTAATGACTGATGGAAGAATAGGGCTTAGATGAGGAGGGATGTTAGGAATGAAGGCCCATGGGCTTCAAGTATTGGTCCCTCTACACCAAACAGAGGTACTGTGTTCCGAAGGAAATATCAGGAGCTTGGTGAAAGTGCAGGCTTTCACTTTAAATTGAGCCTCTTCCATTTTCTTTTTTATAAGTGTGACTTTTGGTAAATTGTTAGACTCCTCTCTTAGTTTTTCCAAAATTAAAATCAAAGTTATTAAAGTATTTTGTAAGATCACTATTAAAGGATAAAACACAGTATACCATTACCATATAGAAGGTGCTCATAAAAATGTGGTCCATGTAAGAGGCAATAATGAAGGGATTTAATGCTCTTCTTTTATTATTTAGTAGCTCTATAATAAGACCATTAGTTTTTAAAAGTCATTCTTCCATCATGTGTGAAAGAGAAAAGATTCACACTGAAGATTTGAGAAACAAAGAGAGTGAATGTTTATAACATGCAAGTATATTACCTGTTAGAGTTCATGGTGGCTCTAATTACAATTAACCAAACAAGCATAGCAGTGGATAATGATGCCACTGGGCATTTTCCTGTTTCAGGTTAGCTGACAAATTGCCTACATCCAGACTGAAGTCACTCTTTTTGTCTGGTGACTGTAGAAAAAAAGAAACTAGCAATTAGGTATTGTTTGCCAAAGAGGAACAAAGGCATTTGGAACCGGGAAAGGGTGCTGAGGTGGGGCTTGGACGTTTTATGGGGATTACTAGTAAGAACTACTCTGCTCAAATAAATAGTTCATCTTGGGTTTTAAGATGCTCTGGGGCAATGGAACATGAGATTAAACCCTGAGGACCCAGCACCTCTGGAATTTCAAAGCCAGTTCAGCATTGCAGTCATGGATTTCCTGTCCCATGTTTAGTCTCTTCAGGAAAAAGCTCCAGTGTTCATCCTGCTCATTACAGACCTTGCTCTGGCCTTCACAAATCATGGCTCCAGCATGCTTGGGTCTAGCTCATCAACCATCCTTGTTTCTCATTGACTTTCTCATTGCCGGGATGAAATATCCCGACAGAAGAAACTTAAAATAGAAAAGGATTTATTTTGACCCACAGTTCATCAAGATGAGGACACAAGGCAGTAGAGAAGACACAGCAGGAAAAACAAGAAGCTACCTGGTGACATTGTATTCATACTCAGAACGGAGGGCAAGACCAGTTAATGGGGTCTGACTATAAGGCCCAAGGACCTGTGCCTGGTGTCTCACTTCCTCCCTTGAGCATCTACATCCTAAAAGTTTTACAACTTTCCCAAACAATGCCACCAGCATTGAACAAGAATTTAAATGTGAGAACCTGTAGGGGGATTTCATATTGAAACTACGACATCATGCTAGCTTTCAGTGACTAGGTTTTACAAACATGTCTAGTTAAACTAGCTAAAACAAACTAGCAGCAAGTGTGAGTAGTGCTAACAAGTTAGCTAACTAGATAAGGTCCTTCCCGTGTAAAATCAAATGCTTTCAAATTACCCCGAGTCTTTGAGGCAATCACTGTATTGAATAAAATAGTTCTCCTCTTATGCCTTTTCATTTACATGCATTGATGGCTACTTAGCAGGCATGCTCTTTCTAACAAGTCTCTATGGAGATGTCTTTAGAGAGAATGTCTTGTTTACTGTGTGGAAGCATCATCTGTCAATAAAAAGCTGATGGTCTATTTGCTGAGGTCATAAATAGAAGGTGGGAGTTTTGGTAGAGAGATATTGGCACCCCAGGAATTAGACAAAGGTGGGACATTCTTTTTTAACTCTGAGGAAGTGGGATGCATGAAACTGATAAAAGGTAATCAACCATGTGGCAGGCATAGACTAGAAAAAATAGGTTATATAAGTTATGATCCAGTTGGGGAATGAGCCAAAACTTATAGCCTAGGCATTTACTCATAAATAATTAAATCTCAGAATTGCTATTCTGGGAACAAAGAGACCAGCTAGAAAAGCTCATGGCTCCACCTCCACCTGGCACCCAATATGAGGCAAGAACCCACACAGAATCAAAACGTAGACAGAAATCCAAACTTAGGAAGAACCAGGTTTAGAGCCTGAATATCTCAGGTTAAAGGCACAAACAAGCACTCCCCAGGAACAGAACATTTTCCTGGTTCTGACCCTTTAAGAGAAAGAGACTTTAAATGGTTTCCAAGCACCCTCGTGCCAGCCTGTAGATGAGGCAGCAGAGCAACTTCTGCTGAGACTAACGGCGGAGGTGCTAGAGAAGTATCATAATATACAACCAGATTTGGCATACAGCGCTTTCACAGGCCAGGGGAAATCCTGCTTAATGCAGCACCTGGCCGCAGGGTAGGAACTGCAAACAGAAGCTTCAGGACGCTTTCTGGAGCTGCTTTGTCTTCAGTCAGAAGTTTGGCTTGAGTGTCTACTCTGTGATCAACTTCTCTTACTCCTTTCTCTGTCATGAGCTCTTCCGTTTCTCTCTTTCTTTCCTTTTCTCAGTCATTTTCTTTTCTGTTCTCCCTTATATCTTTCCCACTCTTTTCCTCTCTCCTCTCTTTCTTGCTTTGAATGTCTTACCAGTGCCTGAGTTTATTTTTTATCACTAGAGAAACCAAACAGAACATTAAATAGCCAACCAGTAGATAATACTGGTAACTGCAGAGTTGTTACACCGAGCAGCCCCATGTGTGTATTTAAAGTACATCCACACTGAGCAGTGGAGAGATAACAAAGTGTTCATTGGAGAAGGATGTGAGGGAAATAGCTGTTGTTCACTCACTCCAGCTTTGTCATAACAAAGAGAGATTCACAAGAGCAAAACAGTACAATTGTATTTAAGTTTCCAATGCATGGAATTCTCTAAAAAATAAAGACATGAAGACTTATATCTTGGCGTTTTTTGGTGCGTGTGCCTATCTGCGCTTGTACATGGAAGCCAAGTGAAGAGTACTCTGACTTTTGACCTCCCTTCTTTGAAACAGGGTTTCTCACTGAAACTGGAGATCATCATATTGACCATATTGATGCCACGTAGATGTGAGGATTCTAACTCAGGACCTCATGTTTGCTCAGCAAATGCTCCTACCTGTTGAGTCACTTTCCAGTCACAAATACAAGTGATTTATTTTTAAACAGAAGGTTTGATGAAGAATAAACAGTTATGAAGAGATAGGTATGAGAGAGGGGCTAGGGTACACTGGTTCTAATTCAGGCTAATTCAGCAAGGCCTGTACCTATTCCCTAGACCACTTTGCTCTTTGTCTCTTATACCTCTAGCACCCACCATAAAAAGGGCAGAAATTCCTTCACTGGTTTTATGTTCTGCTTTAGGGATGGGAGTAAGGGAAGCCATAGAGGTGTTTCTGCTTCTGCTGTTCACTCTGGCTTGAAGTATTCAGGATGCTAACCTGGAAGCTGGGATACTGGGTGCTGAATCCCATTCCAGACCACTGGTTCTTTACTCTTAGATGTTTGCATTACATTGAATTTCGAGCATGTAATAGTATGCAATTTTTTTTTTTTTTATGTAGGAGAGTTTGGTGTCTTTGGAAAGCAAGAATTCTTTTGTGGTAATATGATCTAATTCCATAGACATTTGACAGTGGGTTAAGAGGAAGGAAACAAAGGAAATAAGCATTAGCCTCAGCGTTGAAGAGCCAACAACATTAGCAGGTAGACTATGTAGATCAAGTAGACCAGGTGGACAAAAGTTTGCACAGACTACAAGAAATGCTGCAAGTACTTGATGTGGGGATAAAGACACATTAATGAGCTACCAGGAGAGGTTTTTTTCTTCTAATTTTAGGTTGTTATAGGTTAATTAAAGTTACTATCAATTTCATAGAGTCTGCTTAATAGCTTTTGTCCAGTAGTGAATGAAAATGTACTATAAAACTAAAATTATAAACATAGTTTTCCTGATTAGTTGATGGAACACAGACCTTTTACTCACTGTACTGGTCTGTACAGAGAACTAGATTCCCCCAAAAGATGCTGTTCCAACAGGATCCTGGATACCTCCAGGACCGTCTTAGTGGTGAAATCATCTCATTATAGAGCTAATAAGACTTGAATTCTGCATATGATATCAGAATCTTCCAAAAGTGCTGAGATCACAGGTTTAATGGTGTATACTACAACCCTTTAAAGCAGAAATTGGTTCATTTCACCTCACCTCCAATTCAACTTCTACAAGAAAGGGTTCTTAGTCTCTATGCTTTATCTATACTTCTTCTCAAAAGACATTTTCAGCCACCAGCCAAGGTGATGCATGCCTGAAATACAAGCAGTAGAAGTATGAAACAAATGCAGGAGGATCACTGCAAGTTTGAGGCTAGCCTGGTCTACATGGAGAGTTTCAGAGCTACACAGTAACACACACACACACACACACACACACACACACACACACACCACATAAAGGCAAAAAGTAATCAACACTTTCATAGTTCTAACAATGTGCTAATTTTTACAGACTATGTTTTACTGTATGATGATCATAATCTTTACCCACTTCATTCCTCTTGGGTAGCAAGTAAAAGCTATCAGAAATGTTATAGGTTCCTGAATTCTGGATTGGATCTTAGGAATTATAATGCAAAACCTGAAAGTGGTAGATTCTGTTAGAGGCTTACAGGTTCAAACAGTCGGCACAGGGAGGATGAGAGAGAGAGAGAGAGAGAGAGAGAGAGAGAGAGAGAGAGAGGTGGCGTAAGGACAGAGACCATATGTCAAGAAAAGAGGGGGCAGAATTTTCTGTGAATGTTGATATCTGTGGCTGTATGTGTGTGTGTGTGCATGTGCAGGCATGTGGATGTGGTTGTGTATATGTATATGTATATGTATATGTATATGTATATGTATATGTATATGTATATGTATATGCATATGAATGCATGTGTATGTGTGTATGTGTATGTATGCATGTGTATGTGTGTATGTGCATGAACATGCATGTGTATGTGCTTGTGCATCTGTGTGTATGTGTGTATGTGTGTATGTGTGTATGTGTGTGTGCATGTGCATTCATGTGTATGTGTGTGTGAATGCATATGTGGGCACAAGTGTATATGTATATGTTATTATTTATCAGTGAATGATATTCTGAGAATATATTTTATTTTTTGAGAAAAATGGTAAAATATCAATCTAAAATTTAATATTATAACTCAAAATTTACTTTATGAAATATACACAGAGATACAAGTTAGATTGAAAAGTATTTTTTAAAATTTGCAAAATATCCTCTTTTGCTGTAAGATCATGTTAGATCTGCCTCTAGGCCAGTGGTTCTCAACCTGTGGGTCAAGATCTCTTTAGGGGTCACATAACACATATCCAGCATATCAGATATTTACATTATGGCTTAGAACAGTAGCAAAATTACAGTTATAAAGTAGCAATGAAATAATTTTATGGTTGGAAGTCATCACAACATGAGGAACTGTAGTAAAGGGTCAAAGCATGAGGAATTTTGAGAACCAAGAGAGCTTTACATTATTGGAAAGTTATTAGTAAGATACTTTTTAGAAAATAATTTTTCGCTCATCAGGGCCACACCTGCCATCTTCCTTCTGAGCCCAGCGGAGGCTGCTAAGGTCTCCAGAGTGCTCTCCATGCCACAGGACCTCAGGATCACCTCAGGATTATGGGTGAGTGGAACACAACATCAGCTTCAAGAATCATGGAGGGTCTTGTGCCAGCAGGAACAGGGACAGGGCGGGGGGGGGGACCCCACTCGACCAGAGGATGGTCAGGGCCAGCCCTTCNGGGGGGGGGGGGGGGGGGGGGGAACCAGAGGCTGGGATCCATTCTGGTCAGGGCCAGCCCTGCCATCTTCTGCGTGAACCCGGCTGAGGGTGTCTAGGGCACCAGAGGACTCTCCTTGCTGCAGGACCCCTAGCACACCTAGGACCTCCTGATCACCTGAGAGCATGTGGGTGATAGAAGCAACAGAGCCTCTTGGTCAGGGTCCTGTCAGGCCTTAATCCTTAGACAGGAGGCAGAGCTGAGACCCAGATCCCTGGGCACATTCCTTGCCAGAGGAAAGTCGGCCTACAGGGAGGGTTCTGACCCCAGAACTTAGGAGGTGGATCAGAGCTCCAGACTGCTGGACACCTGCCCTGCAAGAGCAGAGCTTGCCTGCAGAAAGTGCTCTGACTACTGGAACTCAGGTGAGAGTTGGACTCCCAGGAGTGCTGATAGAGGCTAACAGAATCACAGGAAGTTCAAGCTCCAACCAGATACACCTTGAACATTAACATCAGAGATTTCCAGATGGTGAAAGGCAAACATAAGAATTTTACTAACAGAAACCAAGAACACCGGGCATCATCCGAACCCAGTACACCCACCACAATGAGTCCTGTGGTGGATACTCCAACACACCTGAAAAGCAAGACATGGATTTAAAATCATATCTCATGATGGTGGTAGAAGATTTTAAGAAGGGCATTAACAACTCACTTAAAGAAATACAGGAGAACACTGCTAAACAGGTAGAAGCCCTTAAAGAGGAAGTACAAAAATCGCTCAAGGAATTACAGGAGAATACTGCTAAACAAGGAGAAGCCCTTAAAAAGGAAACACAAAATTTCCTCAAGGAATTACAGGAGAACACTGCTAAACAGGCAAAGTCCTTAAAGAACTCCAGGCAAACACTGCTAAGCAGATAGAAGAAACACAAAAATCCCTTAAAGAATTACAGGAAAACACAACCAAACAGGTGATGGAATTGAACAAAAAAAATCCAAGACCTAAAAATGGAAATAGAAACTATGAAGAAAACCCAAAGAGAGACAACTCTGGAGATAGAAACCCTAGGAAAGAAATCAGGAACCATAGATGTGAGCATCAGCAACAGAATACAAGAGATGGAATAGAGAATCTCGGGAGGAGATAGGGAACATGAACGCAACAATCAAAGAAAATGCAAAATACAAAAAGATTCTAACTCAAAACATCCTGGAAATCCAGGACACAATGAGAAGACCAAACTTACAGATAATAGGAGTAGATGAGAATGAAGATTTTCAACTTAAAGGGCCAGCAAATATATTCAACAAAATTATAGAAGGAAACTTCCCAAACCTAAAGAAAGAGATGCCCATGAACATACAAGAAGCCTACAGAACTCCAAATAGACTGGACAAGAAAAGAAATTCCTCCAGATACATAATAATCAGAACAACAAATGCACTAAATAAAGACAGAATATTAAAAGCAGTAAGGGAAAAAGGTCAAGTAACATATAAAGGCAGGCCTATTAGAATTACTCTAGACTTCTCACCAGAGACTATGAAAGCCAGAAGAGCCTGGACAGATATTATACAGACCCTAAGAGAGCACAAATGCCAGCTCAGGCTGCTATACCCAGCAAAACTCTCAATTACCATAGATGGAGAAACCAAAGTATTCCATGACAAAACCAAATTCACACAATATCTTTCCATGAATCCAGCCCTTCAAAGGATAATAAAGGGAAAACATCAACACAAAGATGGAAACTACATCCTAGAAAAAGCAAGAAAGTAATCCTTTAACAAAACTAAAAGAAGAAAGTCACAAGAACAGATTCCCAACTTTAACAACAAAAATGACAGGAAGCAACAATTACTTTTCCTTGATTTCTCTTAACATCAAAGAACTCAATTCCCCTAAAAAAGACATAGACTAATAGACTGGATACATAAACAGGACCCAACATTTTGCTGCTTACAGGAAACCCACCTCAGGGATAAAGACAGACACTACTTCAGAGTGAAAGGCTGGAAAACAATTTTCCAAGCAAATGGTCCGAAGAAACAAGCTGGAGTAGCCATTCTAATATCAAATAAAATTGACTTCCAACCCAAAGTTATCAAAAAAGACAAGAAGGGGCACGCCATACTCATCAAAGGTAAAATCTACCAAGATGAACTCTCAATTCTAAATATCTATGCTCCAAATGCAGGGGCAGCCACGTTCATTAAAGAAACTTTAGTAAAGCTCAAAGCACACATTGTACCTCACACAATAATAGTGGGAGACTTCAACACCCCACTCTCATCAATGGACAGATCCTGGAAACAGAAACTAAGCAGAGACACATGGAAACTATCAGAAGTTATGAAACAAATGGATTTAACAGATATCTACAAAACATTTTATCTTAAAACAAAAGGATATACCTTCTTCTCAGCACCTCATGGTACCTTCTCCAAAATTGACCATATAATTGGTCACAAAACAGGCCTCAACAGATAAAAAAATATTGAAATTATCCCATGCATCCTATCAGATCACTACAGATTATGGCTGATCTTCAATAACAGCATAAATAATAGAAAGCCAACATTCACATGGAAACTGAACAACACTCTACTCAATGATACCTTGGTCAAGGAAGAAATAAAGAAAGAAATTAAAGACTTTTTAGAGTTTAATGAAAAGAAAGCCATAACATAGCCAAACATATGGAACACAATGAAAACAGTACTAAGAGGAAAACTCATAGCCCTGAGTGCCTCCAAAAAGAAACTAGAGAGAGCATATACTAGCAGCCTGACAGTACACCTAAAGGCTCTAGAACGAAAGGAAGCAAATTCACCTAAGAGGAGGAGACAGCAGGAAATAATCAAACTTAGGGCTGAAATCAACCAAGTGGAAACAGAAAGAACTACTCAAAGAATAAACCAAACCAGGAGCTGGTTCTTTGAGAAAATCAACAAGATAGATAAACCCTTAGCCAGACTTGCTAGAGGGCACAGGGACAGTATTCTAATTAACAAAATCAGAAATGAAAAAGAAGACATAACAATAGAACCTGAAGAAATCCAAAACATCATCAGATCCTACTACAAAAGGCTATACTCAACAAAAGTGGAAAACCTGGATGAAATGGACAACTTCCTAGACAGATACCAGGTACCAAAGTTAAATCAGGATCAGATTAATGATCTTAACAGTCTCATATCCTCTAAAGAAATAGAAGCAGTCATCAATAGTCTCCAAACCAAAAGAAGCCCAGGACCAGATGGATTTAGTGCAGAGTTCTATCAGACCTTCAAAGAAGACCTAATTCCAACTCTCCTCAAACTATTCCACAAAATAGAAACAGAAGGTACTTTACCCAATTCATTCTATGAAGCCACAATTACTCTAATTCCTAAACCACACAAATATCCAACAAAGAAAGATAACTTCAGACCAATTTCTCTCATGAATATCGATGCCAAAATACTCAATAAAATCCTTGCAAACCGAATCCAAGAACACATCAAAATGATCATCCATTATGACCAAGTAGGTTTGATTCCAGGGATGCAGGGATGGTTTAATATACGGAAATCCATCAACATAATTCACTATATAAAGAAAATTCAAAGACAAAAATCATATTATCATCTCGTTAGATGCTGAGAAAGCATTTGACAAAATCCAACACCCCTTCATGATAAAAGTCATGGAAAGATCAGCAATTTGAGGCCCATAATAAAAGCAACATACAGCAAACCAGTAACCAACACCAAAGTAAATGGAGAGAAGCTGGAAGCAATCTCACTAAAATCAGGGTCTAGACAAGGCTGCCCACTTTCTCCCTACCTATTCAATATAGTACTTGATATCCTAGCCAGAGCAATTCAACAACGAAAGGAGATCAAGGGGATACAAATTGGAAAAGAAGTCAAAATATCACTATTTGCATATGATATGATAGTATATATATAAGTGACCCTAAAAATTCCACCAAAGAACTCCTAAACCTGATAAACAGCTTCAGTGCAGTAGCTAGATATAAAACTCAAACAAATCAGTGGCCTTTCTCTACACAAAGGATAAACAGGATGAGAAAGACATTAGGGAAACAACACCCTTCACAATAGTCACAAATAATATAAAATACCTTGGTGTGACTTTAACTAATGAAGTGAAAGATCTGTATGACAAGAACTTTAAGTCTTTGAAGAAAGAAATTGAAGAAGATCTCAGAAGATGGAAAGATTTCCCATGCTCATGAATTGGCAGGATTAATATAGTAAAAATGTCTATCCTGCCAAAAGCAATCTACAGATTCAATGCAATCCCCATCAAAATCCCAACTCAATTCTTCACTAAGTTAGAAAGTTGCAAATTCATTTGGAATAACAAAAATCCTAGGATAGCAAAAAGTATTTTCAACAATAAAAAGAACCTCTGGTGGAATCACCATGTCTGACATTAAGCTGTACTACAGAGCTATTGTGATAAAAACTGCTTGGTACTGGTACAGCAACAGACAGGTAGATCAATGGAATAGAATTGAAGACCCAGAAATGAATCCACACACCTATGGTCACCTGATCTTTGACAAGGGAGTTAAACCATCCAGTGGAAAAAAGACAGCATTTTCAACAAATGGTGGTGGCACAACTGGCGGTTATCATGTAGGAGAATGCAAATTAATTGATCCATTCTTATCCCCTTGTACAAAGCTCAAGTCTAAGTGGATCAAAGACCTCCACATAAAACCAGAGACACTGAAATTTATAGAGGAGAAAGTGGGGAAAACCCTCAAAGACACAGGGGAAAAATTCCTAAATAGAACAGCAATTGCCTGTGCTGTAAGATCAAGAATTGACAAGTGGGACCTCATAAAATTGCAAAGCTTCTGTAGGGCAAAAGATAACTGTCAATAAGACAAAAAGGCCACCAACAGATTGGGAAAGAATTTTTACCAATCCTAAATCAGATAGGGGACTAATATCCAATATATACAAAGAGCTCAAGAAGCTGGACTCCAGAAATATAAATAACCCCATTAAAAATGGGGTACAGAGCTAAACAAAGAATTCTCAACTGAGGAATACCAAAGGGCAGAGAAGCACTTGAAAAAATGTTCAACATCCTTAATCATCAGGTAAATGAAAATCAAACAACCCTGAGATTCCACCTCACACCAGTCAGAATAGCTAGGATAAAAAATTCAGGTGACAGCAGATACTGGCAAGGATGCAGAGAAAGAGGACCACTCCTCCATTGCTGGTGGGATTGCAAGCTGGTAAAACCACTCTGGAAATCAGTCTGGCGGTTCCTCAGAAAAATAGACATAGTGCTACTGCTAGATCCAGCAATACCTCTCCTGGGCATATACCCAGAAGATGTTCAAACTGGTAATAAGGACACATGCTCCACTACGTTCATAGCAGCCTTATTTATGATAGCCAGAAGCTGGAAAGAACCCAGATGTCCCTCAAGAGAGGAATAGATACAGAAAATGTGGTACATTTACACAATAGAGTACTACTCAGCTATTAAAAATAATCAATTTATGAAATTCTTGGGCAAATGGATGTATCTGGAGTATATCATCCTAAGTGAGGTAACCCAATCACAAAAGAAGTCACTTGATATGCACTCACTGATCAGTGGATATTCACCCAGAAACTTAGAATACCCAAGATACAACTTCCAAAACACAAGAAAGTCAAGAAGAAAGACCAACATGTGGATACTTCATTCCTCCCTAGAATAGGGAATAAAATATCCATGGAAGGAGTTGCATAGACAAAGTTTGGAGCTAAGATGAAAGGATGGACCATCCCCAGAGACTGCCCCACCTGGGGGTCCATCCTATAATCAGCCACCAAATGCAGACACTACTGCATACGTCAGCAAGATTTTGCTGAAAGGACCCTGATATAGCTGTCTCCCGTGAGGCTTTGTCAGTGCCTGGCAAATACAGAAGTGGATGCTCACAATCATCTATAGGATGGAACACAGGTTCCCCAATGTAGGAGATAGAGAAAGTACACAAGAGCTGAAGGGGTCTGCAACCCTATAGGTGGAACCACAATATGAATTAACCAGTACCCCCAGAGCTCGTGTCTCTAGCTGCATATGTATCAGAAGATGGCCTAGTTGGCCATCACTGGTTAGAGAGGCCAACTTTATATGCCCCAGTACAGGGGAATGCCAGGGCCAAGAAGTGGGTGTGAGTGGGTAGAGGAGCAGGGCGGTGGGGGGGGCGGGGAGGGTATAGGGAATTTTTGGGATAGCATTTGAAATGTAAATGAAGAAAATATCTAATAAAAACAATAAAAAATAAAATAATTTATCAGTAAAGTGTAACTATTCTGACTATAAACAGTATCTAGACATTTAACAAATATATAGAGAGCCAGGCAGTGGTGGTGCATGCCTTTAATCCCAGCACTTGAGAGGCAGAGGCAGATGGATTTCTGAGTTCAAGGCCAGCCTGGTCTACAGAGTGAGTTCCAGGAAAGCCAGGGCTACACAGAGAAACCCTCCCCGCAAAAATGTATAGAAAAGCACTTACATTTTCCAAGATTATCTGCAAGGGAACCTGAATGTATGGGAAGCAACTCTTTTACTTTTTAATGATGCCCACTGAACTCGGGGCCTCATATCAGGCAAGCACTCCACCACTGAGCTTATCTTCATCCTATCAAAAGTATCTCAAAGAGACATAAATAAAGTGGACCATACACTGGAGAATGTCTATGTTCTAAATGCACAAGGTTTGTGTACCTCCCATCCCATCTTATCATACAGGAAGGCAACTTCATTTTCAGCAGAGGTTGAGACAAGTCTCTAGTGGCTTGGCCAAAAGATCAGATGACCCACCCTCTTACTCTGTCTTCTAAATCATATTAATGATGCAGGTTTAACGATGAACCTTGAGTCTGACTCCTGGAAAATCTAACAATTAAAGGAAAATGGAGATATATTCTATTCATATCTGAAGTTCTGTCAGCTTCTTGATGTCTGAGGTATTTGATTGCAGGGATCTGTGCTGTTTACCATGGACTACTCCAGCATTTGGTTGAGGCAGGCAACAGTTGTGCTATGCAGAGATGTAGACTTTCTGGTGTAGTTAGTATGCTATAGTCTCAAAACTTTCATCCAAAGGGAGGTTTAGGAGCGTAGAGGAGAGGGCTGTTTTAATAGCTCTGAGATACACAAATCTCCATTGCACATAGAGTAGAAATTAAGCCATGTAAGAGAAAATTTTAATTTCAGTAAATCACCCATAGAGTTTGTTCATGGGTTAATGCTTAATTGTTTGAATAGTTTATATATCTATGCTGTAATTTACCAACTTCATAAGGGCATGATTCATAAGACAGTTAAAAGTTTAAATATCAGAAACTTCTTCAAAATTCTTTTTATGTAGGATGTATCTTGGGAGAAACTGCTGGACATGGTTAGGTGACAAGTTGTGGCCCAAGTGTCATTTTTGAAGGAGAAGAGTTTGCATACGTGACTGGGGAGGGAGGTAACCTCTCGGTATGAATATTTAAGAAATGAAGAGGCTTCTTCATTCATACTGTCAATGAAAGAAAAATCTGGGGCCTTGCTCTGAGCAGATTGATGGGCTGCGATATTTTGAAGCTGTTGACAGTTTGTTTTGGCACTTCAAGAAGCGCTATAGCATCCATGCACAGTAAATTAAGAGAGATTAGTGATCATGCAATTTAGAATGAGCTAATGGGGTGTTTGTGTCAGAACTCTTAATTTACCCAATCATGGTCCCGACACTAAGTAAACACGCCAGCCTTGGGAAACTCTGAAGTGGCCATTGGTGGACTGGGGTGGTGGTGGGGCATCATGGTGCTAATGGAGGCTGTAAAGACTTGGATTACCTTTCATGTTTTAATTTGCCCCAGTGCATTTGAGGCCCAAGAGCAGAAGCTGTTCCTTAGCATCTTAGCATCTGCCAGACAAACCCATGTGTTTTATTTTGTTTGTTTGGTTTTTTTCCTTTTTTTGAACATAAGAAAGCTGTAAAGCAAGAGGACCTGCCCAACAGCTGGGCTGCAGTCTTTGCTGGACAAAGACTCTTCTTGTATTCATGAGTGTAG
>LR749804.1:1556060-1644942 GCA_902729485.2 Mus minutoides | reverse complement strand
TTTCCACTCCAATAGTAAATATGATTTATTCTGTGATTAGGAATCTGGGGTAGTGCCGGGCAGACTTGGAGACATGTCCTGCCATTGCTCCTTACTGATCATGTGAGTTTGAACTCATGACAGAGTCTTCTAGTAAGGCAAAGGCAAATATATATATATATATATATATATATATATATATATATATATATATATATATTCTACAGATGAGTAAAGATGAAATAACATGGTGTGTGTATAAAAAGCCTGATATGGGTGCATGCATTTAACATGCACCGATATCTTAACATTTTATTAAATCACCATTATGATGATCTGCTGTGTATTCATAAGTCGCTTCATGAGCAACCCTGCCATTTTATCATGAGCTTAAGGAATGAGCCTGGTTTATTTTTTCTATAAAATGGCTTTCCTTTCATTTCTAAAATTGAAACTGGATTCTTCTCTCTCATATAATACATTCTGACCACTTTCCTGTCCCTCCACCTACCTCCCCTCTCTTCCAGATCCAATTCTGCCTCTATTCCCTTCAGAAGAGAGCATGTCTTTAAGTTACCAAAACCAAACAAGACAAAACAAGCAAATAGATTGAGAACGTCTGTTTATGTTCTGGTCTATCCAGACTCAAACCGCCATCAGTGTTTATCCAGCTTCTTCTTGATTTTAGCTTGCATTCTTACTCAGGAATGAAATATGTTGTTATTTTAATAATGCCTGTTGGTTTCTATCTTTTACTATGGCTCATAGTTAGTTCTTGCTTTACAATAATATAAATGTGTAACTATTGAAAGCATCCATTATGTGCTTGGAACTGGGCTGATATAACAAAGGAGGTCCTTAACTCCTCAGGGAAGCAAATGGCAATGGGGGTGAGAGGCAACTCTAAGAGTGTCTACTACCAAAGCTGGAAGTCTGTGCAGCATACTTCTTAGGTCAACCCTGGAAGAAATGAATGAGGAGTGTCACTGAGTTTATACTTACTGAAATTTACTTTAAGACCTAATTAAAACTTAACTCCCTATGCTCACTTTTATGTCAGACTTCCTTCTGTCTGAACTCAGATAACAAACATCCACCTTTTTAATGATATACTTATGTATTATTCATAGCTTTGATGTTCTTTCTGTCTTGAAAATAGTCTAACTTTCATACCATTGGTTTGGATTCTATATTTTTTATACTATAAAGCACCTACTCAATTGAAAGTGCCAGCACCAGATCCTGTGTATGTTACTGCTGTTAGATTGCTGTTCATATGGGAGTCCTACCAATGGGAGCCGTGTGTCTCTTGACTATTTTGCCGGTTCTTGGGACTCTTTTCCTCCTATTGGATTGCCTTGTCCATCTCTGATATGAGGACTTTTATCTTGTCTTATCATAGCCTGTTTTGTTGTGTTTGGTTGTGATATTAAGGACCTGCTCTGTGTTCCAACTAATAGCTGACTGTGAGCATCCACTTCTGTGTTTACCAGGCACTGGTATAGCCTCCCACAAGACAGCTATATCAGGTCCCTTTCAGCATTTTCTTGCTGGCATATGCTATAGCGTTTATTTTGGTAACTGATTATGGGAGGGATCCCTGGCAGCCGCCGTCACTGGTTGGTCCATCCTTTTGATTCAGCTTCACACATGATCTCTGTAACTCCTTCAGTGTGTGCTTTGTTCTTAATTCTAAAAGGGGCACAGAGACCACATTTTGAACTTCATTCTTCTTGAGATTCATGTGTTTAGTAAGTTGTATCTTGGGTAGTCTAGGCTTCTGGGCTAGTATCCACATATCAGTGAGTACATGTTATGTGAGTTCTTTTGTGATTGGGTTACCTCACTCAGGATGACACCCTCCAGATCCATCCATTTGCCTAGGAATTTCATATATTCATTGTTTCTAATAGCTGAGTAGTACTCCATTGTGTAAATGTACCAAATTTTTTGTATCCATTCCTCTGTTGAGGGACATCTGGGTTCTTTCCAGCTTCTAGCTATTATGAATAAGGCTGCTATGAACATAGTGGAACATGTGTCCTTATAACCAGATGGAAACTCTTCTGGATATAACCCCACCTATTTACCTGCCAAATCCTTCATTTGGCAACTCCAAACTCTTGAGTTGTAAAAAGTGGCATCTTCCCCGTGTCCAATGTTGAGCTTTTAATCCCATCCTATGGATGACCCGTGTACACGAATAAAACTTGCTTTAACTAATTTGGCCATGATTCAGGTCAGTGGTCTTTCTCCTTGCATCTGTGGAATGAACACACAGAAAAAGCAAAGAAACTAAGCTCATTTCTGCTTCACCCGATGAATAGTGAAAACACTTGCGTGGAAACTGAGACAAATATGAGCAGTCCACTTCTTCCACAGCCTGTTCAGAGTAAAGTGACACAAACTGGTGAAAGTTCCTCTGCTGCACAGGGATCACATCACGAAAGAGTCAGAATTCTGTTGTTCTTTAATCTTGCACAGTTATCCATTAAGAGACAGGAGCACTCAAGAAACATCTCAGTGGGGATCACAGGGTACAGGCAGGAGAGTAAGGCAGCGAGAGTCCAGCAGTGACTGTGACTCTCCTGTCAGGAACTGAGCTAGACTTATAAGAAGCACCAGAAAGGAAGAAAAATGTTACAGTTTTCTACCAAGTCCTAATCAGTCTGACACACTAGAGAGCTCAGGCAGGGAGCACTGAAGATGTTCCTGATTGAGTCTTGCAAAAACCTAGGAGCCATTCTTGTTACTGTTGTCAAACTGCTTCAAGGTGTACCTGGTGCCAGGAAGTTCTTCTACCCATCTAGATAGTAAACTCTATCTAGATATAGTTGCATGACCTTTTATAACCACTGAACTTTGCATTTAGTTCTATGCATTAGAAAACTAAATGTAGAGGATTAAGTAAGGAACATGTTTGTGTGTACTTGAATTGTTCTATGTGTTTGTATGTATGTATGTATGTATGTATGTATGTATGCATGCATGTATGTATGTATGTATGTATGTATGTATGTATGTGTTAGTAAGACAGAGGCAGACTTTTCCTAATCAATTAAGTGTTAGAATAAAAATGTTCAGACACAGGCTTTTCCCCTCTTTCTGCTCACCATCTTCAGAACATAGCTCTTTTCCTATTGCTTCCATGAACAGCAGGTGGCTGCTATACTTTCAGCATTTAGTTCTTCAGCTACATTCCAGGAAAGAAGACATGCACAGGGTATAATAAGCCTGGGTGCAAGCTGAACCTGCACAATGAGAGGCAACAAGAAGACTCTAAACTGATTAAGTCCCTCTCTGAGTAAAAGAAGAGTTAGAAAAAACATTGGAAAGGCATGGAACTATGAGCTACTCCTTCCCAGTTTCTGCATAATAAATCATGGTAGCCATCCTATGTTAGTGGTACAGAGACAGATGGAGACAAAGTAAAGATATGTTCAATGTAAGATGACTACTGTATTAGTCAGGGTTTCTATTCCTGCTCAAATATCATGACCAAGAAGCAAGTTGAGGAGGGAAGGGTTTATTCAGCTTACACTTTCATACTGCTGTTCATCACCAAAGGAAGTCAGGACTGGAACTCAAGCAGGTTAGGAAGCAGGAGTTAATGCAGAGCCCATGTTACTTGCTGGCTTGTTTTCCCTGGCTTGCTCAGCTTGCTTTCTTATAGAACCCAAGACTAACAGCCCAGGAATGGCACCAACCACAATAGGCCCTCTCCTCCTTGATCACTAATTGAGGAAATGCCATATAGCTGGATCTCATGGAGGCATTTCCTCAACTGAAGCTCCTTTCTCTGTGATAACTCCAGCTTGGGTCAAGTTGACATACAAAACCAGCCAGTACAATGACAAAGAAAGAAATGGATTGGCTATTGGTAGAAATAGTGAGTGAGGGCTTTTAAATGTGACAATAGCAAAGAAAAAAGACAGATACTTGTACTCATCACTGAGCTGGCAAGAACAGAGCCTGATAGGGGCCCTCCAACTAAGATGGATAGTGTTTATGAGCTTTCAGGAATATAGCAGTGTGATAGTTCCAAGATGACAATCAAGTGTGTGAGATTGGAGCTCCAGGTGCTGATGTATATATGCCTTGGGGTACGCTTAGATGTCAGCTACCACCATTCAGCAACTGGTGACACAATAACAAACAAAATTCTAACTAAGACTTAATGTAGTTCCAGAGAAGTGAATATTCATGAACATATAGCAGTGTCTGTCTATATGTATGACCATGCTTTGTGTATGTTATAATAACATTAAAGATACCTAATATTTTAAATCTCATTTTTCCTCTCTTGTTACAGGAAAAAAAATCAAAACTTCTAACTTTTCCATAGAAAGTACCAATTCTTGTTCAAGAGACTCTATTTCTCATTGCAATATCAGCAGAAAGAGAATAAGTCCAAACTGACTGGAAAAAAAAAAAAAAAAGACACCTGGAAACAATATGCAAATGAACATTCAAAGATAGAATCAAAGAGCATAAGTCAAAGTAGAGGTAAAACAAGCTAGAGGTAAAGAAAGCTACCCACAGGTTCTAGAGATAAGTCACAAAGCAATATCCACTCATCTTGTCTGAAGAAAGCTGAATGGATATTTTCAAACCATTTTTTTTCACTCACAGTTGGGTGCACAATAAAATGATAAATTCTGTTAACCAGAAAAAGTTAGCAGCATATTGTGTCCTTGGTAGATGGATAGTAGACTCTAGACGAAGTTGTTTATGACTTCTGTATGGGAGTTGTTATACCTCAGGAGCAAAGCACACAAAAACATCAACTGTATATTTGATTTAATCCACTTAAAGCAAAGAAAATCCCACAAGGAACATTATAGGATAATGGAGTATGTAAAATTAGTTGCTTTCCAAAAGGGCTTTCCCAGTTCTATTCTCCAGGGCTGAATTCCCTACCCATTTGGCCCTCAGATATGCAGCGTCTTATTGGAAGATGAGGTTGCGGTACTGTACCAGTGCCCACTCTCAATCTACCTGCATTTGTCACACAATTCCCTCCTATCTGCACAGTCCCTGTGTAGTCACTATTTGCAATTCTCCTTTGTTTGTACTTTCCATTTGTACCTGGTGGACTCTATATTATATTAATTCATAAAACTGGCTCTGCCAGGCTCCCCACAGTTACAATTATTAAGGCCATAACTGAACCAGTTTCTCTCATCTTGATCTTCAACCAGAAGTTCTTGTCCCGGAGCTTTTGCTTCACATTAAAATGCTAATGATCACCTCCACCAAATTAGCAGCTTAATAATAATACTAAAAAAAAAGAGAGAGAGAGAAAAAAGAAAAAGAAAAGCTGAATGAAAAGACTTTGATCACTACCTCTGAGAGTTCAGGATTCTAACATCTCTCCTCTGCATCATTAGCAAACAATGACCTTTAATTAAAAAAAAGATATACACAAAATAGCTTAAGAAATGTTTTTTTAAGCATGATGTGTTCTCACATTTTTGTTTGTCTTTATAAAGGATCTCTCAACCTATTGTGTTTGTTTGCCAGATCATACAAAGAGACCCTACTTGCCCATAGATTATTTTTAATGCTATTTTTAAAAAAAGTACTGCCTTTCCATAAGAACTCAAAGTTAACTATAAAGTTAGTTATAAATCTACTTGAATCGTAGAAAATTTGTAGTGCTTTGAAGTTTCCATCTGACGTACTGGTTAAAAGAACCGACACAGTTAAATCCTTGTCGCCTGTCCCCACATCCACAGGGACAATGCAGCTACTTGATGGCTCTTTCATTTTCCCATATCCTCCTGGAAAAAAAATAGAATAATGACTTTATAATGAAGTCCTTATACAAACACACTGTGTCCTGAAACAATATTAACAGTATTTTGTAATTGATCAAGTGGGAAGGGATCACTCTAGGAATCAGTTAGATGTATTAATGTTATCCGTTTCCCTGCTAACAAGTAATAGCACAGCAGACTTTACATATCCCTATTTTAAACCCATTTCCTATTTTAAGTTATAAATTTTCCCTAGGAGCCCACGGATATAAAATTTGAAAGTGGACTCTGTAGTGGTGGACTGTGCATCCACACATAGAAAGCCACAGAGGGCTAAGAAACCATGAAGCCTGAGTTTTTATGTGTCATTAGCTCTTTAATGAATCTCAAGGGCCTCTGAACCAATGAACTGAGAGTCCAGGGAAGCCTCCAGTCTGACCTGCGTGGAAGAAGTGAGGGAGAGCACACAGATTAACAGTGCTCAGTGCTATTAAAATATTCACAGAAGGCTCATTTGAAAATGTATTAACCACATACTAAGTTAAGGCCCACCACAGATCAAATGCTAAGTTTGGGGACAGGAAGCAATTGGCAGAAGTTAATTGGCCAATATTCAGGGAGGAGACTGGAAGAGAGAACGTTGGGAAGGAAAATGCCCTGATAGCCTTTTAAGACCTGTGGTTGGCAGACATTCTTCTGATAATGATCTGTGTCCATTGGTGTTTCTTCCCTTAGGAGGCAAACACATGAAGAAATGGTAGCTCTGATGACTCCTGGAAATGGAGCAGGCATCTGCGTGGCAGAGTGGAGGGGAGGGCAGCGTACCAGATGCTTTCATTCTCAACCACATTCAGGATAAATGATGCTCTTGAATCCTCAGGAGCCACTATACTATTATTCTTAAGGCTTCTTCCTTGAATTAGGAATCAGTGTAGTATTTCCAGGGAGGAATTTCTAATGACTACAAACTGCTAATTTCCTCAAGGCCTTATTGTGATGATGACCTTGAAAATTCTATTTTGTTGCCAGATGTTTGTTTAATGGAAAGAAAGTACCAAATTCAACTCATAGGGCATAAAACATAGCTATCAACTTGAGTAAAGTAATGTAGAAATAAGGGAACTGTTAACAATGTAGGACATACATTAGCTAAAAGAAATGGAAATTTAATGATACATTATATAAATTATATATTTATCTTGGGAAATTTTTAAATATTGACAAAATTCAAGGAAATAATCTCTCTGTTAGGCTTGAGTAAGTTCTTTAATTTTGAAAGGTTCTTCTGTGACAACTGTTGATTTGAGAGAAATCACCTCAGTATATAATTATTTATAAAGATTTTATATTGATAAAAATGTTAAGTAGGCAACTATTTATGAAACTTTTTAAAAATATCTATATGTATAATGTTTTCCTTCAAAATCTCTCCTGTAATGTCCGAAAAACAGTTAAGGAAATTATTCAACAACAAAATAAAATTAATTTATTAACTTAGGTTATAAGCTTCACATCGTTGCTCATATGCAGATGACAAACTAATAATAAATTAATCATTATATATATCTTACTTTTCAGTTTTAGGTAGCTAGTTAAAATCCTTCCATGTCAGCAAAAGGAACTATCATTTTTCATGGCTACTCTGTCATTACATACCAAATAATGAAAAGTCAATATCAAATACAGAAAACATAGAAAATTCATATAAACATTGTGTATATTGGATGTCTTTCTTTTTACACATGTAGACTCCCATTTTGAAATATTTAAACCATAAAGGAAAAAAATTAACAACTTTTATACCTAGCTATTTAAATATTGTTGTTAAAGTATTATTAAATGTTTATTTATCTTACAGAGTGTGGTACCAGTCAATTTTGGACTGGAAGATTTTCTTTTTAGGTGGTTTGCTCATAAGGTTAAAAAGCAGCTGTCACTGTCTCCTAATGGATTAACTGAACTTGAGGATTGGGGTTAGGGTTTTATTTCTTTCCACATCAGCCTGCCTCAGCTACCTCTTAACCTAGGGACAAGTTCTAAGAGCTGTTGTTCCTTAAATGGAAAATGAAAACTATATTATGTTTATATACTAGCTTTAGAAGCTTTTACAGAGTCACTTATGTGGTATTTACAGGTCTATTAAGTTTAATGGTACATGTTCATGTGTGTTGTGTCTTGGAGTACTTAGAGAAAAAAATAAGCTACTTAATGGAATGTAGATATACTCCCAACTCTGCGTCTTTCTTCTATCTGCCATTGTGAGATGGCATTTTTTTCCTTTGCCAAGGCATTCTTTTGCTAAGGGATATTACAGTTTAGATGGTCTTTTACACATACACGCACACACACACACACACACACACACACACACACACACAAAATAGAGTTGAACTAAAAGAATTATAGTAAAGGTCTCATTAAGTGAGTGGTTCTAAGGACTGATTTGAGCAGGACCCAGCAGGACAATTCTATTGTATTAAGAAAGTCCATATCACTAATGCCAAAGCTTCAGGATAGACAGCATACAACAACCAGAGAAGTTTTAGTGACAGAGAAAGGACTTTGGGCATTTTCTACATCTTACTTCCCATTGCCTACTGTTTTGTTCACTCATCTGTTTGCAGTTCTCACTATCTCACAGGCACATCAGTAGCTGTCAAGGACAAGCTAAGGAGGAGTGGAGACACTTCAGCTTCTCAGGTCCATAAGGTTAACCATATCTTCATAGTATTTGTAAGCTGTGCCTTGACCCTTTTATGCACATGGGCATCTGGATGTAGGGTGAGATGCCACAGAGGTTCCATGATGTACTGTCACAGTAGGTTAGGTGCAGATTTCAGCACTGAAGAGCCCATTTCTTTCCGTTTATCATAGACATTGTAGACATTTGCAGAACTACAAACCCTTTCTTCATCAGAGAATTGTTTTTGAAACAAGTCATTTTCATTGACAATAACATGTTAATAGGTAATACATTTCTTATTGTTGTGTTAAATTAATTGGTACTTACTTATTATTAAAATAACTCAATTTTAGGTCCTTCTGATAAATAATAATAGTTGTAGCTTACATTAACAATGTCTTTAAGGAGCTTAAACTTTTTAAGAGTGTAATGTACTGTTATAAATATTTGAGAACCTTCTTCTATGTTAAAAATGCAAACTGCTACAGAGGACACAGGAAAGGATGTTATAGATGATAAAATATATCATACCATACTGTGCATGTCTATCTAAAGCTCATAAAGACTCCACTCCTGAAGGCAGGAACTATGTATTATTCTCACAAATAATATCAAAACAATATATATTTCTCTTATAAACAGGCCTAGTATGGTGTTTAATTTTATACATTCATGAACCATCAAGACATTAAATCAGTTGTTAATTTATTTCTAAGGTATTAAAATATTAAATTGATTAATTATTAATTAGTTTAAAAGTATTCATTTAAATCTTAGGTTTATTTCAAATATGTTTTCTAAATAAATGTTTAATAATTACTAAAATAAGTACTCCAATATTATAGAATTCACCATAGTAAAAAAAAATAATACTATGTCATATGTTTTTAGTAATTGCAGCTGTAATTTATAAGTGGAATTTTACAGTGGCTAAAAACCTGCAAACAATATTTAGGCTGATCCTTTTACAGCACAGGTTGAATTTTGCTGCTATTAAGGATGTGCTGTTTAATTTAATTCTAGTGATTATATGAATAATATGACATAACTTGAAACCTAGACCTAAGCAGTCCTTCCCATCCTCGGAGATTACCCATTCATTTATTTTGGCAATAATTTTGGAGTCTCCAGAAAGCAATACCAAAATCTTAGCTGGAGGCTTAACTAACTAGGTCTTCTGCTCCCGTGTTGGAGCACATAGTAGATTAACATCAGAAACACACACACACACACACACACACACACACACACACACACACACACACACAGCTCCAGGAAAGTCCCTTTTCCTTTATTCCAGAGATTATCAAGTTTGATGGGTGAGAAAAAACAATTGGGCAGATTTAGTAATACAGGTCTTTGCACTCATTCTAGATCCCAATCCCCAAATGACCTGTTCTTCCCCTTGTGCCTGATGTCTCAGGCTTAAACAAGCAAAGCAAACAAAATGAGGCGAACCAACAAAGTAAAAGTTTCCTCATTGGTCAGCTTTTGTTTGAAAACTCAGCCTAGTAAATCAATAGCACCATACAGAGGATGTCATCTGAACTAAAACACCTATCTCTAGCTTCTTGTATGTCTCTCAAAAATATAGATCAAAAGAAAAAAAAAACAGCTTTACAAGTGCTTTATAAAATTATACTAATGAGATATTATTAAATATTAGTGTTTTGAAGAGAAAAAAATTACCTAGTCACAGTTCATCTGTATCTAGGAAACTTACAGGTTTATTTTTCTTTCTTTATTTATTTTTATTTTTTTAAAGATTTATTTATTTATTATATGTAAGTACACTGTAGCTCTCCTCAGACACTCCAAAAGAGGGCATCAGATCTCATCACGGATGGTTGTGAGCCACCATGTGGTTGCTGGGATCTGAACTTGGGACCTTCGGAAGAGCAGTCGGCGCTCCCAACCACGGAGCCATCTCACCAGCCCCTTTTCTTTTTTAAAAAAGTTTATTCTTCAATCTTTTTTTAACAATCCAGATTTTATCCCCCTCCTCTTCCATCCTCCAACTGTTCCACATCCCACACCTCCTCCTCCATCTCCATGAGGATGTCCCTCCCCACCCCCCACCGGCCCATCCCACCAGACCTCCCCACTCCCTGGGGACCCCAGTCTCTTGAGAGTTAGGTGCATCATCTCTGACTGAGTCCAGACTCAGCAATCCTCTGCTGTGTGTGTTGGGGGCTCATATAAGCTGGCATATGCTTGCTGTTTATTGGCTCCGTGTCTGAGAGGTTAATTGAGACTGCTGGTCTTCCTATAGGGCCACCCTCCTCCTCAGCTTCTTTCATTTTCCCTAATTCAACCACAGGGGTCACCAGCTTCTGTCCATTGGTTGGGTGTAAATTTTTGCATCTGACTCTTTCAGCTCCTTTTTGGGCAGTTGTTTTTCTTCAGCAGAGATTCCTTAATGTTATATGGTGTGTGTGTGTGTGTGTGTGTGTGTGTGTGTGTGTGTGTGTGTGTTACAGATAGTGGAGGTAAAGTGGAGAGAGGAAGTGGGTGACAATAGGGTGGCAGAGAGAGAATAGAGATGAAGAAAAAGGAAAGATGGGAAGTGAGATGGAGTGGTGGAGAAGGAATGAAAGGAATGGGAGGAGAAGAATAGATAGGTGAGAGAATTATAACAGATGGAACTATTAGATTCATCTCTTAGAAATGATGTCATAAGATTTCTAGGAGACTATGGGACACTGCTCTCAATAGAATGGGAGATAATTAAGTATGGATACTGCCTCTTGAAAGGCAAATATTAGAGGGTGGAGAACACTCTGAAATGGTCATTACAGTATTTCCCACCACACATCTGACAAGGACCAAGTCCCCAACATTTAGGATAGATGCTGTCATGAAAGAAGACGACGGTCTGTGCATAAATAGTAGGGCTCCCACCATGTAGATGGCTCCTGAAAATATAGCCTGCTCCTTGGAAAGAGGAAAAATCAGGTTATCAGAGGAGAACAACCAACTTCTCTCTATCACTAGGGAAGCTACCTGAGAAGGATAGAAGGTCCATTTTAATATTAGAGTCAGACAGAAATCACTGGATGTTTTAAAATTTGACCCATATTGCAAGTCAGATAGTCTCTAACTCTGCAGCAGATAAAGCCTCTTGGAGGTTTATCTTCCCAAGATGTTAGAACAGACAGTCTGGCCAAATACTTCCTTCTCTGGCAGGTTCTGGAGCTGAGTTGGGTATTATTGAAGACTGGTCCTCAGAGGCAAAGATGAGCAAAGGCCACCAGAGTGGGCAGTTCTGCTGCCTGCTGGGTATTTCCAGGTGTGTCCTCTACCTATACTATGAGCCATTCGTGCCAACCAATGATAACCAATAATTAGGATGGTGGTACTGGAACTATTGATATTTAAATTGTCAGTCTGGCTTAAGCCTGGGTCCTTTTGGGTAAAGTCAGTAATGATCAACAAAGAAAATGGGATAGATTATTTCACAGGACAGCACCCAATGTGCTGTCTTTCTTTGAACTCATCTAAGCATCTTTAAGGGAAAATAAAAATTTTAAAAAATAATAACATTAAAGTATATAAAGGATAAAACAGGCACAAAGAGTACACCCAGGGAATTAAAAGTGTCTGATAAGGAAAGGGGTCACATAGCTCCAGCCTGAGTGTGAAAATGGGGAAGTCAAGTAAATACTGTTTAAAAATAGCTCACTCACTCTCCAGGGCTTTCTGTTTGAGATTTTTCTAGTTTCTACTTGTTTAAAGCTAAAGGTGAAAAACTGCCTTCTTATAAGTTTATTTACTGGAAACACAGTTAACTAAAAGAAAAAAACAACAACAAAACAACAACCAAACAAAAAGCATAAAAAACCACCCCCCCCCAAAAAAAAAAAAAAAAAACAAACCCACTGTACTTAAATTGAAGCTTAAAGTTGAAACCACATTAAAAGAGCAATCTTTATAAATCAAGTTTCCAGGCAAGAGTAAGGCAGGGATGTGAAATTAGGCAAAGCCAAAGTTTCTCTGCTGTGACTGCCCTTGCTCTTCATAGCTCATTCTCTCATGGCTCATCGCCCAGGGCAGTTGACTCAGCTGGGGAGGTCAGCATCCCCGCAACCCAAGTCCTAGGAAGGAAGAAGAGAAGCTCATAACCTGAAATGACATGGTCGCTGAGGCAGCTTGCTGCTCCGCATGCTTACATTTTGATGTATATCCTGTGAGCTGAATTACAGAGAATAGCATTCGACAGGGTGAAGGGTTGCCTACACAGAAGAGAAGGCAAGATTCTTGTCTGAAGGACAAGTGCCTTTAGCAGGAAGCAAAAGTCTTACTTTATAAAATGACCTCAAAAAAATCGGACAGCCCTGCAGAGGCAGGAGAGGGATAACCACCGAGATGAGCTGACTTAGTGTACCGCTATCTGACTAAAGTACATAGCATTTATCTCTGGTGGAATTTATCTGAAGGAGACTAGACTATTTTCTCTTTGATATTGTTCAGGAAAGGAGCAAAGCAAAAATCCTTTGAGTGCCCGCTGGATGTTGTGGAACATATTGAGATTGGAAAACTAATATTGACTTACTCCATATACTTGAGCCTCTGTTTAGAAATCAATGATACCTATGCAAAATGTTGATTTTGATGGCCAAATGTCGTATTATATGTACCCACAAAAGAAATGTAACTTTCTATAATAGAAATCTTGCCTGGCATTCATGATTATTAGTGAAATTTTTTGCCCATAAAAACTACTCAAAAATATTATCTTTAAACTGCAGCTCGGTTCTCTTGTATACCAAAAAGACCCAATGATTTCCTTTATATGTGCCTTGCTATTGCTTTTGTGAAATAAATACTGTCTATGAAACCATTTTTAAAATGAAATGTTTTTATTAATACTTTCTTATTAAATTTGGCATTTCTTACACAACTGCTGTACACTAAATAGTCTGCTGGCAGTTTTGTTTGCAAGGAGGATGAGTTGAATATGGCTTCTAACATAAATAAAAATAAGTTTCTTCTCGTTTATTTTTCTTATCCCTGTAAACATTTTCATTGCCCTGTCACTTTTAACCTTACAGATAAGTTGACATCCATGTCTTAGGAATGTCCCCTCTGGATTTCTTGATTCTAATCCGGTTTTTAAGTCTAAGATGAGGGAACAAACAGGTTGGAATTGCTTGGGAGTTTTTCTGCAACGCAGCCAGCTACCTTGAAGTTCTATGAGAGCCCAGTGGGTTCTAGCCAAACCTTTTAGTCATGGTAATGTGAGTAACCATTGCTTAATCAGATTGTCAGGATGTCCAAAAAAGGTAGAGATCACCTCCCTACCCTTGTTTTTCTGGAATGCTCCTGTCTTTCTGGTCAGAATGATTCTTATCCCCTTCCCTGAGCATTCTATACTCCCACTATTAATTGCTGCTCTAGGAAATCTATTTATTCTACGTCGGTAACATTGGAGACCTCTGAAGACTCCCATTTTTCCTAAACTGAAACTTCATTGAGGTAAAAAAAAAAAAAGTTTCATTTAGTAGGTTTATGTAAAAGTTGCAGTCAGTTTTCTTTTCATTTTCCTAAACTCGAATTCCTCAAGCCTCAGTAAATCCTACCAGGCACCCTCTCCTTCCTTTTCATTTCCACCTCAGGCTCCAAATTACCTTCTCCATCGCTGTCTGCAAAGTGCCCTGCAACCCAAGGTAAAAATTACTAAGCTCTCCTTAAGAACACTTTACAAGAGCTCCTCAGATGCCACACAAACATCATTATAAAGTTTCCAGTGAGCTTCTGACTGACACTTCAAAAGTATTCTCAGTTTTGTTTTTTTTTTTTTCCTTTTTATTGCGGAAGAGGAAGATGGGTCTTTCACAGTGACTGAAGAAAATCAAATCCATCCTAAAGCCATAGAGAAATCTGAGAATATGACATAAATACATAGTAATATTTTCTTTGGTTTTGATTAAAATGCCAAATTCCCTTTTTTATAAAATCTCAAACTTAGAGCACTTGTGATGCGAAATGTTTTATTTTGTAAGAGCATTATACTTTTGTTGTTGTCTTAAGATTTAAGCATGAAGTTTTTATTTTAAGAGAAAATTATAAAATGTATTCATATAGGAATTTCTTTTGTAACATACGACTTAAGTCATTGGGAGCTAGACATGTTCCACACCTGTTCATGCCTAAGACTTTCTCATGCTTTATTTTAATTCTGAAATAAGTGCCTTCATTTGGTTGGTTAGCTTGCTTGTCGCTTTGACATACTTTCTGTTTGTCTGAGAATTTCATGCATGCATATAGTGCATTTTGATAAAATTACCTCCCCATTTCCCTTTCCAACTCCTGCCCTATTGACTGCTAGCTCTCGCTCCCACTTCATGTGCTCTCTTTTATATTATGAAGACCTCACTGAGCTCACTGAGTGACGCCTGCATGTGTATGGGTTCAACATCATCTACTAAAGTGTAATAGACACATGCTTGAAAAAACCAATACCCCCACCTCCAGCAGATAATAGTTGCCAATAGCTGCAGGCTGATGGTGGAACTTCATGAGACCCTCCCCTCCTTGTTCTGGGAATGCTTTGTTACTGCCTCTGAATGTGGGTCCACAAACCAATATTGCTGCCATTCCTGTTATTTGATATTCGGGAAAAAATATTCCCTATTGGACCTATATCTTATCATCCAATTTTGCCTTAAAATACCTCCTAAATGAACACAGAGGAGTCTACTCTACATGCCCAGCATCACAATTTGGGAATCATTATGCTATATGACAGATTTCTCCCCAAACAAACACTTTGATCATTTACTGATAGCACAGGCAGGGAGCACTAATGACTAACTCCAACATTGTGATGAAGACCCAATAGAGAATTAAATGCCTCGGAATTCACTCATCTTTATTCATCTTAGGGGGCCATTAGTGGGGGGTTGTTTTTCTTTTTCTTTTTTTTTAAATTAATATTAGTTTGGCATCATCCCTTCCTTTGAAAAATGAGAAAGTTTTAAGTAGGTAATAGGTAAAAGGGATTTCTCTTTTTCATTCTAAATATTTCTGAGAAATATAAACATGAAAATATTCCTGTGGGCTCTACACTAAGAAAAATAATGACATCTCTTGCAGTAATAACAAAAAGGACCATATTTCCCAGTCCTTCCACTGACTGTCCAGAATGCTGAACATTTATTTTAATAGTGAAATGTGTTTTCTTTAGTTCAGGGTTTCCTCTAGAAATCTTATTGATTTGAAATATGTAACCTCCTAACACCACTCTTGCTTATCACTGTTTTGTGTTTCAATGAATCCTATCTTGAAGAAATGTTTCTCCTTTTAAAATATTCTGAAAAGTTCATTTTTTGATTTTTAAGCTTGTTTATTTTCTTTTTACTATTTCTGTTTATAAGTAGTCTTCTACCAACTAAACTACATATACACCTTTTTATATCTTTTTATTTGGTAATTTCTACTCATCTTTATAACTGCATGAAAACCAGATGTTATTTTATCACTCAGAATAATGTATTATACATATCTAACTAGTTATAGTACTACTATATGATAATGACTAGTTATAACTACAATGACTAGTTAACACTTAATAACTAATAAGTTTCTAATAATCAGTGACTATTAGTTGCCATTTTTAAGAAAGTGATTAAAATGTTGACATAACTCTTTAGAGTAGGGACCTTACTCTTTTTTCCCTAATAAGCTTTTCATTTTCATTTTGTTTTGTTTTGCTTTCTACTTTTGTTGTTGTTTGTTTGTGTTTTAAAACAAAGCTTCTCACTATAGTACTGGCTTGTCCTGAAACTCATTCTATAGGCTATTCTGGTCTGCCTCCCAAGTTCTGGGATTAAATGAGTGCTATCATAAACCCATATATGACTATTCTATAGAATAATTACATGGTGAAATCCTTTTCATTTGAGGTTACCTATACTCTCAGTACATACAAGAACTTGGAGCTATTCACAGTGCTAAAGAAGAGTCCTCTTGTCTAATAGATGATGAAATACATCCTTGCCTCTGAATTTCTGAAGTAAGATTGATAATAGATGCTGGAGGTCCCACTGATTATTAGGAAGAAGATTTTAGTCCTCTGTTTTGCAGCCACATATGCCCCTCTTCCCTCTTTTCTCTGCATTAGCAGGCAATTTTGAATCTAGACTCAAGATTCTAAGCTGCTTCTTATTTAACATTGTGATTACATGGCTATGTGCAATGAGTTACAGTGTCTGGAAATCTGTTCCTTCTGAGTGATGACTGTTACTGGAAGTAATACCTTCATTATCTGGGTACCAGGTACTACAAATTGATGATCTTCTTGGAGGTTCTGTCAAGAAAATGAGAAAGTGGATTCATCATAATTCTTCTGTTTTGTTTTCTGAGTTTTCTTTTCTGTCACAAATATTCCTTTCTCAACAGTTTCAAATGCAGCTTGCATCTACTTTAGTCATTATAGTCACTATAATGTGTCCACATGTCTTTTCTTTTTTAATCATTCAAAAATATCTCAGTCAAGTTTACTTTTGCTAATATTTTTATTTTATGATGTTTTAGAAAAATGCTAATTTTGTTGTATTTATTTCTTTATATCCAGTTTCTCTCTTTGTTATTCTTTAGTAACTTCTTACATGGATTTATGGTAATATTCATCCACTGCCCTCTTTTGTCATCTCTCCTCTCCAACAACAACAACCTTTTTTCCCTAACTAGCCCACTTCGTACTGTGTGAATGTGTGTGTGAGTGTGAGTGTATATGTGGGTGTGGGTGTACATGTGTGTGTATGTGTGTGTGTGCACATGTGTGTGCACGAGTGATCCACTAAATTTCATTATGATTGGCTGCATGAGAATGAGTAGGAAACCCGGACAACTAATCAATTGCTATGACACTCCATACTCCATACTCTGTAGTTAGTGTTTCAGCACTCTGAACATTTTTGAATCTCTGTAAGAACTGCTGCCCACTCCAAAAAAAAATAACTTTTCTGCAGATTTTGAGAATGAAACTAATATATGGTTCAAAGCATATGTCAGTAGAAGGTAGCTTGACACAATTTTGATATGAAAATATCAATTTTCTTCTAAGTTCTATGACATTCCCCAACTATAGGCTCTTTACCAAGTTTTCATTCTCTACCATGAGCTAACTTCTCTGGAGTGGGCTGAGAATCCAATCTGAAAGCTGTCCTTTACCCTATAACAGTTATGCTACTGTACCAATGTGACACCCCCCCCCCGTAGATTGTTATTGTAGATCATAGTATCTCCAGCTGTGTATGACTGATGGTGAATTCACTTCTCCAGAAGCTTCTACAGTTCTGGCACTGTGTAAGCAACCCAGCAAGGGGAGGGGGGTATTCGTCTCCATGTCCTGCAACCCAATGTGTGATGTATCCATCAGTTGTTTTACATTATCATTCTTGTAGGCAACCAAGAGAATGCATTATTTGGGAATACAGGGGTCTGTCTATCTTACCAACAATTTGCAGGAATGTAACTCATACCAGGTACTGGTTTCTGAGAAGATTACTATTTATCCATGCTAGTGGATAAATACCTTTAATTTCATTTTTAGTAGATTTAGAAAACAGTAGTCATGATGGTTCACGTTAATTGTCAACTTAACGACACATATGATCACCTGGAAGATGTGCCTGTGGGGAATGATCTTTCTTACACTGAAGTGAGATTTTGACTTGCTGAGGGCTTACTATTCTCTGGCTGGGATCCTGGATTGCATAAATGGCAAAGGCAGAGAGCATGCATGCATCCGACACTCTCCTCTTCCTGGTTAGAATGTAACTAGTTGTCTTTAGCTCTGTTGCTCTGATAGATGTTCCCACAGATGCTACTCTACAGTTTTGGACTATAAACTGAAATTAGCAGTTTACCCTTTGAATTGCTTTTGTCGGAGTATTTATCTTATCATAACAAAAGAAGAGTAAAGAAGGCAGTAAGGCACAGGTGCTTTTGAAAGGTTTTTATTACTCCTTTCCCCACCATCTCTTCTTCTCTCTGTCTTCCTCTCCATCTCATTCTGCCCATCCTCCCACCACTGTACTTGATTAAACCTCTCTGTCCACAGTATCCTTCAGCTCTGTTTCTATGTCACGAATCCTGCTCTTCTCTCCTTCCTTGTGGTCTTTCTTCCTAACCTCTCTCATGGACTGTTTCTAGCATCTTTATTTATGTTTAGGATTCAGTCTTACTGTATAGCAAAGGCTTGCCTCAGCCTCAAAATTCTCCTGCTTCAGCTTCCCATGTGCATAGAATATAAATAGACACACACCAAGCTGGAAACAATAACACATTTTATCTTTGATTCATATTCACTTTCGCTTACTCTATTTCTAAAATTTTCTATTGATGAAGTTTTTTTTTTTCCTTTTTACTGTGGCTTCAGTGGGATTTTTAATGAGTGGAAAAGATTAAAATAATTTGCCAACTTCTGCACTTTGGCTATAAACTAATTTTGACACTGTTTTTGTTTTCTAGTATAAGATCTAGAAGAGACAGAATATTGTCAATCATAATCCTGTTCCTGGATTCACCCAGTAAAACCCACTCTGCCGTGCTGAGTAGATTTAACAAAAGCACACATACACTTAGTCTATGTATCTTCCAGGCTTCCAACACCATTATTAGTCCATCTTCCATAGTATTCTATGATACTTAAATGAAATATAATGATGATAGACAAGAGATGCTTGCTTAGTTAAAAAATAATTAATTATAAATTATCTACCTGTGGAAGGCAGCCAATATTTGTTCAGTTACTACTCTGACAGGCAGTAAATTCAGCCCTGAAAATCATTAAAGGCATAACACATATTTTTTTAATAAAATAAATCTGATAACCAAAAGCCAATAACCCTTTATAAACACTATACCCCACCTCTACATGCCTTAGATTTATCACCTGAGGAGATGGCTTCATGTGTAAAAATGCTTGCAAAAATGCATAAGGACACGAGTTCTGATTCCCAGAATCCACAAAATAAGTTCAACTTGGTAGCATGCACCTATAACACCAACACTACCAATTGACAAGCAGTTCTAAGAGGCTTACTTGAGAGTTGGTCTAGCAAAAACAGCAAGTTCTAGGTGTGGTAAGAAACACTGTCTCAAATACAGCAGAGAAGATATTGAAGAATACATACCAATATTAACCTCTGGATTCCACAAGTACTCTTGAATGAGTACATGCACACATGTACGTATACAACATATACAATAATAATTATATTGCATTAATATATAATAAATTATAATAACATATAAATATATTAATATACAATTATAATTCTATATACTATATAATATATAATTATGAATACCTCATGTCTTTTGACAGTAGAGATGCTTAACGTGTTTTAACATAGATGTGTCCTACCTTGCACACAGTTTCGCACCTGCATCTTTCTATAGCAATGGCTGTATAGCTATTCACTTTTTCTTTCTAGAGAAGAACTTAGATCTCAGGCCATCCATACAAACCCAGGATCTTACTGCAATTACGATCAGTAAAGGGTTACTTTTGCAAACTTGACCTTAGTTCAGTCAAAAGGGATGTCAAATATTCTATAAGAAATGAAGGAAATTCATCTGGAAGAGACCAGAAATTCAGCTGGCTCATATTTTGAAAGGAATTAGAAACACATTTCTGGTAACATATCTTGGGCCAAAGCTAATGCTCATGGTTGGTTCAATGACACATTGAAAAGATCGGTCACATAGCATTGCAAAATTGTATGTTAAATACTCCAAGAAGTGTAAAAGTGGCTTAGCTTGGGGCTCTCTTGACAGGGCACTTGAGAAGAGTTTGCTCAGGTAACTCTGATGATTAACTCACAGCACAGTAGTCAGATGAAGAAGTTTGGGCTCTTCATCCTGAAATTTTTCTACTTTTCACTGGAAATTCCTGAGACAATCCCAAATGAAAGCTAATCAGAATATTATTCACATGATCATTTCCTTTGAATCATCCTGACTTAGGCTCTTTCAATTCATCTAAGCAACTGGTAGTGACCTGAACGTGAAAAAAAGGGACCCACTTTTAATATGTAAATGTGCTGCTTTTATGAATTTTTTGGGCAGGGGGAAAATGGCAGATTTTCTTCTAAAAACCGTATGTTCTTACATTTTTTGATAGCTGAAATCGGCAGCTTGCCAGAACCATTCCTAGCCAAGTGCCAGAATTCCCCAGAAAGGTGTCCCAAGAAGTCTGTTCTGATTACTGAAGATGTTGAACTAGTCTTGACTTCAAACAGTAGATATTTCCACACTTTAGTCGTAGATGACAGCTCTATCCATTCCACAATGTCAAATTCTTTGGTTTTGGCCATCGGGTATTTATGCATTTCTGGCTAAGGAAGTAGAGAAGCCTAATTTGATTTTGGAGCCAAAAGTTTTTAGGCCTCGTTCCTTTGGAACTTGGACTGGACGATTTTGGCAGTATATAAAGGCTAGGACAGATCAAGTAGTCACACATAACTGACTCAACAGACCATATTCAGAGAGAAAGATCATGCCTACACATTGGATAACCATTCTCCAAGGCAGACTGACAACACCCTGAATTCAATCACCCTTAAATAAACACACAAGGAAAGCACGGCTTTAACATACCTTCGGGCGCTTCTCTCCACTGCTGCCTGATTGGTTTTCGTGCCATAGGCCAGGCTGCAGATGCTGTCATTACTGTTGTTCTTACTTATGTCTGTCTGCTGTCTGCTAACAAGCATTCATATGCTTTGGATCATTAAAGTCGCAACCTCCTGTGCCAATCTATTCCTCTTCATGGGTTTGCCATAGCTTAGAAGAAATGATGCTATTTTTGTTTCTTGTGCTTTTTGTTAGGGTCATTTTGGAAGTCTGACTATCACAGCATCCACCATTGGCCCCACTGAACATAAAAATTGTGTTCCTACTAACCCTGTTCTTTTTGCTTGATTTTCGATGCAAGCTGAATGACGTGTGCTGGAATCACAATAGCAAACACTGTTGCAGCTTCAGCCATGTCCTGGTACCCTGCTATCTTCTAGCCTGCTGTACTTCTACCCTTGCTAAATGTCTTCTGACAGACTCCAGGTGCTCGGGATTTTCACAATCCAGCCCATTTCGTTGTTGGAACTTGTCACTTGGATCTTGGGGGAATTGTCCCCTTAATTTTTTCATCTTAATGTTGGTAACAAGTTGACTACACATGTTCATCTACATGTACAAGGCTGCATGCATCCATGAGTATGGTCAGGGGGTGGAGAAACACAAGTTTCTCTTTCATGGAAGGCACAGAGGATAGATATTGTACAGAGAGAAAAAAAAATGTCACTTGTAGTGTTATGCAGGCTGCCCATCTAAAGCCATCATTGCCTGGCACCTACACACTAAGGGCAAGGATCCAGCCAACTTGTGAGTGGGCACCAGGCCATCTCAGCAGATGGGCATGAAAGTCGGCAGCCAGTAGACCATGTATGTGCATCAATGGAGGGTGTTGAGGGCACGATTCCCAGAGGAGAATGTCCTAACAGCTGTCTGGCCTGAGCCAACATACTTACAACCAAGGAAAGGTGCCATCCTTCAATCCTGCTGAGTCGGATTAACCTTCAAAACAAAATCTTTTTTTCAGCAGCAGAAGGTGAGTATGGGTGTCTCTAAGAACTTGAAAGAATAGGTGAAGAAAGCTATTTGGCAAGGTGCAATTGTTAGGTATTGACTAAAGATGCTGAAGCCATTCATTCAATGTGCTTATTTTGAACTCTTGGCAGAAAGTCTTAATTCTCAAAAGAGTGTTGTAGTTATTCAAATCTTTGCCTCCCACAACATTTGTAAAAATGACTCTCAATACAGGCAGACCACTTTCACTAAGTACATATCTACCTTTGAATTAAGAAATAGGGATCTATGAGAAAAAGATGATCAGGAGACTATAGAAAGCAGACAGCAGGTAGGTATCTTTGTCGAATGTTATACACCGCAGACTAAATGTCATACATAATGCATCACAGTGTTCCAAAACCAAAAGGGTTTCTTTGTTAGTGATGAAAATAAGCTTGCAGAAGTAAAAAAGAAACCTTGGATTTTTAACCTGGGCCCTTCTGGAAAGTGAAAGAATTTTTAAAAATTGAAACTGAGCCTGATTTAATTTGTCAGGAATTTTAGGCAGTTAGATATCATGAAATCAAATGTAGGATGTGTCTTCACAAAATAGAGAAACAGAAACTTAACAATGCTGGGTTTCATTTCAGTAAACATGACCAGAGCACCATGAACTTTCTCATTATATATATATATATATATATATATATATATATATATATATATATATATATANCAATCATTTTGAGTATTTTTAGTGTTGGCTTCAATTGTCCTATTTAGAAGATTACCCAGCTTTCACTTGTCAGAAAATATAAATTTTATTCAAACATTCTAGAATATGCATCTATAGTTTCATAATCTACTCTTTGAACTATTTCCTTTTGTCTCTATCAGAGTGAATATCTCTGATATCAAGAGTAAAGGAGAAGAGTAACTGAGTTATTTTACTTGCTAATAATAAGAATCATAATTGTGACTTCATTCAATCCTGTACTGACATTAATAGTGTCACAAATAGAATAAAATATATCACAGGCCTCTGCCTAAGGGTCGGGTTATTAGGTGGTGCTTTAGAATTTTAGGAAGGGAGCATTCTGGGGAATCCTAGTGCCACTGGGTTTGTCCCCACTATAGGGTCCTTGTCTGTCTGTTTCTCTTGTTTCTTTCCCAGTGAACTGAGTAGTTCTGCTTTGCCATGTGTTTCCAACAGGATGTGCTATCTCACCACAAGCCTAATCCACTGCAGTCAAGTGATAATGGACGGGAACTACCAAGCCCTGATCCATAAAAACCTTCCTAAGTTAATTATCACAGGTGTTTCATTATAGAGACAGAAGGCTGAACACTACACATGCAGAGTCTAAAAAGTCCATCTTACAAAGAGAGTACTTAGCTTTAACAGAAATAAAGGGAGAGAGTGGTTAGTGAGGGGAGAAGTGTAGTTGGATAGAAGTTACTTTGGATAAAAGTTACTTCTAAGATTCTATAGTATTATAGGGCACTTGGAATTGACAATAATTATGTGCACATTTCAAAATAGCAAACAAAAGAAAATTGAATGTTCCCCAACAATGTGAGAAATATTCAAAATAATGGATACATGAATTACTCTCATGTGATCAATACACATTGTATGCCTAAACTGAAATTTTATACTTTTGTCCCATAAACATGTGCTATGATTCAGTATCAATGAAGATTTTAAAACACTTAGGAGAAAATGAGTTTTAAAATACATGTAAAACAAAATCCTTGGGTGCCCCTCCAGAGATAAAATATTAATAATGAGCATAAGACATGAGTATACTTCACACTAACGAAATATAGACATCTTTAGTCCTTGGTTCTTATGATTATTTCGGTTTATGAAGAGATGCAAATTGTGGTATATCAAGCTTCACCACAATGGTGCCTCTCATTTTGAGAAACTTGGAGAGAAGTATTATACAGAAAATGACCCCCATGAGAGGCTAAAGGGAATTATACTGATCTGAAGCAAGCCAATAGGTAACAATGTACACAATTAATTTGTATTTAAATTAGGTCAGTAGGTAGTCTGATTTCCTGTTTGAAAGAAAACATATGTTTGGGATTAAATAAAATTAGGAAAGGTATTAAGTATTTGAAACCATCCCAGAGGTGCCTCTCTTTGGCTATTTAGGGGTCAGCAAATTATGGTTATGTTTAGCTGTAGCGTGTCTCAAGAATTCCTTTAATTTTTCTCAGGGGATGAAAGACGTAAGAAGCAGTGTCGTATTTCTGACTCATGTTATACAATAAAAGGAGGATTAAGGAGCAGTCAAATGTCATGTGTGGGGAACAGATTTGGTTATGAATGCCCATCTATGACATTTGCATAGTACAGTGGTCCAAAGGGGAAAGGAAAATATATATGCTAAGCTATGCATCTATCATACACTAGTAGCGTATGAAGTCAAATAAGTTTCATCACTTTATGTGATTGCCTACTCTTGAGACTACTGAAAGATTTATTTATGTTGCTGCAGAGAACTTCTAAGTACTGGGTAAGCTTTCAGTGTCCACAGAGTTACAACACATTCAGAGCTTGAGGGGGTGCAATTCCGCCATCTTAGCCTTCTTTCTGCAAAGCTAGATGCCACATCCATACGCTGTAAAAGTAGTCACCGTTTAGGTTGTACTTATTATTTGTAAACAACACGTACTAAAAATGTTACCCACGTCCACACATTCTCAAAAGAATCCACTAACGTTCTTCAATTTCTGATTGTGAGAGTTTTAAGAAATTATATTTGGCAAAATTCAAGAAAATTTGAATATAAGACTTGGGATACACCAAAAAAAATTTCTCCTGAGAAACTGTGAAGATAAAGACTAAACTTAACCACAGATTTATTTCTGCTTTTCATCCACGTATCCAGGGAGGTTGCTAATGGGAGGGATGCCTCAGAAAATGCACATGTCTGTGAAAACTTGGAACACACTAATGCTTTTCAAGTGATTTTATTTCAAGTCTAAGCCACAAGATATAAACTTTCATCAAAAATGGTAATCTAGTTAAAATCAGAGCTGTGTGGAATGTTTCATGTTTATGTATAACTTTTATGGTAGACCCTCCCACACAGGGGAAATAATGTGCCCAAATTCTGTTATTTTTACAGTATGCAATATATCACAGACTAATCCCACACATCAGCTCCGTGTGTTTTAAATAGATTCTAAAAAATGAAAAATAAATGAAAGAAAAATGAAGAATATTTGAAAAAGTAAATTTTAAATTCCACTTGGAAGCCAAAGATTTGAAAAAAAAAAATATATATATATAGTGCACATTTTAATAAGAAAAGAGGGGGGGGGGTTGAAGGAAGCTTGCTCTATGCATTCTGGGCCCTTCAGGTTTCCACTTAACCTTCCACAGTTACAAATCTGCAGAAAGGAGAGAGGTCTCTGTGATGATCATGAAGTTAAAAAAATGCAGCTTTGATCTAGAATTGTTTAGTCATATAGATTAATCTGATATCGATTTTAGGAGAATCCAAGTCACAAGACACTTACATTTCAATTGCTTTTCAATGGGACCTACTACAAATCATTCCCATTTGTAAGTCATTCAATAGGAAGGTGCCATTTAGTGAATAGTTTGTTCACCCAAAGAAAGATGAAACACAACAGCATTTTTTCTTCTCGAAGTGAAAGGTTATCATCATTTCAAATATTCATTATCACAATTTCACTGTTTAAAGAGGCAGGATATAGAGATTAAAAGATCTTAAGACATAATCATGTCACTTCAAAAGAAACTAGGATGACATTCTTAATAAACAGGCCAGAGAATTTAAATATGTAGCAGTGGGGGTTAGAGGGCAGGGGGGACCTCTAGAAAGTCCTAGAGACATGGGATTCGAGATGCTACCAGAACTCAATGGGGATGACATTAGCTGTAATGCCCAACAGTGGGGTGATGGAAGCTGAAGAGACCACCTCCAGTAGAAAGACAGGGCCCCCAGTTGATGCAGGGACAACCCACTCATCTTCAAAAGGGGCAAAAATGAAGCAGAGTCTGAAAGAAAGGCTACTGAGTGACTGACCCAACTTGGGATCTATCCCATGTTCCCACACCAAATCCTGACACTTACTGAGGCCATATTGTCTGTGCAGACAGGAGTCAGACATGCTGTCCTCTGAGAGCCTCTACCAGCAGCTGACTGAGGCAAATGTAGATACATACAGCCAACTGTTGGATCAAGGGTGGGAACCAATATGGAAGAGTTAGAGGAAGGACTGAAGGAGCTGAAAGTAATTGCAACCCCATAGGAAGAACAACAGTGTCAACTAACCTGGACCCCTCAGAGCTCCCAGAGACTAAGCCAAAAACCAAGGAGCATGCATTGGGTGGTTTGTGGCCTCCAGGCACATGTCTAGCAGAGGACTGCCTTGTATGGCCTCAGTGGGAGAGGATGCACTTAATTGTGAAGAAACTTGATGCCCCAGGGAAGAGGGATGCTAGTAAGTGTGAGGTGGGATGGGTGGACAGATGGAAGAGCATCTTCTCAAGTAGGAATGTGGTGAAGAACTTGGGGAGGCTAATGGGGAAAGGTGGCAACTTTTGAAATGTAAATAAATGAAATAATTTAATAAAACAAACAAACAACCCCCCAAAAACAAAAAAAAATGAATAAACTAAAAGACACATTAAAACAAAAAATAAACAGGCCAGAGAAACTGAATTGTCAGGCTTTTATTTGCTCAGAAGTTTGGAAATAAACTCATGTCAAATTTCATGATTATTTCCAAGTAGAACTGTGTGATGTATTGAAAATATTTCATAATTTAGAAATATTATTAAAAAGCTAGCAAAATCAATGCGGCTGTGCCCTCTTTTATGTGGTCAGCATACATATATGTTCTCTTGGGCTTAAGACCACATAGAACCAAAGAGAAGCATTTGGGATAAAAAGGCCTCCCACAGAGGTCAAGTTTTCCTAATTCTCTGAGAAAATAACTTGCTGAAAAAAATTTGTATGAAACTACCATCATTTCTCATTGATATTCAACTTCTCAAATTCGTCAGCTACTTAAAAAACAATCACAACAGACTGTGCCAGGTCCTGAAACATGGCATAAATAACTTCAGACATAGCATAGGTGTGTGAAACCATGGGAGAGCAACTTGCACCGTCTCAATGAATTACTCTTTTTGTTGTACTCAGAGTAGAAACATTTGGTAACAGAAACGAGTGTACTTTAATGACCTACTCAAAACTTGCTGAAATGATATACCAAATATGAAGGTTGTTCTGACAACATGAAATGATCATAAGGATATCTACTGTCTTAAACTGTCATGTATAAGGTATATCTCAATACAACTTACCAAACCAGACAATAATTCATCACTCATAAATGTCTATAAAGGTACCATAAAATTGTTTATTATTTGTAACACAATTTCGGAGTCTTTTTCCCGCTAAACTTATTTCATGAGAAGTTTGGCTGAATGCGAGTTTTTGCTGCATTTATTATTTCAATTAAGTATGTCATAGAAAGACATTCTGATGTATCCTAAGTTCTCCTGATATCTATAGATAGCAATTAAGCCATTATGAATACAGAATTTTCAAAACCCTAACTCTGGGTCAGGCTAATGTGGTTTTGAATGACGTGTTTCTTTGCTTTACTGGGACACATTGTTTTGGCAATGTTGAGTGATGAAAGGTCTCTATTTTCAACACTTTCATAAACTTATACCTTGGTTGAACATGACAGATCAGGAGCTTATTGACTTGAGAATGATCAGGAGTATTACCTCCACAAAGAAGTATTAAAATTGCTTATAACAGATTTGAAACTGATTTTAGCTTCCCTGTTAAATGCATGAAATTTTACAAAATTGACTCTGTCTTAAATATCTACCTTTAAAGCATTTTTCTATGTACACTAAAAGGACTCAACTTTTCAGCTCATCATGACTTTACAAACTGAGATATATATTCATCCTTAACAGATGTATATTAAAATCTTCAATAGTACCTGGCAAGTTGGTATTCCATAAATTTTAACATGTTATTTTTTTCATCATTTTGCAATTTAAATTTGGTTTGGCTAGATCATAATGACAGTGGTCCATTTCAAGAGAAAAGCAAGTGTGTGTTCAGAAATGGACATTTATATCATTTTTTTCTCATTAACATTTATTTCAGATTTTAATCATTGGCTTAATATATGAAATTTTCCATATATACTTCCTATATTATTTAATTTAATTTGAACAGTGTATTTTATTACTATACTAGTAAATGGCTTTGATATGATAAGCTTTATCTAAAATCTTAAGACTTAAGTAAGAATAATTAAAGTTACTGTCATAACTATAGCAAACTTACTCCTGTTAACAATGAGAACAAAGCAGATTTGGAAAGCCTGCCTCAGAGGATCATGTTCTCCGGGTGAGTGACAGGCCATATTTAGGTGATGATGGGCCACTCTTCTGACCCCAACCCACTAGTGATGGAACAAAAGAAGACATCAAGTGACAGCACTGACCAGGACCCATGCATCAACTTTGTGATTTACTGGGTAGTTTTATCTCTAACTCTCAAGGTGTTTTATTTTCCAGGTAGTTGACTTTTATCCACAGGCTAAAAATAGAATTGGGTTTTAAGGAAATAAAATAATGAAAGTTTCTATCATTCAGGAATCTTCCATTCTTACAAGTTAGCATGGATGCAAGTACAGTATAGTAAGTACATGAGAGATATAATTCTAAATGTAAGGCATCATGAAATGAGTTTCTACTCATTTAAAGGACGAAATAACATAAGATTGTTTCTCACTGCCAAGCTGTGGATAGCCACTGTGAAGCTGAGGTTTATAGAATTCCTCTCATTGACTACCTTTGCTCTAAGCATCCTTACACATAAGGTCTTGCATCTTTACATCATTTTAGTGTCTACTGTGGCTATACTTCTGAACTAATGCCAGCTTTCAAATTCTCTAAACTATGAGATGGTTCCAAGAAATAGGAATTTATTTCTCACTTGTGCAAGAGAAGGCTGTTTTCTACAGGAAATCCTGAAATTTTCTCTAAATATAAAACTATTCCTCCTCCCAAGTTTAAAGCTGAATAGCTAATGAAAGTAACCTTTGTAAACCTAGGTAGTTCCCCCACTTTAGATAACCAGGATCCTGAGTCTTCCTTCCACTTACATTAGTTTGATGTTGAATCCTAACCAGGGTCAAAGACACAGAGAATTTGGAACAAACTCTGGTTGGGTAGTAGCTTTGAAAATTGATGTATCTTTTATCTCCTCATATTCCCTTAGCCTCATCTAGTCAAAAAAAAAAAAAAAAAAAAAAAAAGCTCTAACTATCACATAAGCTAAGTTTAGGTTCAAGCATATAGTATCTTCTTTCCTTCCATCTCTTATTTGGTATATATTTTTCAAAACTTAGAAACATATCCATCTACCTAACCAAAAAAGACATCATCTAATCAGACTACCTCTTCTAGTCTATTCTAACCAATACTGATTAGCCTGGCTTACATGACAGGGCCTAGCTACTCCAGCAGTGATTGTCTGTACACTTGACAGGCTGAGAGCTCAGATGTCCCACCAGTCCCACTCTCGTGCTGATGACCTGGAGCATTTCTGGAGAGCTGCTAAATCTTCAAGCTCACCTTGCAAGGCCCAAGAAGCTGGATTCTGATGGCAGCCACAGTGGCCACAACAGTAGGATATAAATCTATCCAAAAGCCTACCAGCAAAAAAGCAAGCAAGAAGGCAACAGTAATGCTTTTCCAGTCGACATCTTGACTCTTAGGCTACAGGCCAAAGGTCTCCTTCCCCCATTGTTTAGAGCTTTTTCCCTGACCCCCAGTTGATCCTTCCTGGAAATACCATTAGTGATTAGACCAGATATGTGTCTCTTACTTAATGCCAGATCCAATCAAATTGAAAGCAAAGATAAGCAAATATAAGTCATCACATCTTCTAGTTATATCAAGCTCTATTGCCATAATCTTGAGTGATATCTTTTTTTTCTTGAAGTCAGTCTCTCTGAAGATTTAAGTGAGTTTGAACTTGAAATTCAAGTTATCTGGTTCAATTTATCTGACACATTTAACAGGTAATCACAGGATCAGAAGTAGGTAACAGAAAAAATAGTAAACAGCCTAGTCATTACACCAAAATGATTACTATATTCTGCTGGGCAGTTCCTGTGAGACCTTTACTGTGGTGGAAACCACTGCTGGCTCCTCTGCCTGGGAGAATGCCAGTATTCTATAGAGTCTGTGTCTGCTTTCTAGATGTGCTTTCATGTGCTTTATGTCCATCCTTACATACAGACACCAGTTGGGCAGTAGAAAGAACGATCTCAAAGTCTGCTTTCATTATAATTTAGGTTTTGTGGAGTAAATATGGGGTTTGAGAATTGTATAGAATCTCTGGACTTTAGGCCCAGCTTCCAGTTTCCAATGTAATACAATTACTTCAAAATCTTCATAGACATTGATCTAATTTCTTCAGTCTGTTAAACATACCTTTTTCATATCTAATTAAAGTACTGAGACCTACTTTATTTCTCTCATCCACTTCTTTCTTTTTCTCCCTTTATCTTTCATGTAAAATATGGAGTAATCTAATAAAATCCTTTAATCTGTCAAGCACATTAAATCATAAGTCCCCCCTCTTTTCTTTAATGATGGAATTTGCTCATGATGCTTCTTCTGGAGAGAGAACAATAACTTTCACTCTTCTTTGCTCAAAGACAATGAGTCATGAGATTTCTGTGTATTTAATGGCATCTAAACAATAAAGGAAGATGCGAGAATAACACAACACATATCCAGAGAATTATGGGCTGACAGCCTAAGCAATACATCATGTTTTAACATGAAATATTTTACCCAGTTACTGCATTTTAAGATGCTGAAATACAAAGATGTAAAATATTTATTTTATTATGCTCTGAGTCTGGTAACAAAAGAAAAATGTTTGTTTGAATAAAGCATAAGCTCAGTTTGTCTTCTCTCCATGATGCTCCAGAAAGGCTTGGGAGTGTGAAGGTGGAGGTCTATCCATGGCTGTGTGAATCAGTACTTCGGAAGTTTCATATTCATATGATTGGTACTTGAAGCTGGTTCCTCGACCCTCACTCAACCACACAATTGCAAAGCCTTTCCTTGTGGATACATTGTATGGAATGATTTAAGCTTCCTCATCATACTGAGACTATTGTCCAACCTAAGAGTTCCAACAGGGATATGTATATCACTTTTGTGTTCTAGCCTTTAATGTCATGTAGTGACACTTACAACATATAATTTGGTTAAAGCGGTTGTAAAGGTCTAGTGATGTTCAATATTGTAATACTGATCTCATTACTTGATAAGAGGAAATTCAAGGTTTTAGAAGAGTATATAACTATGTTTGCAGCCAGCCATGTTGGAATATAAATTTAATTCAAATTAATTAACATCTAATACATTATTCATTTTACATATATGCTATTATCATTATTTGACTGCATTTCAATATGTTCACTTTCATTTGCATATTGACTAAATTGTGCTCATTAAAATGATTTTCAAATTTGTAAAGAAAAGCAACGTAATAGTATCAAATGTCAATGTGTTTGCAGATTTCCCGGCACAGAAGGAATCATTCACAGCATGTGTTGAAAGATGTCATTCCACCACTAGAACATCCAGTAAGTGTTGAATCTTACTATAGTCTTGTACTCTTAGATCTACTACTGCAAAAAGTTGCCTAAACTCAGTGGCTTAAAACTACAATTATCAGATATAGTGGGAGTCCAGAATTTAAGTACATTTTATCAGTGCCTAGTTCAGTAACAGTCAAAGGTTGCAATCAACCTGTCATTCAGAACTGGATCATATCTGAATGGTTGACTGAGATAGTGTCAAGCTCACTAACAGAGTTATTGATGGGATTCATTTCTGTAAGAAATCTTAGATGTGAGTATTCTGTATCAAACACTATAAAACTTGTATTTAGGACAAGAAATTCAAATATATATGTCCTACCCTCACCCAGTTCAATCTGTGTTTACACAAACACCCTCTGCTCTATTCCAGGAACTTAATGGCCTGGAACAGGACCACTTCCTTCTTCTTCTTCTTCTTTACTTTTTTATATGCTAGCTCTTTAAAATGTCTGTAGAGACATTCCTTTTCATGAAATGCCATCCATAAAGTATCTGCACTCATGAGCTAATCACTTCTCATCTCCTTGTACAGTCATGGTAGAGGTTAAAAATGTCCATTTTTGCATCTATCAGCCTACAGTATCACTCTTTGACTTCAAACTCTCAATGATTTCCATTCTCCCAAGGGCTGAAGTTAGAAAGCAAACAGAAGTTCCTAAGTCTTAAAGATCCAGTTACCTCAGCAATACAGCCTCCTTCTTCTGGCTTATTCTGCTCCAACCAAACTAGTTCTTCATTTGAAGTGTTATTCCACTTGTTCATTGATCTTTCCAACAAATTGTAATTCATTTGTGACCTTTATATTTAAGTACTATTGCATCATTTACCTGATATTATTCTTATATCACCTTTTAAATTGAGTCTGTGTTGATATGATGGCCCATTGGGTAAAAGTACTTACTGCCATCACATTCAATACTTGGGGTACATGAAATAAAAAGAGAACTAACTTCAACAAGCTATCTTCTGGACTCCACCTGTGTACTCTGGGCATGTATGATTACATACACACACACACACACACACACACACACACACACACTCATATACACAGAATAAATATAAAATTTAAAATAGATGCTTGTTTAATGTCTTTTAACTCCCTTACCTTTATCCTTATTCAATATTCCTGTTAAACTGCAGTACCTTTATTCATTTGTCAGCTCATTAAAATGCCATGCTAGAGTAGAGGAATTACTTTCTATGCTCACTATTCTATTTCTGTGCTTCTCATGATTTCAAGAACATGGGAGAACTCTGTTAAGTATCCTTTGAGTATATGATGTAGTGAAAAGATAATGATTTTGGTTATAAGAAAAACTACATTTCACTAATTTCTCAAATATTCAAGTACTAGTTAATCATTTGTTCTGAGACTTCTTTCTCACTAAAAGCAAGAAGTAAAATATAACAAATTCACCCATCACCACGATCTCCCCTAACTGCTTCCCTCCTCATCAAGCCAGCTTCAATAGCAACAAACTTCTCTAGGTTTCAAATGTCTTTTCTTCTGATGTTTATTTTCTTTACCACCATTTACATAAAACTATATATGTATAGCTATATGTGTCTATGTGTATGAATGCACACATGTTAATGGACACACGTGTATATGGGCACATATATAGGTGGACAATAAAACAAACTGAGACACCTCTTCAGCACCAACCTAGCCAGCCATCTTTTTTTTTTTTTTTTTTTTTTTGAACAGCATTTCATCAGTAGTCATGTGACCATATGCTTCTCTTTGTGACCACACATATCATCATCTTGACTTTAAAATGCCACATCTAATACTCCTTTATGTCTTTCATACAGATCATACAAGGGCAAACATGGGTAGTAACCCAAGAACAAACTACTTTAAAGCAGTATTTTCAATACGTTATTTTCCTTATCCAAACAAACTAGCTTCCTTTCACCTATAACATCAAGTTTATAGAATGCTCCGATGGTCTTGATTTATGCTATATATTATCTACTCCAAAATACACACCCTCAAACCAGTAATAGAAGTATGATTGAGACATGGCTTTTAGCCTGAAGGAGCTTGAGTTTTCTCTGGTAATTATGGTGCTTTCATCCTATCACATGTTCAAATATTGCTATGCTGTCCACTCTTATTTCATGGGTAATAGACTTGTTCCATGGCTGCACTGTAAATGCCTGGAAGTGAGGGGCCATGACTTGTTCTCAGTATGTTATGTCCTGCTTCCACGTTTATTACTTTTGACATTATTGTTTGTTCTGGAAAGGCATGTTTGCCAATTGATATAACACATATATTAAGGGTTTATAAAAATGTTGGTTGAAAATATTAATAAATATATACTTCTTATTCAAATGAAGCTCAATATTTTTAATATGAAATTAGATGTATTTATAGTTGTTTTGCAAGATTATCAATTTCATGTTTTTTTCAAGACAAGAGTTTCTCTGTGTAGCCTTAGTTGTCCTGAAACCCTCAAACTCATAGAGATCCACCTGCCTCAGTCACCCCAGAGATAGAATAAAGGGCCACTACTACTTGTCAATATTATCAGTTCTTGACTTTACAATTTTTTTAGGGAACTATTTCCATGATTTCTCAAATTTGAAGTAGTTTGCCCTTGTATAGTCTGCTTTCCAATAGCAACTCGGATTTGTGTCTTTTCTAGATAAATAGCAGTAAAATTGCTTACTTCCATTTTTATCTTCTTTACTGAGTTATAACTTATATGAAAAGAGGGTTTGGCATGGCTTATTATTTCACTATTAGGGCCTAATATAGAGTTCAGCACATTGTAACAGCACAATGAGTAAGAAAATAAATATATATAAATAGTTATTCATGTTTACATAATATATATATATATATATATATATATATATATATATATATATATATGTACACACATAAATGAACAAATATCTGTGAAATTATATTTGAGTATATGTTATAGCATCATAAATTTTCACATACAATATGACTAAGAATTTTAATTATTATTATTTGCAAATTTAATAATAACTACCATCCAATTTTTAATTTCATAGCCATGCCTACATATCAAGCATAACCTAAGTGTAGATTAAACCATTAGGGTAGTCAGAGATAGTCTTCTTAATTTTCCTTCTAATATTAAAGTTATATTTTTGTTAACTAACAGGTAGCAAGCTGTCTTATCTTTGCAGTTTCAACTTAAAAAGGAAAAAAGAAAATGTGTTGTTTTGGAAAGTGACATTGAAAAGAAATAATAAAGCAAAGCAAAACATTCATTTTTAAAAATTAGATATTTTCTTTATTTACATTTCAAATGTTATCATCGTTCCTTGTTTCCCCTCCAAAAACCCCCTATCCCCTCCACCTCCAACACACCCACTCCTGCTTCCCTGTCCTGGTATTCCCATACACTGGGTCATTGAGTCTTCACAGGACCAATGGGCTCTCCTCCCACTGATATCTGACAAGGCCATCTTCTGCTACATATGCGGCTGGAGCCGTAGTCCCTCCATGTGTACTCTGTGGTTGGTGCTTTAGTCACTGGAAGCTCTGGGGATACTGGTTGGTTCATATTGTTGATCCTCCTATGGGGCTGCAAACTCCTTCAGCTCCTTGGGTCCTTTCTCTAGCTCCTCCATTGGGGACCCCATGCTCAGTCCAATGGTTGGTTGAGAGCAGCTACCTTTGTATTTGTCAGGTACTGGCAAAGCCTCTCAAGAGACAGCTATATCAGGCTCCTGTCAGCAAGCACTTGTTGGCATCCACAATAGTGTCTGGTTTTGGTGACAGTAAATGGGATGGATCCCCAGGTTGGGCAGTCTTTGGATGGCCTTTCCTTCAGTCTCTGTTCCACACATTGTCTCTGTATCTCCTCCCATGGGTATTTTGTTCCCCCTTCAAAGAAGAACCAAAGTATCCACACTGTGGTCTTCATTCTTCTTGAGCTTCATGTGGTCTGTGAATTGTATCTTGGGTATTTTGAGCTTCTGGGCTATCAGTGAGTGCATACCATGTGTGTTCTTTTGTGACTGGGTTACCTAACTCAGGATGATATTTTCTAGTTCCATCCATTTGCCTAAGAATTTCATAAATTCAATGTTTTTAATAGCTGAGTAGTACTCCATTGTGCAAATGTACCACATTTTCTATATCCATTCCTCTATTGAGGGACATCTGGGTTCTTTCCAGCTACTGGCTGTTATAAATAAGGCTTCTATGAACATAGTGGAGCATGTGTCCTTATTACATGTTGTAGCATCTTCTGAGTATATGCCCAGGAGAGGAATTGCTGTATCTTCCCATAGTACTATGTCCAATTTTCCAAGGAACCACCAAACTGATTTCCAGAGTCGTTGTACCAGCTTGCAATCCCACCAGCAATGAAAGAGTGTTCTTCTTTCTCTACAGCCTCACCAAGATTTCTGTCACTTGAGTTTTTGATCTTAGCCATTCTGACTGGTATGAGGTGCAATCTCAGGGTTGGTTTGATTTACATTTCCCTAATGAATAAGAGTATTAAACATTTCTTTAGGTGCTTCTTAGTCATTCAGTATTTCTCAGTTGAGAACTCTTTGTTTAACAAATTCTTTGTTAACAAATCAGTGGCCTTTCTCTACTTAAAGGGTAAACAGGCTGAGAAAGAAATTAGGAAAACAATACCCTTCACAATAATCACAAATAATATAAAATACCTTGGTGTGACTCTAAGTAAGCAAGTGAAAGATCTGTATGACAAGAATTTCAAGTCTCTGAAGAAAGAAATCAAAGATCTCAAAAGATGGAAAGAGCTCNATCAAGATGTTAGACTCTTGAGAAACAAATAACTCTATTAAAAATGTGGCTCAGAGCAAAACATTAATTTTTAAAGTAAAATTCTAGTTTGTAGTCTCTCTACAGAGATTATCCTCCCCCATCTCCACATACACATAGATACATGTAGTCACTACCTCCACCAACTTTTAAAAATATCAGCTAATTGCTTCCTGGTACTGATGTGCGCTCTGCTGCATCCTCTCTCTGAGTGTTCACCTAACTTACTCTGTCTTCTCAGCACTGGGAACATTCAACATTTCCTTTATGACGTCTATTGGATTCTTACTTTTATTTTAAAGGCAGAAATGCCATCAGTTATGTAAACTTCCATCTGGAGAGTAGACTGTCATGAAGAGTAACAATGAAAGAACCAGGAAGCTTTTCCAAAAGCAAATCTATACATTTAAACTACCCATTACCATTCATGAAAAGACTTTCTCTAGAAGACACAAAGTTTACTTTAAATCTGATGAACATGAACTCTTCATCTACCCGCAGAATCTTTCCCACAACTTGGGGTTGCTTATATCTCTCCCTGTCTCCTCCATCTTCTCTGTCACCCTGTCTCCTCCATCTCTCCCTGTCTCTATGTCTCCCTATATTCTCCATCTCTCCCTGTCTCCTCCATCTTTCCCTGTCTCCTTCATCTCTCCCTATCTCCCTATCTCCTCCATCTCTCCCTGTCTCCCTGTCTCCTTCATCTCTCCCTATCTCCCTATCTCCTCCATCTTTCCCTGTCTCCCTATCTCCTCCATCTCTCCATCTCTTCCTGTCTCCTCCATCTCTCCCTGTCTCCCTGTCTCCTCCATGGATCTGCACAGCAGCCCAGTCACCCACAGTGTCCTGTAGTCAGTATCTCTCAGGACACTCTGTCATGTCAGAAACTACGTACCAAAATAATTTGGAGCCAATTATTTAAATTCTTTGAGTCAATATTATTATTTATATTTATGTTTTTAACATTTGAATTCTCATGTGTATTTTCAAAACGCTGGCTGTAATGTAAAAAGTCTCACTTCTTTTAACTCCTATTTAAAGATTTCTCTGAAATATTTTTAAGAATCGTGATACTACAGTTCTGGTTACAGCTTTTGAAATTATCTATTAGGTCTACCCCATTTTGAAGTAAAATGTTTTACTTTATAAGATGAAAACTGTTGTTGCTCCAATGCTCCAATGAGTACATTTTTCCTTTGGGGAGCCATGCATTATTTTTTTTTACAGTTCTTTTATAATAGAGCTGATTGTGATCAACAAAAGTAATTAAAAGAATAACACATGTATTTTGACAGTTATTTTCGAAGCATTCCTAATTGGAGACTAAAAATGCTAACAGTGGCCCCAGAACAGGAAGAAATATAGCATTAATGCCACACAGATGCATATCACAGGGCTTCAGTGAAAGAAGCTACTTTCAGAACATTGCTTAACACAGCTATGAAGCAGTAACTTTAAACATGAAACATTCTAACACAAAACTCTGATAAACTTTGCACATTTGTTTCTTGATCTTCTATTAATATATTCCTCATTGCTATTGTGCATGAGACCCAATTAGTTTCAAGGCACTTTCCCCCTAAACAAAGATTCAAAACAAAACAAACAAACAAAAAAATAACCCTGATTATAGCATGTTAAATCTTTATCATCTTTATTTTTATTGAAACATCGTAAGGTGTGTCTATGGATAACCTAGCAGGAGTCAAAAGCCTGTGGTGGGTTTTAGAGAATTATCTGCTTCCTCCTGAGCAAGGAGGATTTGGAGGGCAGAGCTCAGGAAGTTGTCCTGGCTCAGAGCAAATCAGGCTTTTGCAGATAAACTTAAGTCACAGGTGTTACCTTTTCAAGCCTGATATCATTCTCTGAGTTAATTAATACTTGTGGGGGCTTTGAAGATGAAATGTATTATGAAGATATTGTACTTCCTTATTTTAAATAAAAAAATAGTAGTCACGTGTAGACTAATACTATTGACCAGCTGGGGTTTCTTTAAGTTGGAAAAGACAAACAAATATCTCTTTATTCTTTCAAAATGCCATTTTGCTAAGTTAGAATTAGGTTTGGCATATAATATCATCTCAAAGTTAAGGTAATAATAAGCTATATAGTTGAATCAATTTATTATAGAAACCATTTCAAGTTAATTGTTTCATTTCCTTAAGCAAGGAATTGCTTATTCATTCATGTATTTGTCTAGACCATGGTCATTCAAGAGGAGGGTTAGGCTATGGGAATGAGGGAGATTAAAAAGTCATGGCCTTTCCTGGAGAAAGACCTATGGACACGCAAAAGCATCAAGGACCAGAAAAAGGCTTGGTTCTACACTAGTGGCTGTGGGAGAGGAAAGACTTATATTTGGAGTCATGAGTCGTCATACAAGTACTCTTTGAAAGTGTCATTTAAAATGAGATTTGCACCATAAGTAGAACTGTGGAAACAAAAGAATGAGAACAGGAAGAAAAAAAATCAAGAAAAGACAGCACATTCAGGTTATCAGTAGAACAGTTTTATTTCACCTGTATTTGAAAAATTTCAAGAATGCCATGATGAGGCAGGCATGGTGGAACATTCCTGTAATACAAACACGTGGAAGGCATAAAAAGGAAGTCTGCATGTTCAAGGCCAGCCTGGAGTACATAGAAGGATCCAGGTCAACAGCCAACCAGGACTACATACCCGGTGTATGAAAAAACCAAAGGACAATTCCATACTGACTTGAATGTGATGATGAAAAGAGAAGAGCTGTGGTGCAGAGCAGGCAGAGCACTCCCCAGGGGAAGACAGTACGCGTGATGGAAAGGTTGGAGAAACCCTGAAACCAGAGACCAGTTAAATTTTGTCTGCCCGCCATGTCCCCCACTTATAATTTGCTTAATTCTAGAGCAGAGAAAAATGTGCACCCACACATCAACAAAGACTATTAGAATTGAGCAACTCTCTCTTCACAAAGTGAAATTAAGTTATAACGCAGATTAATTATAATAATAAGATGCTCTGACAGCAAGGAGGAGGAAGGCCATGCTTGGCGAACTTCAATGACGGTCAAAAAACAAGTAACAGCGAAAGCAAAGACAGAGAAACAGAAACAGATTGAGAGTCAAATTCTAAGAAAAGTCTTCAGAAGACTGAAGAATGTTTTCCAGATACAGAGAGATCTTTCCTAAACCCATCTCCTAAGCACAAACTGGATTTCTTGGTGGTGAATGAATGGAGACTTGCTGACTCCAGCATGAAAGGCTCAGGATGAAAGTTCACAGGAGATCTTAAACACAAAATGCTCTAATGTCATTTTCAAAATGATCCTTTGATGAGTTAGTGGTAAAGAAAGCAACAACACAAGGATAGCGTTTCCCTTGAAATACACAGTGGTTTAATAAGAGGGCCTGCACATAGCTTGGCAAAACATAACATGCACTTCACCAAGCCCAATGTTTAGAAAACACTTAAGGGCTATGACTGGAAACCTAAAGTTTCACAGTATCCCACACCTTCCTAAGAAAGAGGAGAGGGTACCCACATGAAGATGCACTCCACACAAGAACTAAAGAGAGCAAGGGATCTCTGACAGTAAATATCAACAAAGCCAGACCATGAAGCCACATCAGTTTCTCAGGAGTTTGGGGGTTTCATCTCATTTTGGATGATTGGTTGCTTCTATTTTGTTTCTTTGTTTTTGTTTCTTCGAGACAAGCTCTCATAATGATGCAGCCCTGGCTTACCTGCAACTCACTGGGTAAAACAGCTTAGCCTGGAACTGGTGGGTTGCTCTTCCTGTCTGTTTCTGCAAGTGCTGAGGTTACAGGCACTACCCACTACACCATGCTTCAAGAACTTCTTAGGGATGGATAGATGTTCTGTGGGATTGGTGAGTGTGTGATACACAGAACTAATTTTGCTCGACTCTTCAGGTGATCATTGCATACAGCTAGACAATCTAAATGTATGTACATACTATATATTACAGATTTGCATGAGGTAAGCACATTGTATTGAAAAGCATCATCCTTCAGAAAACCTCTCATATCATGCTCTCTCTCTCTCTCTCTCTCTCTCTCTCTCTCTCTCTCTCTTAATAAAATTTTTGCTGCTCTCATGCTTATGTCCAGAGCCAAGGGAGCATGGTCAACCTACCATGGACTACAGTCCTAAGGAAATTGCTTCTCCTTCTCTAAACAACAATCAACTGTCAATTACTTTTCTGCTTGGGTTGGAGCTCCTGTGCCCATTCTCTCTTCCATGAAATAATTTTAACTGTTTTGATCTTGGGTAGGTCTTATGTAGGCAAACACAGTTCTGATAAGTTCATAGGTGCAATGATTCTATAATGTTCAGAAGATACTATTTTACCCAAGTCCTCTGACAGACTTTTTGCCCTCTCTTACACAACATTCCCAGGGTGTTGTTGGAAAAGATATAAGAAAGATGTCCCATTTATGACTAAGCAAGCCACAGAATTGTTTTTCCTGCTGTTTGCTCAGTCATAAACCTTTGTATTAACTGTTCTTCTCTGCACAAAGGCACTTCTCGGCTGAGAAATTAGAGCTTCACTAATGTACATAGAAGACAAAAAGTAGTAATGATAGGTTTGCCTTAGGTCATATGAGTTCCTGTGGTGCTTCGTATGAGATTGGGTGCAGAGTGTGAGATATTTGAATATTTGACCCTAGTGGATGGTGCTGTTTGGGGAGATGGTCCAACCTTGGAAGCAGGTGTTAAGAGTTTATGACCTCACTGTTTTGTGTTTGTTCTTTCTGCTTTGTGTTTGTGATTGAAGATCTCTTGCTTTCCACTGTAGACACTGCTGCCACACCTCCACACCATTATTACCCCCACTTCTGGAACCATAAGCCAAACTCTTCTTACCATAAATTGCCTCGGTCAAAGTATTTTATCACAGGAACAAATAAGGTTCTTGACCAGTTTTAAAGGAAGAGACATGAGCTTACTCCATTGTGTGAGCGCTAAATCCAATCAGAAAAACCAACAAAAACAAAAAAGCCATACAGGAAAAAAAAAAAAGGTTGAAACATTGTAAAAGCCAGAAATAATGGATAACTTTAAGGAAGCAGCGTTTTTCAGATAAAACAGAGCTGATGCGTGTACAAACTCAAAGAGACTGTGACAGCACACACAAGACGTGCACAAGTTCAAACCATCAAATTTCAACCCAGAGGCAGAGAAGTGGGCACAACATTAACCAGGAACTCTTTTTTTTTTTTTGGTTTTTGGTTTTTTGGTTTTTGTTTTCTTTTTTTTTCTTTCTTTTTTTTGTTTTGTTTTGTTTTGTTTTGTTTTTCAAGACAGGGTTTCTCTGTGTAGCCCTGGGTGTCCTGTCCTGGAACTTAGTCTGTAGACCAGGGTGGCCTCGAACTCAGAAATCCACCTGCCTCTGCCTCCCAAGTGCTGGGATTAAACCAGGAACTCTTTATACTTGATAACTGTCCAGAAAGGGAAGAAGAGTTTCTGTCCATGAAGTGACAGTCTGACATCATCCATATCCAGGATAGGCTTCATCCTCAAGAATAGCTGTCCAGCACAAAATGAACTCTAGCTCTTCATAGTTTTGCTTACTTTTGGGGTGTGTGTGTGTGTGTGTGTGTGTGTGTGTGTGTGTGTGTGTGTGTGTTATGTTTGGGTGTGTGAATGTATGTAGATTTGTGTATGTGCTTGTGAATGTGAGTATATGTCTCTTAGCTAGCTTATAGTTATGATTAAAAAAAACAAAAAACACAAAAATCAACAATAACAACAAACAAACAAACAAACAAACAAACAAAAAACCTGAGAAAAGACCCCAGGGAACACTTCATTTATGTCACATTTACAAAGGGCCAAATATAAATTGCTGGCCCTCAAAGGCAGCAAGAATATGTAGCAGAGATGTTCTTCACTCCATACAGGACAAGAAGCGGGATCAAAGCAGTAGGAAGAGGGAGGCAAGTAAAATACAGTCTCCAAGAACTTCTCCACCCCCATCTCAGCACAATTCTCCCCATTCCCCACTCCCTCCCACCTTGTCATAAGTATTTTCTTACTCCTTGCCATTACCCTACTTCTTTAAGCCAGGCACTGCCTTCCAGTCCCAGAACGTCCCAGTAGTGTATTGAAATCTGAATTAGTGTTCTAGTGCTGTAAGAAATGCCTACACAGTCACACCCAGAGGGGGCTTGAGTAGTCTCAGTCATTCCTAAATCTAATTCAAGTTAGCCATCAAAATTAGCATCACGAGGTACATTGAGAACAATGTCAAGAGAAAGAAAGCACACACACACACACACACACACACACACAAGACAAAAAAAATGTCTTTTTTGTGTATAGGGGAAAAGTGAAAAGGAATTGCAGAAGGAAAGAGGAAGGTACGAGGGAATAAAATGATGAGAGAAAATGTGTCTTAGTTTGATGCTTCTTAATAGATATCAACAAACCGGATTATCAGCAAAGCACTGTGAGCTATGAAAATCTTAGCACTTACTTTCCTATTAAATAGGAATGCCACGACTTTGAAAATTATAGTGGTCAAGGGTTGTGGTTATGGAAACATCCCTTAGAAGATAGGTCAGCCGTACCCATGATTCATATAGTGAGTCCTCTTTCAGAAGGACCATCCACGGTTTGTCTCAGATTTATTTGATGAAAAAAAGAAATCCTAATTGCCAATAGCATCGGTGTTTGTAGAGACCCATCAGTGCTTCCTCAAAGAATAAAAAGAGGGGGGGGGAGTATTCTGACTCTCACTACTTAAATCACTGACTTTCATTATCAGACGATTTACAAAGCTAAATATGAATGACTTCAGTGGTTGTAGATAAAAACAGATGAAGAACCAAGGAGAGAGAGAGAGAGAGAGAGAGAGAGAGAGAGAGAGAGAGAACATTCCAACACATCAGCAGAGCAAATATTATAAAGCAAAAGAGTTATGCAGCTGAAAGACAAATTGTCAATGTAGTCGGGTAGACATTTCAATCAAATTTATGTCATTTTATTTTAGCAAAACTTTCCAGTGGACCACTAAAGATCCATGAAACCTTTTGTAGCCATCTGTATCTGCTAACATGAGACATTAACATTAAAAAGGAAAAAACAAAATACAAAAACAAAAAACAAACCAGCAGCCATGTGTGCAGGAGAGATTATAGGCTCGTGTTTGTTACACTTGTGACCGTTAATCAAAAGTTTTCTTCTCTTCTGTCTGTCTGCGTGTCCGATCTGGCTTTATAAACAGGTACTATCTTGAAATTCCAGTGCCATTCATTCTCCTCAGCTGTGTCTCAGCACACAGGATGCTACGGAAGCACTTCCTCAGTGCTGGCAGACTGGCTGGCATCCAGCCTGGACAAATTGCTGATCTTTCCTGCTACACAATGTTAAATAGGGATTCTAGCTGACATTGAAAAAATAGCTCCAACAGCCACATTTAGCATCTAAAGACTGGCTGATATTTCTTTAAGTATACATGGTTGGATTGCTTCTATTCCTTTAATGAATTTCTGTTTGGCCTACAATCTGGCATGGGAGGAATCTAAACTTAAATTTAAAGCCTATATATAACTATGTAAATCACTAAAGACTAGACAACCTGATGTCTGAACTATAAAATGAAATTTACAGATCATTGTTCTTTCAGACCATGGGACTAAGAAAATAATTAATAAGTTACCACATATAAAACCCAGACGTGCAATACACGGCAATCTTTTGTTTACACTAATATCTCCTTCTACCGAGCCTAAGCCTCTCAGAATGACTGCTTTCTGATACGTAGAACACTGAGAAGTTCAGGTGTATGATGGCAAGGTGTATCCCTTAAATATTCACATAATTAAGTGTACCTTTTGGAAGCCTCTCTTGTCCTTGTGTCACCTGAACATGGCACTCTGTTTAGTGCAAGAAATCAATCAGAATGTATTGGTCCAGTGTGAAGACTGGGCAGAGTCTCAGAGGTGTAGAAGAGTTGAATTAGTTTACTAAAAAGAAGGGATGTCTTAATGTGTGCCTCTAGGGGTTAAACTGAAGTAAGATCAGACCAGTCTTATTAGTCTTTCAGCTCTTGTGCATGCATAGTAGCTGATATTTGAGAGAATGGAGTGATTAATTGAGAATTTGGTGAGGGAATGTAAGTGTGCTTCAATTATGGAAGAGAAACATGGTATAGAGAGGAACAGCTGATGCCGGAGGAAGCAGGCACATATATGAGGAGAGAGAGAGAGAGAGAGAGAGAGAGAGAGAGAGAGAGAGAGACAGAGAGAGACAGAGAGAGAGAGACATGGCTATTAAGCTCAATCAGACACATGTCACACATTTAGATGGTAAGTGTGTATGTGAACACCATACACTTAGATAAGTACAATTACTGCTTAGGGTGGTACTAGGTGAATTAAAAGCAGAGAATACTGCAAAGTTACAGTTTTAAGGTCTTCTTTCTATGGACGAGAAGGCAGGTTGGGATTTATAGAGTAACAAAATTCTCTGTTACCCAAGAGAGGGACAATATACATAGAATAAGGAAGTGAGCACAGTACATGGAGTGATGCAACTAAACGTAACACTTTGTAATAACACTATGGACCCCATAGTTCTAAAGATCAACCTTGAACTTGAGACTTGTGACAAACATATTGAAGGAAGAGACATCTTCTAAACCTATGTGGAAAAAAATACTGTCACCATCGTCATTATCCTAATAATTTCCTACAGTTTATTCATTACGAATGCACTTAACAAATATAATTTGAAAGATAAGTACTTTCTAGTGCATTAGGAATAGAATAATACAGGAGCCAGGGAAAGATCACATCTACATCTTCGTCATCTATAGCAGAGCAAATCTTACAAGGGACAATTCTTTACCTGGTACCATGTTAGTCTGTGGGACAACTCACTACCCTAAGTGTCTTTTCCTCTTACCAGAGAATAGTTTTGACTCTTACAATTCTCTGTAAAAACATTTAAATAGCATTCAAATATCCCTTCATGTATGTATTTGTCCATACAATCCAATTAGTGTGACTCTGGGTTCCCACAGCATATTAAAGGGACAATTCATTGCATTCAGTGGGCTCAGAACACAGGCATAGTAATCCATCCATTACAGCATTATCTGAGGGTGTTAGCAGAGTGATAAGGAAACAATGGAGTGGAAATTGGGAGTGATGTGCCTCAAAGACAATCCAACAAATGATGGAAAGACCATTGGACAAAAGCCATACAGCTTGAAATTAAAACAAGTTACAATTGTGTTTTGGATGTATAGGAATTTTTGAAATGAAGATATAATAGATGGAATATTATAGAGTATAGATCACACCAGTGACACTGAGGAAATATGGCCCTCAGCTGTTAGACACAGAACATGAGGGAAGGGTGTTACTCCTTTAAAGGTAGCTCAGGCCAAGAACTGGAATAGGGTGACCCAGAAGTCAGGAGGGCACAAATAGACAAACTAAAACCACTATATTGATTTTGCTGGGAATCAACATACGGTCATCTGCATTTGTGTGAATTTTGGTTGGAACTTACTAAACATCTCTGTTGTGTTATAGTAAATTGGTTCTTGGCATTTCTGGAGTTTGCTACTCTGTGAGAATGAAAGGCAACAGTACAAATGGGCAAAGGAACGCAGTTTTATAGCTCAGATGGCAACCAGAGAGTCCCTACTTTATCTCTGGTTAACTGGCCAAAATGTACAAAATGTTACCATTGTGATGTTTTCCCATGATTCATCAGGCTCAGCTTCTTGGTCCATTTCCTTTTTCCTGATCTTGGCAGGTGGATGTGGAGGGTACAAGGGAAGAGCTTTCCTGGTAAGATTTAGGAAGGGTTTGCATTTCCCCTTGTTTTCGCATTGATGTCAATGTTTTAAGCAAATGACTTCCTAACACGTAAAAAGGGGGAGCAAGTGGTGCTGTATCACTATCAAAGGATCCATCCACATACATTTTTCCCCAACCTACCGTTTGATATGTAAAGCTTGTAAAGACTTTGATCTTGTATGCACTTCCCATAAGTCTTCTATGCATTATTAATAAAGCTCTGTGACTTGAAGCTTCCATCATTGCAATGGCTCTTGCTTAGAAAGCTTAGGTTCATTCATACTGAAATGCATATGAGTTTGTCACCATCTTAACATACACATTCTTCTTGCAGATGGTTGAAAAAGAAGGGTATCTTCAAAAAGCCAAAATTGCAGATGGAGGAAAGAAACTAAGGTAATGAAAGTTCTTCAACTCTCTGTTACATAACTACACAGTCTCCCACTTCCTCAGCTTGTGTCAGTGCTTTTGTCTGAGAAGCAAGGCCATCCAGACCTAACTAGAACAATCCCTTCTGTTCCCATTGTTGACACCCTTATTGGTAAAATAATTATACTTTTCAAAGAAAGACATTGCATTCTATAGCATTTCCCAGAATGTAAAAGTGGCTGGTGTCTCATCTTCTTCGGACTAGAAATCTTTAAAACATAAAAAGGGAAACATGATTTCTGGATCAACAGATTGGGTTGTTGAATGAATTCATTTGCAGCATATAAAGATCTCTATGCAATAGCCTGGGAAGTTTTTTTGAAGGATGGAAAATTTGAACCATATTTGTAGTTCAAAATAAAATCATTTAGAAAAAAAAAAGAGAAAAAGAAAATCATGAAGAGAGTTTGGTGAGGGAAAATTTTAAATGATTAAAAAATGTATCTTCCTGGGGTGAGGGGCAGGAACAAAAGAGACGTTCAAAAATATAGAACAAGTTGGTCGTTGGGTCAAGAAAGATACTAGCAATGTTGTTTATATGGGGGATTTAAAATAGTCATGTCTGTTTTAGAATTTTTGCTAACACTTACATCAATTATATTCTATATTCAGATTTATAGTATGGAATATGCAAGTAATTAAAGTGCGTGGAAGTACTCAAAGTAAAAAAAAAAACATTTCCTTGTGAGTGTTTTACTATTATAACTAAGTAGAATACATATTCTAATTAGCTACACAAACAATTCTTAATCGAATTACACAATATACTACTAGAAAGAAGTTCTGGCTTACATTAGAGAATAAAATATGCTTAGGCTTGATGGCTATCATGGACAGTGTCTATATTTATTTCAAAGAAGGGAAATAGAAGTGCCACTCATAATCCCAGTGCTACGGTAGCTATTCTAATATTAAATAGGAAATAGAGCTAGCATCTTCCCAAAGACTATTTCTTGTCAGTTGCCTGGCAGTCAACTTACCTCAAAAGTGCCAGAGGGAGTAAGATCAAACGCATAGCAGCTTGGTCTTCTCCGTCTCCAGAGAATCCCCAGCCAAGCTTTAACAGAGCAATAGGTGAGTGACTGAGCAGCTCAGCCTCTGTGCCCTTTTCTTCCATAGACCACATCCCACTGTCATAAACTCAGGTGTGTAGAAGGTGCAGAAGTACCCCAGTCAAGATGAGTAAACCAGGATCCTTTCTTACCTGACCAACCACATGAGCTCCCACCCCTAACCCCACTCAAGATATTCCAGCTGAATATGTTCTTCATTGGGTTTGAGGTGACCAGATATGATAGCATTGGCCAGTGTTACCCTTCAGCTTGACAGAAAACAGCAAGGTCATCAAAACGAGGTGACAGCCCCTTATGGTGGCTCTCTGACCCCCTCCATATGTACTCCATTAGCCAGCCAATCTAGACGAAGGGATCTGAAGCATGCTGAGACAGAGTAAACCCTTTCGTGCCTACTCTCAGGAACACAATACATGTTGTTTCAGTGTATGTACTACTGTGCAGTTTTTGTTTGCATAAAAGCATACTGAACTTGTGTACACTGTCTTGATCGAAGCTTCTGCCTGGTCTCTATTCTATGTTATTGGTTTCTCATTCAGTTTGCATTCCTCAGAAAATTTTCATTTAAAGTTCTGGAAATTTTAGCTCTTGTTTTAGAATTCTTAGGTGCAGTGAATTGAATTGATGATATCCTTCAGTTGCAGTCCTGCAATTTTATCATCTTGGGCAAGACTCATTCTCTTCTATTTCGAATATCAATCGCCTTTGTATATGTTCTCTAACTGGTCCTCAAATCCCCTATGCAGATATCTATCATCTATTTCTTTTTACATATGGTATTTAAAACAACTCAACAAAATAACCGTTTGTAATAATGTGTGTATTAATGTGTTCTATACTGCATAAACAGCCTTTTATTCAAAACTTCGTGTTTCTTGCAATGTCCACTCAATATTAGTACACATACATGTGTTGTGGTGCCACAGCTAAAGACCATTTCCTTCCAAGTACTGCCCACTTGGTACTGTGTATTTGTACCAATTTTTATATTCACAAATCTCCCAGGCACAAATTCCTCTAACTCTTCAAAAACCTAAAATATTACAAGAAATCACACATAATTGTTGTTTTTTTTTCCCCAGTTAGAAGTTATCCCTGGGAAGTGTACCCACCAGTTAAGATTGCTCGAGCATTTATTATGTTCCACTGCCTTGCTCTCTTAAAAGACTGCAGCATTTCCCACAAGTTTATTCTGCATTGCTTAAGGGATTTCTTTTCTCTATAATCCCATGCAGCAGTCTACTTTTAATATTGTCAAATATCTGGCCACAGCACATTCTCTCAATGTTGCTTTCATTCCCATTTAACTGCCTGGGATGGCAGTTGGGTGTAACTCTAATTATTAATCTAGAGTCACTCAAAATCTGTGTCTCGACAATTACTTATTCATGAGCTTTGATTGAGTGTATTTTCTTCTTATTGTTTGAGAGTGTGCATAATATGTTACAATATATAGATAATTGCTAGTTTTAGACATTATAAATATCTTCTCTAAATTTCTGGTGTTTGTTTTTACATTTAGTATAGATACATTCAAGTTGAACATGTTAAATGTAATAGTCACCATTTTTCACATACTTGCTATCCTTCCCTGTTCATGTGCGACAGTATGGCAAATAATTTCGACTCTCATTTTTATTTAATTTGAACTCCAGTCAAGTTTTATGATAAAAGTATTATAACTGTAGTACTCATCATAATTATTGTCATTTAAAAATATCTTCTAAAGTTTAATTCTAAGCCTAGATGACCTTCTCATATTGCATGGCTACTAAAGAATGATACGGCTGGGGAAGCAATGCCACAGGGAACATGGTTTCCAATCCCCAGGTCCCACAGGAAAGGGGTTACAGAGATAGATGTATATGAGGAGCTCCCTGTCTGGCAGCCTACCTACAACAAAATAGGGAGCTTTAGAAGATAACTAGCATCCTCTTCTGGCCTCCAAGTCTATACACACAGGAGTAGGTACTCCCCCCCCCCACACACACACACAAATGTGTGCACATGCTACATTACACACAAGTGCAAGCACACATATGTACCACATCCTACACCCACTCATTAAAGAAAAGAACCTTGCTACTCTTACTATACATTGCTATTGCTTGCCCAAAGTCTATATTTTTATCAGCAGCAACAAAAGGGTCAGTTTGGTCATAGCCTTGACAAATTATGGCAGTATTATCTCACAAATAACTTAACAATTATTAAATGATGTCACCTAGTTGCCATAATTTGTATTGCTTTTGTGAGATTTTTCTATGGACTGTTTCGCATTTATCACGGATCTTATATCATTTTAATAAAGTTTAATGAGCTAATAATCAGTATTAATAAATGATTATTCTGTCAAGAACTTGGTTGATTGTGATAGTAGTGATACTTAAGTCAAATTAGGTTATAGGCTTCGTGGTGATTTCCTGTTTTTCAAATGTAAAAACCATTGTCTTCTTAACTGCTCTTTCCTCCAGAGTCTTACAGATGTAGTTACACAGCACATAACCCTGGCCTGCTTGAAATGTAGATGTTTGCTTCTTCTTTGTATTACTACTACTACTATTACTACTACTACTACTACTACTACTACTACTACTACTACTACTAGCTTATTCTTTTACATTTCAAATGATAACCCCTTCCTCATTATTCCTCCACACACTCCTCATCCCATCCCCTCTCTGCTTCTTCCCCCTTGCCTCTATGAGGGTGCTCCATCATCCATTCCTACCTTACTGCTCTAGCATCCCCCTATGCTGGGGCAGCAAGCCTCCACAGTACCAAGGGCCTCCCCTCCACTGATGTCAGATAAGGTCATCCTCTGCTACATATATATTTGGTGTCATGGATCCTTCCATGTATAATTTGTGGTTGGTGATTTAATCCCTGGGAGCTCTGGGTGACCTGGTTTGTTGATATTGTTCTTCCTATGGGGTTGTAATCCCCTTCAGCTCCTTCAGTCCTTCCCATAGCTCTTGCATTGGGGGTCCCAGGGCTCAGTCCAATGGTTGCATGTGAGTTTATGCGTCTCTACTGGTCAAGTGCTGGTAGAACCTCTCAGGGACCAGCCATGCCAGGCTCCTGTCAGCAAGCACTTCTTGGCATCAGCAATAGCGTCTGGGTTTGGTGTCTGTAGATGGATCCCTAGGTGGGGCAGTCTCTGGATGGCCTTTCCTTCACATTCTGTTCCAATTTTTGTCCCTTTCTTTTCTTTGGACGGGAACATTTCTGGCTTAAAAACTTTGAGATCGGTGGGTGGCCCCATTCCTCAACTGGTAGCTGTGCCTATCTACTGGAGGTGGTCTCTACAGGTTCTATCTCCCCTGTGTCAGATATTTCAGCTAAAGTCACCCTTGTTGGGTCCTGGGAGCCTCTCGCTTCCCTGGCATTTGGGACTTTCTGGTGGGAGGACAAGAAGAAAATGCTGTTCTGTTTGTTACCACCCTTGATCCCAAGAGCTTCCACATCCATTTAATAAATACCACTTTTGGAACTTCAGAGAAGTTTTCTCTGTATCAAGCCATGCTGTGTCACCTACATGTGACATTTGCTCCTTATTTTCATCTTGTCTTTCTGACCTTATTTATTTGTCTCAGTTTCTGTCATGTGCTGTATTTTTCTGTAAGGAAAAAAAAAAGTATTACTCGTGTGAATAGGATAAGGTGGCAGGAGGGAGAAGCTGTTGGCTTAATCTTACATTCATAAAGGGCCCCAAACTTAGCCTTATTTTGAAATGAGGTTATACACATTTCCCTTGTGATATACTGACAGGCTTGAAAGCAGAATTCATTCAGCATTCAACTTTAATTTTTAATTATGAACCTTGAAATTATGCCTCAGCTTTTCTGATGAATCTCGGGAACCTTTTTATTTGGGGAATTTCATACTCAAAGCTGTAAGGATCCTTGGCCTATCTGAAGCCCCCGTGATGATTTAGTAATAGTTTTTTGGGGAGAGGGGAGGTTGTTTTGTTTGATTGTTATGTTTTGTTTTTTTCTCGATCATGGAGCTTAATTTTACAAAAGGCGCTTGCCCATGTGCTTATGTGAGTTGACCATCTCACATGTGTCAGCATGCACGTCCTTCCTTGGTTGGGCCCTCTGTGACTCTGTATATCTCCTCACATTTAGATCTCGCTTTGCTCTCCCATTTTGAAGGGCACAGAATTACTTGTGTGAATATGGATGGAAAGCGAGCATGAAAACAAACCTGAAAACAGTTACAGTGTTCACGTTCGCTAGTGCCTGCATTTCTCATGGGCTCAGGGTGCTTAGACTGTGATTGCATGTGTGTATCTGTGTGCACCTTTGTGCTGATTTTGCCATCAGTATCTATCTATCTATCTATCTATCTATCTATCTATCTATCTATCTATCTTTCTTTCTTTCTTTCTTTCTTTCTTTCTTTCTTTCTTTCTCTTTTTCTCTCTTTCTTTCATCATTTCCTTTTCACCCTTTCTTTCTTTCTGAATATATAATAAAGTGTTCTCCAATGTGAACTTAATAACTTTCTAAGCTACATGTTTTCTTACAGCTTGATTTGTATCCTCTTGTGCAAAGAATGGAAGGAAGGAAGGAAGGAAGGAAGGAAGGAAGGAAGGAAGGAAGGAAGGAAGGAAAGGTTAAAAGGTTCTTAATGCCTTTGCGACTTTTTGCTCAGAGTGTCAATAAATCAATACAATCCTAACCTGTCTTTTTCTATCTTTCTGTTTCTATCTATCTCTGTCTCTGACTGTCTCTGTCTCTCTCTCTTTCTTTCCCTCCCTCCATCCAATTTTCCTTTCCTCTTCTTGCAAAACTAAAAGAAATGTTTATTTACATCTACTTTCTCATTGGTTCACCTTTTTAGTACATTATAGAAGCTTAAAATATGAGAGAAGAGACAAAAATTCTCAAAGCTGTTGGTCTAAGAGTCTAGAGGGTTTTATGGTAGATCATTCAGAGGCACTTGGGTAAATTACCAGCCAAGAATTTAGTCAACTCCAAAGTAGGGAAACCAGGTAACTGAGGCAGATGACCCAAAGAGAGTCAGAAACTGATGAGCTCATCTCAAAATAAGTTCTTCTGGGTTTATTGGCTTTTCGAGTATCTGTAAAGAACATGGGGCAGAGGACAGGACACAAAGCTGTGATGGGAAGAGAAATGAGCATCTTAGAGGCTCTAGATCCTTAGACACCTATGACTACTTCAGGGGTCATTTCCATCCTCCAGCCAAGTAGGTACCTGCTGCTGTTATTCTGTGCTGCCATCCGGTGTCCAATTGGTAGAATGTCAAGCTGTGTCAGGCAGGGGCTTTTATGGTTTTGGTTTTGCTTGGTTTCACATTCTTCCACTTCTTCCACCTTAAAACTCACAACTTGCCTTTAGTAAGTTATATGAAGTATTCCACTTGTCAAAAATGCCTTGACATTTGCCTGTATTCAAACCGTTGTTCTGATACAAATTTAGGTCTGGCTTTGGAATTATATTTCGAATCTTTCATCCTATTATATGGCCTATGCTTTGTCAAAATGTAAAACATGTTCTCATTTCCTGTCCATGGATCTACTTTCTGCACTGAATGACTAGCTGTGATTCTTCACTGACTTCCTGGAAGTCTGAATGGGGGACTGCTCATTTCTGGGGTTGCTAACTGCTGATTTCCTAAGCTACATGTTTTCTTACAGCTTAAATTTTTGTCCTCTTGTGAAAAAGAAGGAAGGAAGGAAGGAAGGATGGAAGGAAGGAAGGAAGGAAGGAAGGAAGGAAGGAAGGAAGGAAGGAAGGAAGGAAGGAAGGACGAATGGTAGGAAGGGCAAAGAAAGGACTGATGGAAGGGTTAACACTGTTCTACATGTCCAATGTTATTATGAAGATGGAAGCTTTAGCTCCTTCCCACTGGTGTAAAAACACACACGGTCTGCAGAAAGTGGTACAGAAAGCTGGACTCACCAATACAGGTAGCTCTGCTTCTAGGAGAAAGATGTCTAATGCTTTTCCAAGACTGTGTTCTCTCCTTCTAACTACTGCCATGAAGCTCAGCATAGAGCATGCATTAGAGGAAGGTACATGGTCCTTCTCCAGAACAACTTATCCTCCAGAAGAGGGGTGGACTTCGGAGGTAAACCCCGAAATCTCTCCCAAGTGACCCTTAGGTGGGACACAGTCTCAGTAAGCTTCATTTTTCTCCTCAGTTATACTAACACCTCATTCACCTTGAAGAGCTACTAAGCAGAATGGATTCTTTCTAATCTTTTTTTTTTTTTTAGATTCTTAAATTTTTTATTAGATATTTTCTTATTTTACATTTTAAATGCTATCCCGAACATTCCTTATACCCCCCCCGCCCTTCTTCCCTACCCACCCACTCCCACTTCTTGGCCCAGTCGTTCCCCTGTATTGGGGCATATAAAGTATGCAATACCAAGGGGCCTCTTTTCCCTATGATGGCCAACTAGGCCATCTTCTGCTACATATGCAGCTAGAGACATGAACGAGCTCTGGGGGTTCTTGTTAGTTCATATTGTTGTTCCTCTTATAGGGTTGCAGGCCCCTTCAGCTCCTGGGTTACTTTCTCTAGCTTCTCCTTTGGGGGCCCTGTGTTCCATCATATAAATATCTGTGAGCATCCACTTCTGTATTTGCCAGGCACTGGCATAGCCTCATACAAGACAGTTATATCAGAGTATCTTTAGGATCTGTCTTCTAGTCAGTGATATAAATCCTTCAAGTCTGTCTCACTTTACCTTTATCCTTTACTTACTATCATTACTTTTCTTGTATGCTCTTAGAATTGGGTGGCATAAAGTATGTGGTAACCTTATTGGCTAAATGGTTAGAATACAGGATGTATGGGAAATACATTCTGTGTACCAAGTGGGAGTCAAAGCAACATTATAGCTTCTAGTATTGACAGGTTTTAGAAGGAGAGATGAAACCTCAACTATCTAGTTGGGGGCTGGTAAGATGATTAATCCCAGTCAAAAGAATAAGGAAATATAGTAAGAAAGTCCAAGTGGATGGCTTATTCTCACAAACTTCAAATGGTTTTAATAAATTGAAGTTAGTCAAAATAATGTTGCTTACATTGATGATATCCTCGGTTGGTCAAGTTAGCAATGTTTAAATCTTTTTTTTTTTTTTAATACAGCATAAGGACATAGATTACATATATGACAAGGTCTGTTTTCAGGGAAATTGGACGTCGTAAGTTCTCATGTGGTCTTTATTTATTTATTTATTTATTTATTTAAATAGTTAGGATTGACTGATGGTAGATCTTCTACAAAATACTCATAGACTTCTGCTGTGAATTTGTCTGCAAATGGAGTTCAATTTTGTCAGAAGGATTTTCCTTGCTCTGTTGTCGTCATCATCAATGATGTAATTGTTTCTATTTCGTTAATTTCTTCTCCGATTTTTCACATTTTTTCCAATTTTTTATTAGGTATTTACTTCATTTACATTTCAAATGCTATCCTGAAAGTCCCCTATACCCTCCCCCCACCCTGTTCCCCTACCCACCCACTCCCACTTCTTGGCCCTGGTCTTTCCCCTGTACTGGGGCATATAAAGTTTGCAAGACCAAGGGGCCTCTCTTCCCAATGATGGCCGACTAGGCCATCTTCTGCTACATATACAGCTAGAGACATGAGCTCTGGGGGTACTGGTTAGTTCATATTGTTCCAAGTAGATCTTAATAAGTTAATAATCTCTGAGACTAGTTTTCTGTATGAGTACATGGGAGCTTTAGTAGCTCCCAGGTTTTTAAGAGTATAAACTTTAGCTTGACTATTAAAACTTTTACTAATTGCTCAAAGTATTTATGTCACTGATTTTTTAAAGATATCATGGAAGAGACTGAAGTGAAGAAGGGTCTTAAAAGTATCTACTGCCGGTTATTATTTCTTCTGACATGAAACGATTTACAAGCTGAAGGGTTCAGCTTTCCTCTTCATTCGGATACAATAAAGATGACTGAGATTGACAGAACCAAGCTATCATAGCACCAGACATAAGTATTGCAGATGGTCACATGACTAAGCATCCCGATCTTCGTGCTTAGGCACTGGTGCTTGTCCTCCTAGTCTATCTAGCAGGGATACATTGAAAGTCCTACAACAGAAGAATGACGTAACCGAAATTTATGGACTTCCTGCCTAAACCCACTTCAGTTAGAAGTTGAAAGAATAGAAGTGTTTTTTTCAGCAAGTTCTATAAATGATCAACATCTGAAACAGATTCAAACCAGAACCATTTCTCTAGGAACTGCTATAGATAGGAAGCAAATACGGTGTTCGAGCAGCCTGCCAGAAGATAGAAATTGTAGTGAGAGGCATAGCAGGTGGATTAAATATGGGCCCTTCATGTGTGAGGATGCCTCAGACTCTGATCACACATGGTCAAAAGGAAGGTGACAGAGATGACTAGTCTTGACCTGTGGACCTAGTACACTAAGTCTTCTCTCACTCTTTCTTTTGGAGTCATCTGCTACTGCATAAGGAGAAGGTTACTACTGATTCAGTTCACCCTAAAATGGCGAGTATCTACAAAGACAAATGTGTGCTAATCCAGACAAAAAATACTAAGCATTCTCTGGCATTTAATAATTTGATTGAGACAATGACTAAAGACCGAAGACACACATCTGAAAAAAATAAATGGATCTGAGAACGTGGTGTCACATATAATGAAATTCTGAATGTGTTTCTTATATGTTTCTTTAGTCTGTTCTTTTTTTTTTAATGCAATAGTGTATGATTGAGAAGGCCTCAGGAAGCTGAATTCCAGAAATTCAAATAACCCCATTAAAAATGGGGTACAGAACTAAACAAAGAATTCTCAACTGAGGAATACCGAAGGGCTGAGAAGCACCTGAAAAAATGTTCAACATCCTTAATCATCAGGGAAATTCAAATCAAAACAACCCTGAGATTCAACCTCACTCCAGTCAAAATGGCTAGGATAAAAAATTCAGGTAACAGCATATGCTGACGAGGGTGTGGAGAAAGACGAACACTTCTCCATTGTTGGTGGGATTGTAAGGTGGTACAACCACTCTGGAAATCAGTCTGGCGGTTCCTGAGAAAACTGGACATATTACTACCATTAGATCCAGCAATACCTCTCCTGGGCATATACCCAGAATATGTTCCAACTGGTAATAAGGACACGTGCTCCACTATGTTCATAGCAGCCCTATTTATAATAGCCAGAAGCTGGAAAGAAACCAGATGTCCCTCAACAGAGGAATGGATACAGAAAATGTAGTACGTTTACACAATGAAGTACTACTCAGCAATTAAAAACAATGAATTTATGAAATTCTTGGGCAAATGGATGTATCTGGAGAATATCATCCTTAGTGAGGTAACCCAATCACAAAAGAAGTCACTTTATATGCACTCACTTTTAAGTGGATATTAGCCCAGAAACCTAGAATACCCAAGATACAACTTCCAAAACACAAGAAAATCAAGAAGCAAGACCAACGCGTGGATACTACATTCCTCCCTAGAGTAGGGAATAAAATATTCATGGAAGGAGTTACAGAGACAAAGTTTGGAGCTAAGACAAAAGGATGGACCATCCAGAGACTGCGCCACCTGGGGGTCCATCCCATAATCAGCCACCAAACTCAGACACTATTGCATATGCCAGCAAGATTTTGCTGAAGGGACCCTGATATAGCTGTCTCCTGTGAGGCTTTGCCAGTGCGTGGCAAATAAAGAAGTGGATGCTCACAATCATCCATAGGATGGAACACAGGGCCCCCAATATATCAGCTAGAAAAAGTATCCAAGAACTGAAGGGGTCTGCAACCTTATAGGTGGAACAACAATATGAACTAATCAGTACCTCCAGAGCTCATGTCTCTAGCTGCATATGTAGCAGAAGATGGCCTAGTCAGCCATCATTGGGAAGAGAGGCCCCTTGGTCTAGCAAACTTTATATGTCCCAGTAGAGGGGAACGCCAGGGCCAAGAATTGGAAGTGAGTGGGTAGGGTATAGGTGACTTTTGGGATAGCATTTGAAATGTAAATGAAGAAAATATCTAATAAAAAGAAAATAAAAAAAAAAAAAAAGAAGAAGGCCTCAGTAGGAGCTGGTGAGATTGCTCAGTGGTTAAGAGCACTGTCTGTTCTTCCAGATGTCCTAAGTTCAATTCTCAGCAACCACATGGTGGTTCACAACCATCTGTAATGGGATCTGATGCCCTCTTCTGGAGTGTCTGAAGAGAATGATAGTGTACTCAGATACATATGAGAGAGAGAGAGAGAGAAAGAGAGAAAGAGAGGAAAGGAGGGAGGGAGGGAGGGAGAGAGAGAGAGAGAGAGAGAGAGAGAGAGAGAGAGAGAGAGAGAGAGAGAAAGCTTCAAGACCCTGGAGAGATGGCTCAGTGCTTAGGATCACTGGCTGCTTTTCCAGAGGACCATGTTTGGTCAGCAACACCAATGTGGCTGCTCTCTCTTTTAGATTTATTTAGCATTTATTTAGCATTTACTCCAGTTCTGACATCCTCTTCTGGCTTTGCAGGCACAAGGTATATGCATACAAATCCTGGCATAACGTGAATACACATAATCTAAAAATGAATAAAGCTTTTAAAAAGAAAACTTCAGGAAAGTATGAGCAACCCATTCTTTTTGGCATCATTAGCCATACCAAAGCAAAACTGTCTTTGTAATGAAAGTTCTAGATTCTAAAGGAAAAGTGCAAAGAAATCACAAAAAATCTTGTTTATATGGATACATGACAATACATCACATTGGCATATTTTGTATGGCTTTCTATTCATCTGAATGTAAGATTTTTTGAAACCCTTTCCTCATCACTTTTTGTAAAATCAATACAACTCTTTTAAAATAAAAGTTAAAGTTGAGAAAATTGTAACAATATAATTTATTGAGTATAAACTTGTGCTTGTCAATCTTGTTTATAGTTCTCCACATCGGAATGAAACCCTTTCCCCACACTGACACACACATTAAATACAGAAACAATAGTGTGTTCAGTTGAAAGACTAAGAAATACAAAGGGAAGGAAAAACTCTCACCACCTTGTTTAACTATAGCTGCATAGAGACTCTTTTCCCAGCCAAAGTGCTCATTGGTTAAATAAACGTCCATTTAGCTCCTAGACTCTCCAGGTTTCTGTGCTCTAGCCTCTGAAAATATCCCAATAATGTTGAAATGATCTCTTTGCCTGGGGGTTTGTATTTTAATGAAGGCAATAAAAGTGGAAAAATTTGAAGTTTTTTTTTTTCCTTTGATTCATCATCCTACATGTCATGGATGTACTTTGAGGGAAGCGATATTTGGACTTCTGATGGATGGAATTAATAATCAGAAGGGGATAATCTGGGCTAAAGTGGTCCTAAGTAAATTGCATAGCACGGAGTAAAGTATATGTTATGGGCAACATTGAAATCTTCTCACATCAGTATTCTTAAACACAGGGTCATTCTTCCAATGGACAATTGCATTTTGAGTAACTTTTTTTTGTACTTTAGCATTATAATGACCAAGTAATGTGTCATTCACATTAATGGTCAGAGCCTTGAAAACCTGAAAACCACTTAAGATAATTTTAAATTTGTAGAAATAAGCATAGCTAGACCAAAGTTGTATATAAATTTTTGAAATTTCATGAAAATATATTGTTAAATTGTACTCCTGAAGAGATAATATGAGAGAATGTATCTCAAGTTGGTTCTTTTAATTCTTGGCACTTGGGAAAGAGGAAAAGCTTGCGGCTCTTTCCCCTTGTAAGTCTCTGATTGCTGGTGAGTATCAAGGGCATTTTGATGTAAAGAATGATGGGTGATTTGGTCAGTCTTTCAGATCCTGAGATGTGCTACATTGATGGAAAGAAGAGATAGTGTGGCCTCCCACACTTCTACCTCACAGCTTCTGTCCTGGGAAAAGGCACATGTGTGGATATACAAATCATGGACACTGATTAGTTAAAGAGTATCAAGGCAAATTTACAAGCTGAGAAAATTTTATGTATGTGTCACAGATTTTTAAATTCTACAGTGATTTAATTATTATCTGAGTTTGTTTTACTACTTAACCAGAGTTAAATAGATTTCCAGACAATTTTATTGAACACTACTCTGAGCTCACTGTGGAGCCCCTGACATGGCTGCTGGATGTTCTTCTTACTCATGGCGCCCTCATCTGTTTCTGCCCTAAGGAAAAACTGGTCTACTTCCTGGATTGTTCTTTCTGGCCGAAAAATTGAATTTTACAAAGACTCCAAGCAGCAAGCTCTTCCTAACGTGGTAGGTTGTTCTCGGTTTTGCTACTGCCTTTTTCAGAATTAGCCTTGAAGCAAATGTGTGGTTTCATCAGACTGAAGAAGACCAAAGCCCCCTGAGCTACCAACGTCTGACAGTGGATGGAGGAAATGACTCAGTAAGCTTTTAATCAGATGGAGGGAAAATAGAATGTAGTGTCTATTTTATTAAGCACTGCATTTAGAGAAGATCCATGAATGAGATGGATCGTGAGCAATGCTCTGGTAATGTGAAGGTAACACTCTAAATTAAGGTGCCATTTAGAAGTGCTTTATTCTTATTTATGAAATAATCACTAAATGCTGCTACTTTCCCAAATAATGCATTATAAAGCATGTTATAAAATGCACTAGTAATAAATGTTTAACGGATGAGACTATGGGAGGCTGCTTTAAAGAATATTGTAAGACGTAAATCGTATTAAACCATGTATGTGCATCTTTAATACATGGATTTAAGTTGTTATCTTGTGTTCTATAAAGTGCCTCACACATTAATAAATAATAATAAACTGCTCATAAGTGGCACCTTAATATAGGGTGTTACCAATGAGAGAACACTCTCAGCTAACGAAGTGATTTTTTTTTATCTAATCTCACTACGGCATCCACTATATCCAGCTAACCTTTCTGAATACTTCTTATGACTACACCTAATCAGCTTAATGCAATTTCTTTACCTTGTAGTTATTGCAAAGTGAGATTTGCAGAATTACTTTATTATACCTATAGGAAGGCGTCACAGGCCATAGAGCTATAGCAGGAGCAATTTGGAATTACTTGCTGGTGAAACCTCAACAGCAAAATCCAGCTTCCCACATATGACATCTGCCATGAGGTGCAAGAAAGGGTGGGTATCACTGTCTATCAGCCATGATCAGGAAAGCCTCCAGGCCCTAAGGAACTAACCTGCCCTAGCCCATTGGTCTGATAGATGGTAGGAAAAGTGGTGACATGGCAGGAGGGAACCATAATGATAAACTAATGACAAATTCTTTGCTCTACAGTCCCTAGTCATGCTTGCTATATAATCCTCTCTTAATAGCAAATAGGACCTATACCTAAGAGATGTGTTTTAAAGGAGCAAAATTTAGCAAGAACAAAGGATTGCATTTGGCTTTTTCCTGGTAATTGAAATCGCCTTTGTCTGCTACTGAATTTGGAGTCTCAGTAAGGTCCAATCTACAAAGTAATTAAGAATAAATTAAAAATATCTTAGTCCTTTGGATTTTAAATTGCTTCAAAAATTGTTTTAGGGCTTTGTTTTGCTTTCAATTTTTTGGCTACAATAAGATTGAGATAATATTTGAAGAAACATAAAACACCACCACGTAGGGCTGGGCACACAACAGCCCCTTGCAGAGCAGCCTTTGTCTTCTCTTTGAATGGGTTCTACATGGAAGGTAGGAAGTGGGAAGCTGCCAGCCAGGCTGGGCTTGGCTGCTTAGAAGATGATCTTTGTCCTGCTGAGGAAGAAGAATCCTGCAGGAGCTGTGTCACATGGGAATGTGGGTATAATGGGAGGGATTAATACCATACTAAAGCATTTACTTTATTATTTTTAATCTCCTCATACCAGGAGATACAATTCTCTCAGCTGTTTAATTATACAAAGGTGAAAGAATACTCACTTTTCCACTGCCGACAAACCATGCAGGTTAGCTCACTAATTGTATGCCTCCAAGTCAACCTTCAGAATTGTCACAAACTGACAATGGCTTTGATTTGTTGAAGAAATCATTGACTTTTTTTTTTTTTTTCTGGCAGTCCTTGTTTATTACTTCTGGCCGCATTTTCAGTGTGCCCAGTTTCTTCCAAGCATGCATTGTCTTCAAAGCGAACTCTGGGTAGGGGCTAACTGTTCTGTGGTAATGGGGAAGAGAATTACAGATCCGTTTGTACCGCATGAATTGTCTTGCTAGTCAACTTCTTGGATTCATTTCTAACCAAGTATTAAAGGCCTAGTGGGATAGCTTCATTTACCAACTAGAGCCTCAGAGAAATGATACGATGGTTGCCAGGCCTTGATTAAAGATGCTGTGGTTTTATTCTGGAAAGGATTTATGTTCAAGTATGTGAATTTCCCTTACACCCTTTAGCTGTGTTCTCCCTGTTTCTGAGGAAAAGCCTGTCCTCTCCTCCACCAGGCCTGGAGAAGCTGCCATAAGTGGTCCAAAGAATATGTTGGGCTGTAGTCTTTGAGAACCATCTTTGAATGTGGATGAAAAGACAGTTAGAGGTAGCTCAGACTCAGAGGGCCAGTTCTGTGTGACATTTAGTAGCTTCCAAAGTTACTCAAATTCTTTGAGTTGGGAATCCTCACAAGAAGGACATCATAGTTTTGTCAGCAGCATGGTAAGGAATGAAAGCAGTTAAGCAGGAGGAAAGAGTCACAACAGCTATAACTAATCAGTAGTCACCTGTCCTCACTCTTGCCAATAATATATGTAAATATTTGGGGCTGAAAGCATGGCTTAGTGGTTAAGAATATTTTCTACTCTCTGACAGGACCCAGGTTCAATTTTCAGCTCTCACATGGCAACACACTACCATCTGTAATTCTAATTTCAGAGACTTTGATGATCTTGGTTTTCCCTGACGCCAGGCACACATGTGATGTACATACATGCAGACAAATAAAAATAAACAAATCTTTGAAAGATAATTATTAAAATATTTGGTACAAAATATAAAAGGCATCAGTATAGTTAAGACATTATTGTACCACAATAATTTATATGAATTGTTTTACACATTCATAGAATGGAGAATATATGAGAGAGAGAGAGAGAGAGAGAGAGAGAGAGAGAGAGAGAGAGAGAGAGAGAGAGAGTCTCACTGTATAATCCTCACAGGTCTAGGCCATCTTGCTATGGTTGTCTTGAATTTACAGAAAGCAATCTGCCTCTGCCTCCTGAGTGCTGGTATTAAAGGCCTGTACCACCATGTCTGCCTAGAAAGAGGATATAAACTTAAAAATTTACTGTTATACAGGGCTTTCATAAAGAGAAAATGATGTAGCAAAATAATAGAGCATCTGTCCACCTGGGACTCGTGTACCTTTCTGGATACCCTTGAGTATTTCCAGACCCCATATTCTTCTGGGTACCTTCACTACTGCTGTTTGATGGGTCATCTCACCGAATGCTCTGACAGATCCACAGTCCACATTTGGCAAGCTTTTTTCTCACTGAAGTGTTTTCAGTTTCTGTCTGTCTTTTCCACTTAGGGCTGTTCTAACAGCATACCACTAATGGCACATCTTAAACAACAAACACTAAGCTCTCTTGATTTTAGAGTCTGGAAAGTTGAAAATACTGGACTGGTTGGCCCTGGTAGATCCAGTGTTCCGTGAGGATACTCTTCCTGTCTGGGTCCCATATCCCTGTTGTAATCCCACAGGTAGCAAGCAGAACTTTAAAGCTTTGTACTTCTGAGTAGATCCCAAGCCCCGCTTCTACACCATTATAAGAGTTTAGGATTCTCTTATGAGCAAGTCAATTCTATAACAATATTCTAGTCACATTTTTATCCTGAAACATGCACAGGATCACCTGACTTTCGTCCTCGGTGACTTGATAAAGGAAGCAGAGGACTTCTATCTATTTCAGGGTTTTGAGAAAGAAGAACAAACAGTAACTGATCACCTAGTGTCAGCATTTCATAGCAGAAGGACCCTATAAATTGCCACCCTCTGAACAGCTAGGAGGAAAGCAGTATAGAACAGGAATCAGTCTCTACAGAAAAAGGAGCCCATCTGCTTTCTACTTGCATCCTGGTTCCTGCATACTCACCTCAGAAGAGAGTGTAGCCAGTGGTGGATGCTGCCCTTATTATAGTTCTAAATACAGTCTGTGGTGGGTGTCTGATGCTGGAGATAGTGGCCAGTGGTGGATGCTGGAGGAGGTGGTCAGTGGTAAATGCTGTACTTACTATAGTCCTGAACACAGACTAGAACTCTTCATTGTTTTCAGATGTAGACCTTTTTATAGTCTACTGTATTCTCCTCCTCCTCCTCCTCTTCCTCCTCCTCCTCTTCCTCCTCCTCCTCTTCCTTCTCCTCTTCCTCCTCCTCTTCCTCCTCCTCCTCCTTCTTTCTTCTTCTTCTTCTTCTTCTTCTTCTTCTTCTTCTTCTTCTTCTTCTTCTTCTTCTTCTTTTCTTCTTCTTCTTCTTCTTCTTCTTCTTCTTCTTCTTCTTCTTCTTCTTCTTCTTCCTCTCTCTCTCTCTCTCTCTCTCTCTCTCTCTCTCTCTCTCTCTTGTATTTTTGTCTTCTTGATATGAGTTCAGAGTACTTTTTTTGTGTGTCTTTCAGGTCTTTATTTCTGTCTCCCTGTGTGAAAAACACTTTTTCCCTAATTTCAAATAATACAGTTCTCACTTCTGGAAGTTTGTTTTTTAATTTATTCCATAAGCTGGCAGAGCTACTTGTTTCCTGCAGGTATTATATATTTTTTTTTGGTTACACCAGGAGGAACTGGTTTTATGACCTGTCTTGTTATCTAACAGCAGTTGTTCATAGCCTCACTGTGTTATGCGTTTCTGCTGTGGTTCCTGAATGCCATTGCTTTTGCTTTTGCTGGGCACTAATCATTGAGATTGAAATGGGATCGTGGGAGGTTCCCTGTGGCTTGAGGTAAATGTGTCCTATGTACTGGAATATTTTCAAAGAGGTTTAAGATAATGATTCCTTATTTCAGATGGGATATTATAGTCTCAGGTTGTATCTGTGTAATGGAAGGACCACAGAAACACTATAACTCTTCAGAGACCAGGTTGTTTTCACTCTTTCAACATTGTAGCTCGCCATACACTTTGTTTCTATGTTCTGGGAAAGGGAGAGAGAGAGAGAGAGAGAGAGACAGAGACAGAGACAGAGAGACAGAGAGAGACAGAGAGAGACAGAGAGACAGAGAAAGCAACTTCTGTCTTAGTTCAGGTTTCACTGCTGTGAACAGACACTATGATCAAGGCAACTCTTATAAGGACATTTAATTGGGGCAGACTTACAGGTTCAGAGGTTGAGTACATTATCACCAGTGCAGGAGGATGGCAGTATCCAGACAGGCATGGTGCAGAAGCTGAGAGTTCTACTTCATCTGAAGGCTGTTAGAAGACTGTCTTCCAGGCAGCTAGCATGAGGATATTAAAGCCCACCTCCATGGTGGCACACCTACTCCAACAAGGCCACAGCTCCTAATAGTGCAACTTCATGGTCCAAGCATATATAAACCATCACAGTTTCAATACTGTTTTCTGCTTATCCTTTCCTAAGTTCTGAGGAAGGACCTTGTCCTATTACACTGTGAGGTAGAACACAGCTCAAATGTGTAGTATAAATGACCTTAGAAGACCATGAAGTTATATTGTTTTTATACTTAGATTCCCTGTCTGTTTTAGAGTCCCATCTCATACACCCAAATAAAAACTTTATCATGACCTTCCCCCTGTCATTTCAGACTTTCAGTTCTGAAGTAATTTTTAAAAGATATTTTTTAATCCAACCCTTTTTATTGTTTTCGGTGGGAGAGTTGATCCAAATAGCATTTCGACTCATTATAATCTACTTCACTTTAATGTGAGTATGCAGTCAGTTAATCAGGTTTGTGCTATTTATATCAGCCTTGGTGGGAAAAGGCTTCATCAGAATATGTATTGAAATCCCACAATGAACAGCTTGCTCGTTAAGGCTGCATATAAGGCACAGAGATATAATCAAGATAGAGACTTTGCCTTAGCAAATCTGTGCCAATAACGATGAGATGCGACAGGAAACGGAATAGATGTTTGTTTTTGTGTTCGTTTTTTTCTCTTCTATTTTTTTTTTTTTGGTTCAAGGTTTAAAGGAAGGAGTGCTAACATGTGTGAAGGACTTGAACTGAGCCTTGAGAGATGGTTGTCACTTCTGCATACAGGGAGTTGCAGGCAGAAAATATCGGGAAGTGAAAACCATGAACAATGACTGAGAAAGGATGGAATACATGCGTTACAGCATAAATGAACTTCTTTATCCCATTGAAATGCAGGATAGAGTAGGCCTTAAAGAGAGGCTATGAGCTTGTCCATGTGCTATCAAGGCAAGGTGTGAACATGTGATGTTGGTGTATAATCCAGGCATGTGTATCACAGTGTAAACTAAATGGCTCTTTCTTTTTTTTTTTTTTGAACAAACATATACTGACAACAAGTGTGACCGTTATGATAAGTCTGTAAGGAGCTGAACTTATAGTGAGACTCAAACAAGAGGAAAATGATTCTCCTAGGGTCATGGGTCACCTTCCATGCAAGAGCCAAAGTTTTGCTTCCAGGTTGGAGCACATGCCACTGTTGTCTCAGCTCCCGCCGTCAGATGGGTTTTCCTCCTAGACCTTGACTAAAACGTATTGTATTTTTCTGTTCCTGAGCAATTTCAATGGATTCTTTTAGCTCCCAGGAACTTGCTGTGTTCTGTGACTTCAGAGCTTCTGTTTGATATATGGGGAAACACCTGGATGTGTCAATAGGACATTAGAGACACATGCTTGATTAATTAAGTCCCATGCATGGACAGCCTTGTAAAGATGATTCTTAAGAATTTATTTATTCTTTCCCTGCTTCACTGTACTGTCATCATAATCTCACCCTCAGGTTTTCTTGCCCTTCTCTCTTCCATAGAACCTCCTACAGTCAATAAGAGCACCAACAAGTCCCCCTCCCACGTTTATACCTTTTCTTGTATGTGAGCAACTCCACTCAATTGGGCTCGCCTACAAGAGTATGGTTGGGGGTTATTTACTTGAACAAGCGCAATGTACCAGTGGCTACACCACTGAGGAATTTGACTCCCTTGCTTAGCAACCATTAAATGCCTGCTTCTCTTAGGGAGAGGTAGAGCTTTCTGAGCCTATCCTCATGTGAGGATTTCTGAATAGGACTCCTTCTAGTTGCTCCAGAAATAATGACAAGAACTGACAAAAGGAAGAACAACTTTTTTTTTTTTAATGTAGAGACACCACACACTTATTTATTCTATGCATAATCAATAAGTCCTACCAGGAATCACATGATCATTTTAATCAAAGAGAAATCCAAATGAATAATATATGACTCTTGCTCCCACAACACTGTGATATGGTAGAAATGACAGACCCATAAATAAGCCTATTAGGATAAACTATGACTGTGCTATAAGTATAAGAAAGCCAGCTCCAGACCAGGGCTTTCCAGGTATACAGGAATATAAAATAAGCATACAAATCAAAAATTCACTGATAATAAATCAGAGAAATTTATTTTATCACAATTCTTTGGTGTGCATATAGTTTTACTGTTTATTAAAACTGAAGCAAATTTGCATAATAAGATGTATGTGTTTATATTTTTTTAACATAAAGAACTAAATCTTGGCTGAGCACTTGATACTGTAAGACCTAGAGCATTTTTGTCAGACTTGATTGATGTTTTGATTTTATAACCATCAATTCTGAGAATGCCAGTTTGTAAAAATAGGTAGTTCAAAATAGCAGGAGTCCTGTTTAGAGGCATGTTGGAAATAGGTAGGAATTTTATCACACTCTTATGGCCAAAATTCATTTGGTGATTTTTTTTAAAAAAAATAAAATTCAAATAAACAAATCAAAGTTGAATTTTATGAAAATCAAGCTCTATACAAACAGTACAATCCAGGGGTGCATTAATTTCGCACTGCCCTGAGAAACGGCGGCAAAGTATGAATAGTCAGTTTTCATAAGATTCCCCTTGTGCAAGAATTTCATAAATTCATTGTTTTTAATAGCAGAGTAGTACTCCATTGTGTAAATGTACCACATTTTCTGTATCCATATCTCTGTTGAGGGGCATCTGGGTTCTTCCCAGCTTCTGGCTATTATAAAGAAGGCTGCTATGAACATAGTGGAGCAGTGTCCAATTTTCTGAGAGGCCCCTTGGTATTGCAAACTTAATATGCCCCAATACAGGGGAACACCAGGGCCAAGAAGTGGGAGAGGATGAGTAGGGGAGCAGGGCGGGGGGGGGGGAGATAGAGGGAACTTTCAGGATAGCATTTGAAATGTAAATTAAGAAAATATCTAATAAAAAAGAAAAAAAAAAGAGATTTCCCTGTCCTTCTGTGAAGGCAGAGCACTTAGTATGTCCTGTGAAGCCACCATCACTCATCATACCAGCCTCAAATATGAGCTGAGTGCTCTCAGGGAGCTTTTGCTGGCTCTGGGGGTGTGAAGGCACATGCATTGTGGAGTGCCCGTGCATGCCGCAAGTTCAGAACAAGCACGGTTGAGGTGAACACCTGTGACACAGCACAGGCAAGTGTTGCCAGGAACATCTTCAACAGCAATTTCATTTTGAAATAATTTTCTTCATTGCACATCCAAAAGCAAAGTAGCCAAATTTCTCATGACCCCCCCCACACACACACACACAATATCTTGGTCAGTGTTCCATTGCTGTGAGGAGACACCATGACCACTGCAGATCACATGAAGGAAAACGTATAATTGAGGCTGGCTTATAATTTCAGAGGTTCAGTCTATTATCATCATGGTGGGAAACATGGTGCCACACAGGCAGACATGATGCTGGAGTGGTAGCCTAGAGTCCTGCATCCCCATCAGCAGGCAGCAGGAAATCAGTGCCTCACTAGGCCTGCTTGACCATCTGAAACCTCAGAGCCCACCTCCAGTAATCCTCTTCTTCCAACAAAGTTGCATCTCCAAAAATTTCCATTCCCTGTGGTCCGTTGGAGGCTATTTTCTTTCAAACCACCATACCAACAATCAATCCCTGGGTAGTGTAAAAAGCTGTACTCTAGAACCATAGGGTTGTGTGGTGGTTTGACTAGGAATGGACCCCAAAGGATCATATATATTTGAAAGGTTAGTAATAAGGGAGTGCTGCTATTTAAGAGAGATTAGGAGGTGTGGTCTTGTTAAAATAGGGATAGCCATATTAAAGAGAGTATGTCCCTCAGGGTGCACTTTGGGATTTCAGAAAAACAAGCTAGGCCCTGTCTCTCTCCCCATTTCCTGCAATGCCTGCCTGTCTACTGCTATACCCCCTGACCTGATAATAAGGGACTAAAGCTCTAAAATTGAAAAAAAGACTCAATGAAATACTTGCCTTTATAAGAGATGGCATGGTCATTGTCTCTTCTTAGCAGAATGCTGTCTGACACTTTGGTACTTGTGGACTTTCTCAAAGTTGATGACCTAGAAGGTAATCCTCATTCTACACACCCCACTACTTGATCACTCTACAAGTCCTACTCTGCAAGTCCAGCTTTGCATAACAGTGCTAAATGTTCCAAAAAGTTCAAACCTGAAGGGACCATGCTGGGTGCACAGGAGCTACGGTGTGAGCTCCCTGAGGGTCAGAGTCAAGTGGATCACAAATGGAAGCCTTGTCTGGGTTGCAAAGCTTGGTTAAGGTCCTAAATTCTATCCTAATTACTACAAAGAGTGGGAAAGAAGAGGAAGTGAGGGAATTGAAGGATAAAGAGGAGGAGGATGAACTCATGATCTTTCTATCTCTGCTTCTTCAACATATCTTATCAGCATTCAGTACAAGGAAAATGATATGATTCTATGCATAAAAGAGCTTAACACTCCAAAAAATTTAAATACCTGATAAACATATTAAGCAAATTAGTAGAATAATGTCAGTAACCTTTCTGTATACATAGAACAAATACACCAAGTATATACAGTCCCATTCACCATACCAACCAAAAATGTATAACTTGAAATCAATTTAACCCAGGAAGTGAAAGACTGAAATAAAATGTCACCAGAATATGGAAAGACTTTGTATATTCAAGGATTTGTATGAGTAATATTTTGAAAATAGACATCCTACCAAAAGCAATTTACAGATTCAATCCAATAAAAATGGATTTATATAAATTGGAAAGAAATCTTAAATTTCATGTGGAAACAAACATATAAAAATGAAACAAACCAAAAAACATCTCCAGAATAGCCAAGAAAATCCTAAACACTAACAGAACTAATAGAGGTTTGACCATCCTGATTTAAGTTACACTGAAGAGTTATAGTAAGAAAAACAGCATGACATGAAAACAGAGACATTGTTCATTAGGTGACCTGATGACCCACATATAAACAAGCAAATCTACAGCCCCCTTTTCCTCTTCTTTTTTTTTTTCTTTTTCCTTTCTTTTTTCCTTTTTTTCCCCAAAGAAACAAATACCACACACTGGGGAAAAGTTAGAATATTCAACAAATAGTGCTGATCAAACTGGATACCTGAGCATAGAAGAATGAAACTAGATCCTTATCTCTCACCCTAGACAAAATCACAAAATTTGTATATCAGAGACCTCAGCATGAAATCTGATGGCTTGAATCTGATAAAGGATAAATTAAGAATACATTTGAACTTATAGCACAGGGAACAACTTTCAAACAATATCCAGGAAGCATAGGAATTAAGAGAAACAACTGACAAATGGTATCTCATGGGAATTAATAGCTTTCTACTGCAAATGATACTATTGTCCAAATGAATAGATAGCCTACAGAATGGGAAACAATTTTTCCAAGCCATGCATCTCACACAGATTAATAATATAATATCTAGAATATAAAAAGAACAAAAGAAAAAAAAAGCAAACCAAAACCAAAACAAACAAACAAAAAGAAACCCCTAAATTAAAAAAAAAAATCCAATTAAACTGGGGCAAGGAACTCATCAGAGAGTATTCAAAAGATGAAATATTAACGGCCCAGAAACACATTTTTAACATATTCAACATTTTTAGCCATCTGAGAAATGCAAATTTTTCAGGACCCAGCCTTGGCAGGGTTCTGGACCCAAGAGAGGTTGTGTAGATTAGACAAAGGAGACTTTGACCAACTCAGGCCATCTTATATTTTAGGCCTATTTTTTCACAGCTGCAAAAAGGTTTTACATTCATTTTATCATGAGCAGTCACTTTTAAGAATTCCCTATGCTTAACAATAATGTATACTCTGCACCTTTTCCCTTCCTTCTCCTCAATGTCTGCAGTTTTCTGCCAACTCGTAAACTATATCAAGAAAGAGCAAACATAGCTTCAGCAAGCAGTTAAGATCTAACCTAGAACACTGGTCCATAACCAAGTTACCATGGTTGGCAGCAAGTGTTACAGGATAGAGACATGATATACTACATACCTGGGAAATGCAGGTTTAATTATTGACACCCACAGTCTCCCCATATCCGAATCAGGAGATCTAATTATTCTAATGCTCAGAGCTCTCAGCACATTAGCAATCTGAGTCAGTTTCTCATCCTTGCTTGGCTCACCTATGAGTGCTTCCATTAAGTCTTGGAACCAATGATCCAGCATGACCTTTCTAAAATTTTGATAATCAACTAACTGCTGTTTGGAACAGGTTGATGAACAGATTGTTGTCAGAACTCAGTTTCCATCAGATGAGAACATATTGACATTAGCTGATGTACCTAGACCCCGGGCCTTGTGTTGACTCAACTGGATCACCACCCTGAACAAACAGAGGAGTAGTGATCTATTCTACACCCATGATCCTCAGAGACAAACAAGAATAAATCATAGTCCAAGCTCTCTCTCTTTCTCTCTCTCTCTCTCTCTCTCTCTCTCTCTCTCTGTCTCTCTCTCTCTCTCTCCTTATTTTTGATTCTGGGGAAATACCTACCACAGACAAAGTGAATGTAAAGGCTTCTGATTTCAATTCCAATCATGCAAATGAAAAGCTAAAGTGAACCAGCATTCCCTCAGGAAAGGACAGGAGATTCTGCATGAATATCCCCATAGATCCTTGCCATGAGGACATCAGTCTACACTACACTAATATTCCTTCCCCAGCAGAGGCTTGGCCACCTCCACAAACTAAAACTTCCTTTAGAGTTAATCTTAACCCAATCAAAACATTTAAGACCCAAAAGCATACAAACAAAAAATACCAAAGAACAAATGTTGGCATGGATATGAGAATGAAGAACATTTATTCGTGTCTCGTGAGAGTGCAGACAACTGCAGCCACTGTGGAAATTGGTAAGGAAATTCCTCAAAAGCTGAAAATAGATATATAACATCATTCAGCTATACCACTTCTTGGGAATGTACACAAAAGGGCTCCAAATCTTGCTACAGAGAGATAACTGTTCATCTATGTTCATTGCTATTCTAATCATAATAACCAGGAAATGGAAATAGCCTTGATGTCCATCATCTTATGAATGGATAATGAAAATGTGCTCCATTTACACAAAGCAATATTATTCAGCTATTGAGAAAGAGCAATCATTCTGAGTGTGGTGACTGAAACCCTAAAGAGCAGGCCAAGCGTTTTTTCTCTCATATATGGATGCTATCTTTGAATCTTTAGATATTTGTGTTTCATAGATGTTAGGAAACTAGTAAGCATATTCAAAAGTCTTTTAAGAGAGGAGGGGCAGAGTGATATATATATGGGAGCGAGAGTGATGATTAAACCAGAAGGATTAAATAGGTTGAGGGTGGGACAGCAAGGTAAAAGAAGGAATATGGAGAGGGGTAACTGATAATAAAAACCTCTTGAAAATGAATGGAAATGTACCATTGTAGAAATTCCCTTAAATTTATACATGTACATATATAAAATAGTTTAAATGGAGTTACTTTATAATGGGCGGGGCACAAGGCCACAACTATATACTACATGCTAACAAATAAAAAACCCAGAAACAGAAATGAGTTTTCTTTTCAAGTTGATGGTCAATTGGGGTCTCATGAAAGTCAGACATTTCTGGTATTTCCATTGCTTTTTGTTATCCTCTGGAACTTGGCAATAAGACCCTATTCATAACACAAAGGTCATAACACATGGAGATATCAAGTTAATACTGACCCAGGAGCTTCATCCCTACTCTCTATCTTTGATAGTCATGGAAAGTGTAATGCACTGTACTGGAGGCAAAATTAATCATCAGCCTTACCCAGCTGTGAATCCTCTGAGTGAGGTAAGATAATGATCTGTCTGGTGAAACATGTCTACTGATGCAGTAGTGACACAGATGTTATGGAAATAACCAAATATTTTCTGATTGGATTTAAAGCCAGCTTTGCAAGATGAAACCCCTTCCTGGCATAGGTACTGGGGCTAAGTCCTTAAGGACAGACATGCCATAGGTCTTGGGGCTAACCTACTACCATTTTTCTGCTAATAGGATATAGTGTGTGAAAGAGTCCTAACAACTTATCACTATATCTATTGCTCAGTTCATCTCTCAGTCCTTATCATAGAATCTGCTCATGTAGTAGATGACAACATAGACACACACAATCTGCCAACATGCGGGGAATAAGAGACTATGGAGTACTCAGCTCCAAATGGAACAGTCCCATCCCCCAAGACTCGGGGACCACTGAGATAGAGGGGAAATGAAAGATTGTAAAGGTCAGAGATGGTGGATGGTAAAAATAAAAAAAGATCTTTGGACACCAAAAATCATTTGCACACAGGAACTCACAGTGATTATGACAACATGCACAAGACCCAAGCAAGCTCAAGTCAACCCCTGTCCTGCGCCGACCCTGATCAGCAGGAATAAGACACAGGACAACCAGGTTCCTTCTCTAGACGGTTTACTCAGAAATACTTGTTGCATGGTTACAGAATGGTGGAAAGGCCCTGAACCCCACCAGAAGCTGCCAAATAAACCCTATCCTGGCCACTCACAGAATGCCACGTGACTTCTGCTCATACGCCAGGAAGTCTCGGGCTTTAGAATCATAGTCTCAGGCTTAGGATCACATCACTGTGGACACAGCCTAATGCCATATTAGGAGATAATTATGCCAGCAAGGCTGATAAGGCTGAGGCAGTCAGCGCCATCCTCAAGGAGTGGCAGCTAGGCTCCCCACAAACCCCCAAAACATCATGCCTCTAGTTTGGGAGCTATTGTCAATTGATAGTTGCTAGGAGAATTACCAGTTTTCATTAAAGGTGTGACTCCTGGTAGGTCAATGATCCAAAACAAGAACCATACCTGAGAGTATCTAGGCAGCACAAATTGGACTTGATAGGGAGAAAGAAAGAGACAGAGAGAGACAGAGACACAGAGACACAGAGAGACAGAAACAGAGAGACAGAGACAGACAGAGACAGACACACAGAGAGAAACAAAGAGCATTAGAGACAGACAGGCAGAGACAGAGAGAGACAGAGACAGAATATAAAGTTGAATCTATTAGGAAGGTGAGATGCATCTGGAAAGAGGTGAGGGAGGAGAGGAATTATAATCAAAATACATTGTATAACATTCTGAAACAATTGACTAAAAATACATTTTAAAAGGAAGAAAGACAGAAAGATAGATATTGAAATATTTCCCTTGAATCTAAAAAATAGATGCAAAGAAAAGACGCCCATAAATTGATTTACACTGTAAAGCTGAACATTGATAGTTGCCTTAAAGAGCATGACAGAAAATTGGACATAGTACTACTGGAGGATCCAGCAATACCTCTCATGGGCATATATCCAGAAGATGTTCCAACTGGCAATAAGAACACATGCTCCACTATGTTCATAGCAGCTTTATTTATAATAGCCAGGAGCTGGAAAGAACCCAGATGTCCCTCAACAGAGGAATGGATACAGAAAATGTGGTGCATTTACACAATGGAGTACTACTCAGCAATTAAAAACAATGAGTTTATGAAATTCTTAGGCAAATGGATGGATCTGGAGGGTATCATCCTGAGTGAGGTAACCCAATCACAAAAGAACTCACATGATATGCACTCACTGATAAGTGGATATTAGCCCAGAAACTTAGAATACCCAAGATACAATTTGCAAAACACATGAAACTCAAGAAGAAAGAAGACCAAAGTGTGGACACTTCGCCCCCTTCTTAGAATTGGGAACAAAACATCCCTGGAAGGAGTTACAGAGACAAAGTTTGGAGATGAGATGAAAGGATGGACCATCCAGAGACTGCAGCATCTGGAGGATCCATGCCATAATCAGCTACCAAAAGCAGACACTGTTGCATAGGCCAGCAAGATTTTGCTGAAATGACCCTGATGTAGCTGTCTCTTGTGAGACTATGCCAATGCCTGGCAAAGAAGTGGATGCTCAGAGTCAGCTATTAGATGGAACACAGGGCCCCCAATGAAGGAGCTAGAGAAAGTACCCAAGGAGCTGAATGGGGTCTGCAACCCTATAGGTGGAACAACAATATGAACTAATCAGTAACCCCAGAGCTCATGTCTCTAGCTGCAAATGTAGCAGAAGATAGCCTAGTCAGCCATCATTGGGAAGAGAGGCCTCTTGGTCTTGCAAACTTTATATGCCACCAGGGCCAAGAAGTGGGAATGGGTGGGTAGGGGATTAGGGTGGGGAGAGGGTATAGGGGACTTTCAGTATAGCATTTGAAATGTAAATGAAGAAAATACTTAATAAAAATTTGGACAAAGAAGAGCGTGACAATGACTTGGGCTAGTTTTATGGTTAGTTGAGGAGAATGTGATTGCTTTCAGCTACTGAAACTTCTTAGTATATTCAGAAGAAGTGACAATGAGCTTGCTTTTGAAAGATAAATGAGATTTTGAGGCAAGCATTGTTGGAGAAAATATCTTATGTTGTTATAAGAGACAAAGAAATGGTAAACTATGGGAATTAAATTTATTAATTGAATTATCTCATGAAATGATTAATTGCTTTTCTCCCCCTTCTTCTGATGCACTGTTCAGGCTGGTTTGGTCACTTTGATCAAGGCTTCCAGGGAGAGTAAGTGTGGTGGAGTCCAGGTTTGGTGCAGCCTCTGAAAAACACTTAGGAACATTTCCAGTTTGGGATTGCAACATACGAGCTTCAGCTGGTTTGTGGTCTTAGAAGTCAATGTCCTGACTAGAAATCTAGTTAGGGAAGACCTGAACTAAAGCTGCAAGGTCAGATCCTCCCAGACCTCCCATGGACTGAACCACCAACCAAAGAATACACATGACCACATATGTGGCTGAGGATGGCCTTGATGGACATCAGTGGGAGGAGAGGTCTTTGGGCCTGAGAGTGCTCGATGCCCCAATGTAGGGGAATGCAAGGACGGGAAGATGGGAGAGGGTGGGTGGGTGCGGGGAGCACCCTTATAGAGGCAGGGGGAGGGGGATGAAATAGGGGGTTTCTGAAGGGGAGACCCAGAAAGGGGAAAACATTTGAAATGTAAATAAATAAAATATCCAATAAAAAAGACTATATATATATCAAACTTGCAAAACAGCTTTTAGAATGGAATAACCAAAAAAACAAAACAAAACAAAAACAACAACAACAACAAAAAAAAAAACAACAAAAATCACTACATGGACATGACTTCCCCCTGTAGGTAAGGGGAACCCTTCATACCCAGTGCCCAGAATAAAACAAAACTCAGTTGAGAAAGAGTGTCATAGAAAGCTTCTGTGACAACCCCTACCTACCCACACTGCCACCTCCATCCCCATTCACCCCCCAAAGTAACAGCCTAGAGAAGAATCCATCAAAGTGAAATCTTAAAAATTATGGTAAGGATGCCGAAGTTTAGCTCTCACTATTGATGGCTTCTGGGTGCAGGGACATGGGTGGGAAAGGACTCAGTTTTCTTTAAGGGGTTGGCCACTGGGAATTTGACCATGCTCCAATGAATATATGTAAATAAGCAATAGGAATTGGGTTTGGGGAGATTACAGTGGGTGGCTGGCCCTGGGAGGACTGGGAAGTGAGTGTGATCAGGATGCATTATGTGAAATTCCCAAGTAATCAATGAAAATATTATGTTGGGAGAAATAAGAAAGCCTTAGTGTAACTCAGGACATGTTTGGCACACTAGCTTTTTTCCCTCTGTTTTTAGTTGTAAAGAACTGTAGAACTTTAATGATCTTACAGACAAGTACTAAAGCTGTTCCAGCGGATGTGAGCAAAAAGACCGTTCTCTATTGAGAAAGAAACTTGCTCAATTGCTCTCTGTCATCGCTGTAACTTTAGTAAACCGCAGGCCATCTCTCATTGGCAAAGTAGTTTGCTCTTCCCACCTGTCTTTGACCCTTGGCGGGATGGTGAGCATTAGAGGCATTGCAGTGAAAGGGAAAGGCAGGACAACTAATCTAAGAACAATGAGCTTGCTGTTACAAGTGAGCTCATCAGCCAGCACAAGCCGCTGGCCCAGAGAGCCTCTTCAGCACCTTCACACAGGATGCTTTGTGCTTGTCTGGATTCATTTCTGTTGCACATCCAGGCAGATCAGGCCAGTTGGATTGTCTTCTTCATTAGGTAGGTGAGACGGTTTCTGGTTTAATTCTCACATACTATTTAGAAAACTTATTGTCATTTAAAACACAAATGCTAGAGCCTTATCCATATTTTCAGGAATATTTATGCCCCCAAATTTCTGAAGTCCAATACAAAGCTTTCATATTAAAGATCTGTCTGGTTCTGTTTTGCAACTCTTTAATCAGAAATAATAACTATACATTTATGTTCTGGTGGGTTTTTTTTGTGGTTGTTTTGCTGGAAATCAGTTTCAGGCTCTCATGCAAGATGGTCAACCAGTGATGATCTACCGGTCACCTCCCCCTAGCTCTCCAGTCACCTCCCCCTGGCTCTCCAGTCACCTCCCCCTAGCTCTCCAGTCACCTCCCACTGGCTCTCCAGTCACCTCCCCCAAGCTCTCCAGTCACCTCCCACTAGCTCTGCACCTTAACCTATAATTATGCATTCAGGTTGAAGGTGATGTTTGATATAATATCTATATATATATATTTTTCTTACTATGAGTAAAGTATGGGGTGATATGTTCATTATTGTGATACTATATATATATATATATATATATATATATATATATATATATACATACATATATATAGTTTGTATAATAAATATATATAATCTATAATATATATAGTGATATTATATCACAGTAATGAACATATCACCCCATACTTTACTCATAGTAAAAAAATTTAAGGCACATTCTCTACAATATTCACATATTAAGTATTTATTCATATATTGAGTAAGTATTCACATATTGAATAGGTTATTAAGTATAATCACTATGCTGTACAAGAAACCCAAAGAACTTACTTTTCTCCATTTAACTTCTGTTTGTTTTTGCAGAGAACAAATTCAATCTAATTAAAACAAGACAAACTACAACTAAAACCTACAGAAGAGTTATATCTCTTTCCAGAAAGCTATGAGCTCATAGTTTGCTCACAGACTAGGATGATTGTTGCTGGAAGAGGAAGGAAGGGAGGATCTGAAACTTCCTCTTTATGCCTGATACCGACTATTGGTAGGACCAGGGAGTGTTGAGTCAAGGGATGTCAGGAAATCTTTAAATATGTTTGCTGTACTTCTGGGCTGAGGTCTACCTGGTAGAGGGCCTAGACTGATATTCTCTGGGCCAGGGATGGATAGAATCTAGGGGGAAAAATCATTTGCATTCTTAAAATGCAAATTTCTGCACTTTCAGTAATTATTTCAAAATGAAGGGGCTGCATGGACCAATGAGTTCCTAGCTCTCAACACTCAAAAGTCGGGCAAGTGGTATAGGTTAGCAGTGAAGAGGCATCTAACAGGCACCAGGCCCCCTAGCAGTGCAAAAATCTTTTTTTTTTATTTTTTCTTAAAGTAAAAATAACATTGTATCTGTCAGTTCTACAAAACTTAATGGATCTGCAGGGGATAACTCCAGAGCCCAGACAGAAAAGAAAATTTTCTGTCTCGCACTTAATGTCTGTAGTAGTACCTGCCTGTATGTCACTGGAAATTATAGTGAATTGCAATGAATTACGGGGAAAATTTGGCATACTTCTTGGGGTTCTTGGTATCAGTGTTAATAAAATTTAAGAACAGATTCAAATGGAAACCTAAAGATAATTGTATTATCCTTTCAAAGACAATCTTCATGGCAAGCAAGCTGAAAAGTTCCACAACTGCTTAGAAAAGGGAGAGAGATTAGAGGAAGAGTGAAACACAGAAAGTCAGCATGTAGGTCAGCGATGATGGACTGCTAAGGGAGAGCATTAGAGAGTAGTCAGGAAACCTAGAGTACCTCAGAAAGCATACTTAGATGCTGCAGGAAGACAGCAGAAGAGGCAGAGGCCACGCCATTCTGAGTCCCATTAGACCCTCATAGTGGCTATTGAAACTGACGGAAGGTAAGAATTTGGAGAATGAAAAGTATCCAGTGTTATCTCAGGGAATAAGTATTCCTCCTACCTCTTTAGCACAGCTGAGGGTTCACCTGCATTCCTGGAGCGTGTATGCCCAATAGACTGACTCTTCTTACTTATTTATTTTTGTTTATTTTATGTGCTTTCATGCAGTTTCTACATTCATGTTTGTGTGAGAGTGTTGGATCTTCTAGGACTGTAGTTACAGACAGTTGTGAGCTGCCATGTGGCTGCTGGGAATCAAACCTTGGTCCTCTTGAAGAGCAATCAGTGCTCTTCACAGCTGAGTCATCTCTGAAAAGAACAGATAATGTTTTCTATACCTGATGTGGATTCAGACCTTTAGTTTAACATTCTCTGCTGTAGAACAGCAATGTTGATTATTTGGGAGATGGGCTAAAATTGAGGAATACATAGGACATGTTTTTTCCCATGACCATCCTATAGATCAAAATTTGAAATCTCTTTGTCAGTGGGGATTAGTGCCTGAATTGAAATTTCTTACTAAAAATTGACTTAGTTCTTTTGAGACACCAGATAATCTCCATTCTACTCTGTATTTCTGTGAGATACATGTCTTTAAAACATTTACTTCTAATAACAGAAGTTTTTGAAGATAATCAATAAATTATTAACCTTCTCAAACCACCTATTCAGCTGGATTCTTGAAGACAACAACAAAAAAATAAAAATAAAAAGAGAAGTGTAAAAGCCTCCATATAAATTGTTTACTTTCTTTAATATTGTTTACTTTCAATGTGAAAAATGTGTTGTGCATTAATTACATAAGCACCAGATCTAACTGTGATTCACTGTAGTGTGAGCTCAACAACAAGGTGAACTTATGGATATAAATATGGGAGTGAGCAGAAAGAGGGAACCAGGTTCGATGATAACACTGTGCATGAATTATTGAGGATCTGTGCAAAATAAACACAGAGTAATTTTATCTTTGTAGAGTGACTATTATATCCTCACACTGACTCCTGCTCAATAAGACCTGGAAGAATAGAAAGGCAAAAGCAGATCTCAACTTCATAGCCTGTCAATGGTGCTTTGAGTCTCTGACAAGAAGTTTCTCACGATAGTGTTCCTGCTGTCAGGACAATTGTCTCCACTGGACTTCACTAGGGCAACTGCAGCGTACACCATCACGTGAACTCATCATAATAATAGTTAAATAATAACTACAGAAAGGTTACAGTTGAAAATCTGGAGATGACATGGATAAAGAAAGAAAAAAGAGGAAAGTAGGTTCCATTGCATTATTAACATAAATTTTGTGAGGAAAAAAACCAATGATCAATATTACTGTAAATGAAGCTGTGTTCACTGGACATCATTTTCTTAAGATTTGGCCATTAACCACAATAAATTCTGTATCTTACATAATTTTTAATAACTACAAAAATCAATTGAATTGATAGGAAGCATTATAAATGAATAATAGTTTGCCATCCCTCAATAAACCTCACCTCAGGCTGTTTCAGAAAACTAGTTTAATTATGAAACTTGACTTTGTACTTTATCACTTTGGTCAGCATAATGCATGTTTCCCAGCTTGTGTGCCTCTAGAATAAAGTGAACATTTCCCCTACAGTACAAAAGGAAAAAAAAAATACAATAAATGTAGTTAGACTTTTAAAAGCCACTTATGAACCAGAAATTGCTGAGAAGTGGTGTATCACATAGGGTAAGTGTAAAGCTTTCATGTTAGATGACCTAGACTATAGATATCTGGTTCATATTTTATTTGCTGGATAGCTTTTGGTTATCGCAACTACACCATGGTGTTAATAGGGCCACAACAAAAACAATGCCAGTTACCACAGATCTATCTGTGTGCCTTTCATAATGAATGTTCAGGCACCATGACTTATTTGGCAAGTTATGCATCCAAGGAACAGGGAGAAGTGACAAACAAGAGAGACCATGTAGGAAGTGTCACAGTGGGCTCCTGGCCATACTGACTGCCACTGCACAGTCCAAGAAGGCAGGAAGGCTCACTGGGCAGGTGTGCTGGGCAGATCACCTTCCTGTCAAACACAGGGAGAGACTTGAGGAACAGAATACATAGATAGGGGACGGAAAAAATAATGTTTCCATCCTATTTCTTCTGAGATTCCCCATCTCCCTTGATTTAAATACACGACTCAAAGTCTTTACCTGCTTGAACCGTGCAGATTCTGTGCCCGCTATCAATGGCTCCTCAGAAGGTTTGATTTCAATCCCTGTAGGAATGGCAGTTTAGTTACACTCAAAGCAGAAAGGGAGCTAAGAACCTGCCTATACTCTGACCATGTGGAGAGAAGACCTGGAGTTCTAGGAAGGTCCTCTGTAAGTACCTTTATATGGCTCAAGTAAGGTTGATCACCAAAAGTGACAGCCAATGGAGGTGAATGGAATCAACTCTGGGGAAAAAAAGATCAGCTCTAATGTTAATATAAGTGTGAAAATCAGCAAAGACAAGTAATCTATGGAGAAGCTATCAGATTCATTCTACAAAGGTTTTGATTAAGAAATAAATCCAAGTCTATATATTTAAAGGAGATAACATGTTCTCCTTTAAAATTTTTTATCACTACAACTGTCAATGAGGGTTTACACTTCTGAGAAGTCACTTTGATTTGTCCTATCATGTACTGAGAAATTTCACTGTGTGGCAATTTCAGTTATTATTAACATCATTTATATTCATATACAGAAAACCCACATGTTATAATCAAAGTCTCCTTTTCTTTGCTGACAGAGGCCATACTTTAGATATTAATGAGATCAGGTATCAACTCTGTATTCCTTACTAAATCACTTTTACCCAGATGAGAATTGATAAGTGAGTTTTGTCCTCCTCCACGAATGATTTTCCAGAATCAAAACAAGTTATGTGGTTAAACTTAATTCCTCTAAACCAATTTTGTGTTCTGTGTTTCAAAATTGTAAGGACAATCTCAGTCCATATTCCAAAACACCAATTAATCGCAAATAAAAAATGGTATCTCATAACCTACTTCAGAATCTCTGAGCTTTATCTTGTTTAAAAACACATCTAGGATTGAAACACAGAGGAGAAGGGGTCCAATGATTGATTGCATATGTGCCCAATGTCTATCATAGAAAACACCATAAAGCAGAAGACTGTCCAGCCTGAGATACTTTCTAATACACACCGAAAACTATGTGCCCCAAATAGCCCATAAAATAGAAAACTAAACCCAAAGGCTTAATCTAATACAAATAAAATAGAGAATACTCCGTCAGCGATTATTGAGAAACGATGAAGGTGGACTAAGAGAATAATAAAAATCCAAAGTGGCTAAGGCTCAGGATCAATTTTTAATGACTTAACATTGCTCCAACAAAGAAGCGTGTATGCTTTCCTGTCCAGAGGCAGAAATTCTTCTTTTTTTAAAATATATTTTTATTAGATATTTTCTTCATTTACATTTCAAATGCTATCCATTTTCCTTGTTTCCCCTCCAAAAATCCCCTATCCTCTTCCACTTTCTCCTGCTCCCCTACCCACCCACTCCTGCTTCCTAGCCCTGGCATTCCCCTATACTAGGGCATAGAATCTTAGCAAGACCCAGGGCCTCTCCTCCCATTGATGGCCGACTAGGCCATCCTCTGTTACATATGCAACTATAAAGTCCCACCATGTGTTTTCTTTGATTGGTGGTTTAATCCCAGGGAGCTCTGAGTGTACTGGTTGGTTCATATAGGTGTAATGGTTGTACCTCCTAAAGGGGTGCAGACTCCTTCAGCTCCTTGGGTACTTTCTCTAGCTCCTTCATTGGGGAGCCTGTGCCCCATCCAATAGATGACTGTTAGCATCTAATAGACCTCTCAAAAAAAATCAGTCATTTCTAAGTTTACACAGCTGTGATAGTTTGAATAGAAATACCCTTAGAGACTCATGTGTTTAAACACTCATCCCACATGGACTGGCTCTATTTGGAGACCTTCTTGAAGTAAGTGTGAACTTGTAGAAGAAAGTGTGTCACTGTGTGTCTCCTATACTCAAGCTATAACCCTTGTGATGCACAGTCTCCTTCAGCTGCCTGTGGATCAAAATGTAGAAACCTAGGATGGCTCCTCAGCACCATGTCTTCTTACGCGATGTCATGTTTCTCACCATGACAATAATGGACTAAACCTCTGAAACTGTAAGAGAGTCTGAATTTAATACTTTGCTTTACAAGAATTGCCATGGTTTTGGTCACAGTGTCTCAAACTAAGACACACCCACAAAAGACATAGCATCTATATCCCTAGATATAAATTCACTGTTGGTCAGTTTATAAACTTTGTTTTTATTGCTGTGTACTCTCTCAACCATGTAATTCATTAGCTGACTCTTGCTTGTGTTTCAATGCTGTAATTTCAAACTTCTTGACTCAAATCTTGATTCTTTTCCAAATACAATCTACTACTTTTTCTGAGCTTCTTGATGATGTTTAGCACTAAGACACTGCTGCTCTCGAGCACTCCTCATTGACCTTTCAGGCTGGGTCTCTTCTAAACAAAACAAAGGGTCGTTTTTACTGTAGTGTTTTCATCCTGACGCATCCTTGATGTTTTAATATCACTAAAATAATCAGTTTTCTGTGGTGATAACTTAAAATTCATCACATTTCTGTCATTTTGTTTTTTAGACATGACACAAACCTAGACACACCTAGGAAGAAGGAACTTCAATTGGGAAATTGTCTCCATCAAACTGAGCTGTGAGCATGTCTGTGGGGCAATTTCTTAACTGATAAATTGACAGAGAAGGCCAAGTACATGGGGGGTATTAGCTCCCTGGGCAGGTGGGTCTGGGTTGTATAGGAAAGGTACTAGAACAAGCTGACAGCAGCAAGGCAGCATTCTACTTTGGTCTCTGTCTCAGGTCTTGCCTCTAGGTTCCTGCCTTGGCTTCCCTGGATAATGAACTGAAATGAGTCCTTTCCACCTCAAGTTGCTTTTGGTCAGTCTTTTATTATAGCAACAGAAAGCAAGCTAGAATGTTCTTATTTTTTGTTATTTTCTCTGGCTCTGCCATATGATAGTGTCTACTGAGGGCCTGACTCTTTATTCTCTCATAAATAATTATGTAAGATGTATGCTTTATTTGTAGTGATTAAGGTACTAGACAGAATCTAGATATTTTCTATTATACTTATAATCTAGATCATAAATAATTTAAGTAGTTTAAAGGCTACAAACACAAGTTTCATTTTGAAAACTCCCATGAGTATAGATCACATGGAAAAGAAAAGCAAAAAGATCTAAAATGACAGTCAATTGGGAAATTGAGCCTATACACCTTATTGAGGAAGTCAAGCATTATTTTATAGAGAATAGGTTCCCCAGATGAAATAATGTGAAGTTTGAAGAGCAAAAATACTCCCCAACATGCTGGAAATGAATAGAAGGGGCTTTTGACTGTCCACAGAAGAAAGAGCTAGAAGAATTCAGGTTAAAAAAAAAAAGGAGACGCGTTGAAAGGTTTGTAGCCACAAGATGGAACCAGCAAGGCTAGTTTGGGAATTGTGGCTTTTGAACACTTTGGCTCTGAGTGATGAGGGAGGTGATTGAAGGAGGGAAGAAAACTTCAGGTAGACTGGAAAAGAGGTAATTAAATAGGACGAGCAATTGAACATAGTAGGGGAGTCTGAGAAAGAAGACCATCACCCTGAAATCCCTATGCCGTGTTATAATCCTACTTAGTCTAAAGAATAGTTGCATTCTGGATGGAGCAGAGCACAAGAATTGATTAAGAAGTCAACATTTGTAGATGACAGGGCCATATTAGGTTCCAGACTAAAAACCACAATATACTGTTGAATGAGAAATAGTGAGAGCTAAGGAAAGTAATCCCAGAAATCACTTAGAAGTTAGCCCTAGATTGTTTAGAATCTGGGTAGAATGAGAAACAGGTGAAAAAACAAGGAGCCATGTAACAGACAGAGGCACAGGAAGAAACATGCCTGTACCACTGAGGAACAAGAACATGCCTTGGAGGATGGCAGCAGAACATTACAGTATACGTTCTAATGGTCCAAGGAGCAGACTCTTGGTATTTGGTGATTTATGTTGACCTTGATGGTTAAAATACTTTAGACTAATCAGAAAATGGAACAAAAGCCAGGCTGTAGTAGGTCAAGAGGAGAGTGGAGCATGAACATTAGGAAGACATGAGTATAGGAACCCAGTGATATTGAAAAAATAGTGGAAACAACCTGAGAGTGAAGTTTTCAAGTTGATCATTTAAAACAGCATTCCTCCATTGTTTTTCATTTCTAAAAGTGTAGAAGGATGGAGGGAGTAAAAGTAGGGGCAAAGGGACAAATAGAGTATGAATTCTCTAGATGGCATCAGGAATTAGGGAGACAGCACCCTGGGTAGATTTATCTCTTGCTTGGAGCTCAAGAGTCATGGGCTAAGAGTTGCCAGTGTCCTGTATGGCAACTGTATTTCAGGAGCTTTTGACTTACATACAGGCCACTCTCATTCCAAGGAATGTGGCTTTAGGCAGATAAAAACATGTCACAGAGCCAGACCTAGAGTTTTAAGGATAGATGAGGAATAAGAAAATGTTAACACTTAAAATATAAATTAGCTACATTGCCTTGAACCAGTAGACCAGTAGGATGAAAGAATGACTAAGAAGGTGAGACTGTATACTGTGTTGCCAAGACCTTGCTGCATGGAGCTGGATAAATGTGAATTACTATCTCAGTGTAGGCACTTGATAAATGTGTGAAATTATGTGTGGTACTTGGCCATTTCCTGCATGAGTTTCTTCATGTACATGTTGAAGTGACTGGTATTAGCTTCACAAAGGTGTTGCAAAAATTAAAGAATTTAGTGTAAAGCATTTTTTTTTTGTTTGCTCCTGGAAAGAGACAGGAGTTAGGAGCCCTGCCTGGGAGCACTACAACCTTTGGGAAGTAGGAACAAGGCATGCCATGGAGCAGAGTTGGAAAAGTTAATTAAACACATTGTCATGTAAGGAACTACCTGTCACAAGAAAGAAAAGAAATGCTAACTAGATACAGAAAATATGGCTAACTACAGCCAATGGACTGTTGGAAAGGGCAGGCACCATCTGTGATGCACATTCCTGTTTGTGCATCAGGATTGATCAGATTACTAGACAGACAGGTAATGAGCAGGGGGCCAAGGTGATGCAGTGATGGAGTGGTTGAAGTATCTGTCGAATTGAGAACATGGGCTTACACATGGAAAGAAGTCAAACCAGGAGAGTCTCCTAAGAGACTGGAAGGTTACACCCAAACTGTTTCAATAATATCAGAAAGAATGTCAAGAACAGAAAGGAGATATGCAGAACTTGGAGTCAGATCTATTGATGAAAAGCATGGTGATGTCATAGAGAGGAAATGGAGGAGTGGAACCATGAGGAGAATAGGACAGAACACAAGATGGGCAAAGTCAAGGAAGGCATGTTGACAGGATTAACACAGGCAGGAGATTGGGAGTGACAGGAATTTGGATTGGGATAATCATGAGCCAGATGCCACAGCCATGAGGTTTAGCTTATGATGCTGCTGAGGTTCTGAGATTAGCATGGCTAAAGGATGTAAAGAATATGGAAGTGTGTGCTGCTCTTTACTCTCTGAGTTCCTCTGTTTTAACATCATAGAGGCTCTGTATATAACCACGTAGTCTTCAAGGGTTCCTGATATGAAAATTTCTGTCACTATCTCTGCTTCTGCTTGCCTTCCTCCTGTGTCTGTACATGTGTGTGTGCACATGTGTATGTGTGTGTGTGTGTGTGTGTGTGTGTGTGTGTGTGTGTGTGTGTTACTGGGGACTGAACCCAGAACCTTATATATGCTAGTAATTCAATGATCCGTGTGCTCAGCTCTAGCAAGGAAACTCTTAAAGGAACAGTGAATACCTCCCGTAACCCTAGAGTTTCAGGATGGAGCATAGATGCCATATTGATACAGAAGCTGCACAAAGAGTGGTTTAGAAGGATTCCATAAAATTCATACTTGGTTTGCATGAATTCACTGAACTATTGTAATCACTTCCCCAAATCACAAATGACTGTGTAACTGTTAAAAGATTTAGAAATCTCAATTCATGGAAAACTAAAAATTGAAAGATGCTCAAGAACTCCCTTGCAAAGCAGAAAAGTTGGGTGCATGTTGGTCTTTTTCTTCACTCAGGAATTCAGTAAATATTCACTGAACAGCAAGTGTGTGCCAGGCAACGTTCCATACATAGGGAAAAACAGTGGAGGAAAAGGCGAACAAGCCCCAAGTTGAGGAAGCTTAGTTCTAGGGATGGAGACAGAGACAGTCAGTATCTAAAAATATATGTGTGTTGCTTTCAGGTCGAAGTGAAGTTAAGTAAGAATTAGGGTAGAGGTCACCAGGAATGCTGGGGAACGGGGTCAAAAACCACTGGTGACAAGGTGCCTTTAGCAGGGAGCTGAAAAAATAGCCACTGTCTGGAGATTGGGAGGCAATGTAGGTATTATAAATAAAGAGTAAATGTATGATGGATCTCCAACAGGATCAGTTCAGGATAGGGGATCAAAACAAGACCAATGACTGCCCTGCAGTCTAATGAACAAGTTGTGGTTTTCCACAAATGCAGAAATTGTTTTATCATGAGTTTCATTCCAACGTTAAATCCAATGTCAAGGGGCTGGAGAGATGGCTCAGTGGTTAAGAGCACTGACTGTTCTTCCAGAGGTCATGAGTTCAATTCCCAGCAACCACATGGTGGCTCACAACCATCTGTAATAGAATCTGATGCCCTCTTCTGGTGAATCTGAAAACAGCTACAGTGTACTCATATAAATGTAATAAATAAATCTTTTTAAAAAAATCCAATGTCAAGGGCTGTATAGCAGTTAAAAACAGACTTTGAGAGTTGTGGAAACATCTCTATGGTAGAGCACCATGAGCAAAGCCCCAGGTTTGGTCTTCAGCATTGCACAAAGATAGTGACTCTAGTTGCATTTGAATTCTGGTGCTTGGGCCTGGAGAGATGACTCAGCAAATAAGCCCATTTGTTGATCTTCCAAAGGACCAGAATTTAATTATCAGCCACCAAAGGTTGGTTCAGATCCATGTGTAACTCTAGTTCTGGAGAATCCTTTGCCCTGTTTTTCCACAGCCACCAGGAATGCAAGAGGTGCATAGATGTACCTTCAGGCACAACACTCAAACACATGAAATAAAACCAATCAGACCACTTTAGGCCATTTGCCTTGGGAAACTTGGCAGGCCAGGATCATTCTGACATACCTTATAACCTTTAACATAGTACTAATAATAATAACGTCCTCATAGTACTGCAAGAATGAACTGATGATATAGCCAGAGGGAGATGCCAGTTAATAAAATGCTTGATGTATGCAAAATGCATCTTATACAATGTACTTCTGCTACAACTTCTCCACCCCATTGCATTACATGGGGAAATAAAGCCCTTTAGTTTTATTCCCTTAATGATTATTGTTGGTTCTGAGTATGATATAATTTAATGAACTCTACATGAAGCAGCTTGTTGGTGGTATTTCTCCTCGAGATCGACAGTACTGAGAGCCTGAATGTCAGTACAGAGGGAACCTGTGAAACATGCT